>WAAB01024428.1:0-195625 GCA_013389865.1 Piaya cayana
TATATATATATATGTATGCATGCGTATATGTATATACACACACATCTTCTGACTACAAATGTACTAGACAAGAGCAAGAGGGCGTTATTAACTCATCACTCTGGAAATAACGCATATCAATGTAAATCCCCAAGTCAGTAATCTTAAATTGCCAATGCCGAACTCTCAGTAAACACCTTATGGATGCTGAAGCTGTTGTGCTCATGAAAGCCATTCCGCTTGCCTCCCAGATGCCTCCTGCTGTGGCCTCTGTTCATAAGAAGCACTCAAAGGGCTTCCTGGAGCATGAGGCAAGGAGTGTTTTCATCCACAACATGCTGGAAACTCTCTCCAGGAACTGAGTGACTTCTGTAACGATTTCAGTGTGGTCTCTCAAAAGCAGAGACAACTTCAGGTCAAAACCTGCTTTCCCCTCTTCCTTCAAACCTTTCTTTTCCACTAATATTGGAACCCATGGTTTACTTTGTCAATTTCTTTAGAGCAAAGAGTGTAATTTTCATAAGCTGACAGACCTAATTTACAATTCCATTAAAATGTTCAGTTTTCCCCTGAAAATGAAAATTAGTAGGTTATTCTTCCCATCCATTTCTCTAATCACAGCTGCAATTCTAATAGCAGTCGCATCTCAATTGAAGTTGCTAAACTAAAAAGTAAATTTTTGAAAACATACAATAGAGTGGAGACTGTGATCAATGATCTGTATTTGAAATATCAGCTACAATATTCATATTTCAATCTTTTAAGATTACTTTATCTATTTAATCACTGTTTACATATGTTAATGTATTTAATCTGCTTAAACATAGTAAGAGTTAGCCTCAGTAAGTACAATAAATACAAATCTGTTACAAACTCTTCAAATAATATTTTATAGAAAACTAAATACTGGCTGCTCAAGTCATGTTTGAAGCAGATGTTAATCTTCAATTTAGTAATCTGATCTACAGTAAATTAAACTCTTACATGAAAAGAAGCAATCTGCTCCCGGTCTAAAGGCTTTGTCACAGACAGCTGTCCTGAGATGGGGTTGATGATGAAGATGCCTGTTGGAGGTTGGTCAGCTCCTGGGCCAGTCACACTGTACCGTAGGGAGAGGCTTTTATCACGATCGGACCTAATCTATGTGTCAAAAAAAGATAATGTTTATATTAGTGACAACTAATCAGCAGTTGAGACTATTACTGACACAAGCAGTAGGTCTTTTTTCTTTTTCATCTTTAAGCTAAACTTGTAAAAACAATTATTCTGGAAATGGTATAAAGCTTAAAGCTTTCAACTGCACTCTTTGTGCAACCACTTCTCATAATAAGATAAATTGTATTAAACCAAAATAAATATGCATTCTTTCTACTTTAAACAGAATAAGGCCCTAAGGAAAATGTATACTAACACAAAATCGCATTAAGAAACAAAAATTCTGTTTTAGTTCCCCTTCCTAGCCCCCAGTATCTTCAGAGAGTAAAGCTGCAGACTTCTCTTCCGTTACTTCCAGCAACCTTTTAGAAATGTGCCTGTTTTGTTTAAAGACTGAATTCTGGTCTCATTTTTGAAGGAAAAAAAAATTGAAGGACAAAGCATCCGTGAGCAGCAGATGAGTCACCAGCACACACACCAACAAAGAAGAGGAAAACTATACCCTGTCAAGTTGGGCTAATGCTCTACTCATGCAGAAGTTGATTGTGACCAACCAGAACCCATGACTGTGCTGGGCTCCTAGCAATGGCCATGTCTGTGCTGCAGAGTCCTGTGGAGCAGCTACTGTCCTCAGTGCATTACACCTGTTTCTCCTGCATCTTGGTGCACTCCTCCTCCTGCTCACACTCACACCTTTACCCAGGTGGAAAACTCCAGTGCAGAAGACTGGAGAACCCCTGAACCAGCAGAGATCCTCCTTAATATCACTTAAGGAAGTTATCACAGCACATATCACCTGAATTAAGGTTACCTTCCTCCAGTACAGGAGCATAGCAACAACTTTAAAAAAAACTAGTAAATGCTGCTCAGCCAACTCTGCACAGAGGTAGCAACAAAAAATAGCCTAAAGGACTCTGGTAAACATTTGGACAACAAACAAGACATCATTTGCGCAAAATCTCTTAAAGACCTGAGAAACACTGAAACCAGATTTCTATTAACTTTCTTACCCTAACTAATTCCTGAGGAAAAGGTCCTCTAGAATTTTCTGGTAGGTTGATTGGAGGAATAACCCAGTCTCTCTTCTGCCTCTTCAGAGGGCTGCTCTCCTTGTATTGTTGCCATGGAAATACGATATCTTCAATTTTCTTTTGGCCCTTTCCCAGGTACAAGAAAAAATTAAGCACATGTTAGAAGAAAAATTAGTACTGGATGTTACAGAATAACTCAGATACAATTACATAACTGACTGAGAGGCTGTCTTTCCTCCACGTTTAAAGAATTATTTTATTTGCATTCACAGTGCAGTACGAAAACAACCAATATTATTTACAACTGCAGTGCAAAATTTTAAGAACTCCTCTTCTTTTTCCCTTAATTCAAGTTGGAGGAGAAATGGAATTACAAAGCACTTATAACATGGCATTACTGTGTAAACTATTCTGCACTTTCTGAAAAGTAGTTAATATTTTGCAGAATTTAATAGTATGTCTTTACATATTTCTCATTAACTAGAACTTCAGCTCAGGTAATGTGCTACTGTACATTAAATTCAGATCTGGGTGTGCTAAAATATAATTTGAGTTCCAAGAGAAGTTTAATACATACTGGTAAGGAATGTCTCAAATATTTATGACCCTATTAAATCCCATAGAATTAATGCTGTAATTATTTTAAACCTATGTCAGCTATGATGGATGCAGTAGATGACCCACTTTACACATTGTGCATTAATCTCTGCTGGGTGTCAACATTTCCTTCCCACTCCCTTCAATACCTGCACTCATTTCAGCCTTTGGATGCCAGCATGCACACAGCCATGCTAGCTTGCTTAAAGGTGGAGACACATACTTTTTCCAAGTAGTTTAAGAGAAAAACTTTTAAAAAAAAAGAACTCTAATCAAATATGCCACAGAGTAAAATTACATGTTCAAATGATAGCCAGATTCCATTACTCTATAGTCTGCTGATGGCATAGATGCCTGAACTGGATCTTTGTAGAGAACAGGCATAAATAAGCAACTGCTTTTTCATTAGATATTTACAGATAAAATGATATTTCCTATGTTGAAAACATAGTTTAGAACGCTTAAAACCATCAGGTAAGAAAACAAAAACCACAGCTCTAGTCTCCAGTGTGTTCTTGGAGAAAAAGCATCTTGCAGAACCATGCTGTCTATTTTGACATTATGCTTAAAACTTTAATGTTTACCTAGTAGTACAGGTATGCTAATCTATGAATAAACTTTATTTGTATACTAAGCACTTAGCTACAGAAAGTAAGGAACAGCAAGCAGCATGTAATATAACAGAGAAAAATAGTAGACCTAATACTGCTTTGTATATTGGTAGGTTTATCCTACATGGTTTATCTTATAGCAGCTTCCAGCAGAGGGAGACTATCTTCCTTACTAAGTAATGCTGGAATGATGAATAATTTACAATCTCCAATTTGATTATGAAGGGACAAGACAAAGCCAATATTCCCTGCCAGAAATGCTTTCCTACTACTGCTGTAAATCTACAGCTTCTATCTAATAAATGTGACTGATGCACACTAGCCCAAATTTGTTATCCTGTGGTTATATTTAACTGCTTGAATGCTGTAATACTTTCAAGCAATTTAAGATAAAGAAATGACTGTGTCGAACTTAAATCCAGGTATAAATCTCAAACTACGCAAACCAAGTAAGCTCAAAACATAAACAAATCCTATATACTTAAACAGACATGCCTTTCCATGCCTTAGCAAAGCCACAAAATAACAAGCTATAAAAAAGTTCATCCTGAGGTTCCAGCTTTGCATGCACTAGTTGTCCATTAATAAAACACCTCATAGAGAGGTACATGACAGGCATAATTAAATACCTATTTCTAGGCCTGTTTGCAGACAGACATTCCTACACGCAGAATTCAGTTGTTAGTTTACCATTTCTGGAGCCCCTGTGAAGGTTGGTTCAGGGGTTAGCTTCACTGTCATTTGCCATTCTTCCTGCGTTTCCTTGTCTTGAGCAGACACAACGAACTCTGTGGGCTCTGCTGAAAGTTGAAAACTTCTCTCTGCATAGACCACACCATCTTCACCTACTCTGAAATCTTCTGGCCCACTAATTCTGAAGTGTATCTTTTTGTTTCCATCACAGCTCTGAAACCTCACTGTAAAACAAACACACAAACCAAACAGCAAAATGAAAAAGCAGACTACTTGAATTCAGTGTGACATAAAATGCATTAAGAACAAATATTGGAAAGAAGAATGCCATTACTGCATGCAATTATGAGTTAAGACTTGTACTTCAGGGATCAGTCCACATAACAGTGATAGCTTTCTGCTGACTGCTAGGCAGAGGAAAATTTCTGTCCCCAGATAAGCTGGTTTCCCAGTAAGATACACACATAAACCCCACCACTCACCCCCATATCCTACCCGCAAGAAAACAATTTCCCTTCCATGTCCTATGCTACGTTTCAGTCAGTTTTCATTAGAATGGCTGTAAGAAATTGCACCTCGAGCCTCACAATAAAGATCCAGTCAAATCAATTAATCAAAAACTCACAATAGATTTAATTACGCTGCAACTGTAATTGCAAACACAACCATGCTTCCAGCGCCTTCTCTGCCAACTGAGGTAAGGCAGAAACCCAGCAGATTGTTAATCTCTTAACTTAGGTGCTCAGCTCAGCCTGTGATTCAGCTGTATCACCTCAGGTAGGTCACTTATGAGCTCTTGGCCCAAGTTTCCTCATTCCTCATCTACGTGATGGCAGCACTAAATGCTTACCTCACAGAGAATGCTCACTTTTTTTTCCTTTTCTTTTCAAGTAATTTCATGTACCACACGTGCCTATCCATCTACTTTCTACTTAGGAATCACCCATTCTTGTTTCATTCCCTCCCAATCTCCATTCCTGTGCTTACTTTTGTCCCATCTGAAAGACACAAGCTGGAACAAGAAGTCAGCAAAACTGACTGTATAGATAATGATGTGAAGTGCACAGAACAGAATTGATAATAGGTTGCTGGTTTCTTTACCCAATCACTTTCACTACTACTTATCTTCTGGGTTACTGCAAATAATAGTAGGTAAAAAATGGAAGCATGTTTTCATAACCAATGATCATTCTTTAATGTTTCCAGAGCATTATGAAATATTTTTATTGTATGGGCAACAGAAGTGCAAAACATCATTATGAAGGTTGTGCTGAAATGCACATAGTGAAGATGAAATGAGTCTTTACGCCTCATTTCAGTTATTGGACTTTTTATGTTATGCTAAACCACGCACAAACTAGTTTCAAAACCTAAAGGTCCCTCTCAAGAAAAATCACTACTAAATGTCATGCATCACAGGCTTTCTTCTGTAATGCACTATTTCCAAGAAGGTACTGAGAAGAAGAATAGTACCTTTTTCTATTAGAACTTCAAGGACCAGGCTGACGTTCAGATGACATATAAAATGTTTCCTTACGACATCCTTTCAGTTACCTGGAATTTCCCTTTTGCCCTTTCCTGACAGAAGAGACTGTACTTTAAAAGGGTCCATCACATACAAAAATGAGACAAAGCACAGCACTCTTCAAAATAAATGATAATATGTCAACCTTTTTAATACCGATCTTGCTGGGTAGGGTAGGGATACTGCTCTTTCCAGTTGGCTTGCAGAGTTTGGAGGTCTCCTTCTGTAAAATGTCAGTCTCACCTTGGGAAGATGTGCATGCTATGTCCATAAAGCACTGAACCCAGGAAGAACAAAAAAGGCTGCCTGGGTAAAAGGTCTCACTGCTAGGTCTCCTTTTGGGGCCCTCCTTGTAGATGCTGCCTGAGGTCTTCATTATGATGAGTTGAAGTACTTAACTGAAATGCTAATAAAAACCCTCAGCCTCTCATTTAAGTTTTCATAGAGATTCCCCTCTAGGCAATCTCTACTGCTCCTCAAGTCCATCCTACTTGCTCCATAAAGTGCAACTGCAATTTCCTTTCCTATGGATCTACAGACTTAAGGGCCTGCAAGATTTGGAGGAGGTGACAGAACCTCTGGTTTGCTGTTCACATGGCAGGAAAAAATTGACAAGCAGAAGGTCTGACCCCAGATGCTGACCATCTCACTGATCTCCCACTCTTTTCAATATTGAGCCGCGCTGCACGAGTCAGCTTGCTGAAATACAACAGTATGCTGAAACACAACAGTCAACTGAGAAAATGCATGATTCTAAGTCATGGATATAAACCTGCCAGTTAAAACAACTATACCAGTATTCAGAAATTATTACCTAAGTCCTTATTCTGTAATTCTCATTAGTCAATCATCAAATGTGGATATTCTGTATTGTTTCGTACAAAAATAAATAGGTGTCCGAGAAGAGTTTACTCAAGCGTCACTGCATCTAATGATTTAAGAACTTAACAACTGGAGTGCCAAATAGCACTGCTTCTACATGAGTTTGAAGGCAGAGACCACCCACACCCCAGACATGGAGAAAGTTGAGCCTCCTCCCAGTATCATTTCTGTTCACAAGCGAAACTCTCAGTTAGAAACAGCTCACACTAAGTGTCTCAGGGGAAAAAACCAAACAAGCATATAACAAAACAGAGAGCAATTTATTATCCCATAGCTCCGTGCCTCTGATGACCTTTCAGCCCAGCCATGGCTGCTTTCTACACCTACTCTTCAGAAGAGTGTCCTGCCCAAAAGGAAGAAGTGGGAAAGAGAATGAATATGAACCTAAATTTTAATGATTATTGGCTATGCGATAGCCACTCTCCCCCCAAACACATTGTTATCAGTCTTGTAAATTCAGTTTAGATCACTTTGCTTCATTTTTCAGTGTTCAAATAGTATGAACAAAGAGTGATTTCTGACTGTAGGTTTTTGGGCAAAAATTTTCACAAAAATGTGACAGGAATGTGACAGGACTATTTTTCCCCCCAAGAATAATGAATGTTTATACCAACCATGTTCTTTCTAATAATGACATGGAAGGGAGACATGCTTTCCAAAAGTCTTTTTTTTGTTGACAGATCAATTATATGGATTCTTTTCATTTTAAAAAGGCTTAACCAATTATACTATACAGCATCTAGTCACTTTATATGCAATAGAAAGGGCAATCAAGTATCTTGTTCTACTGCTTTTTAATAATACTCTTCACATAAATCATCAGATGAGTATCTCAATCTGTAAAGAAAATTGTCTGGTTTTAAATATTTTTGAGTATTTTCTAAACCTTCAGCAAAGTATCTGCTTTTAAAAAAATTATAACTATATTATTTGAAAGTGCAAGGAAGTATTCAATTGTAATCTGAAATGTAACTATATTGGTTTTAAAGGGAATACTTTTGGTCCTATAAGAATAACATACACACCACCTTTGACAGATTAAACAGTTCACGTATTCAAAATAAGGCCATGCACAAAGGTTTACAGAAACTGTGTCTTTAAACAGAAGAAAAAAATGTGGTTAGTATTAGCATATGATTATTATAAAACATTACACCCTTAGACAAATCCTAATTTAAGAATCTTTTCTTGTCCTAAAACCAAGACAAGTGTAATCTATTAAAATAGAAAGAGATCTGTGACTATATAATTCTAAAATAAAATTATAGGGCTCTGAGGTATTGAAGACAGCTTTCAAGTTAACACTCTTGCATGGAAGCAATTACAAAGTATGTGTACATGCACAGTGTACAAAATGTTAAGAACTAAACATGCAAATTCATTTAAAGTGCACTAGAGAGCCACACCACTCATACTTAGGCTTAATGAAATAAATGATTAATAGTATCTATAAAATACATGTCTAACCTCATGTACCTTACCAGTACATTTACCCAGAATAACATGTCAGAAAAAAAAAAAGCTTTTTCATGTGCTCATGCTGCACTCTTTGACAACCTGCTTCTGCTCTTTTTATCTTAGGTAAGTAACAGCAGAATTATGTGAGTTAAGAGTGAGCAAAGAATAATACAATGGGCTATATTATTGACATCTTTTTTTTTTGTGAGAATATTCATGTGCACTACATAATCCTTACTGACTTTGCAGCCAAGACATTTATGTTGAGTTTGCTATCTGTGTTTCCGCACTTTGAAAATATCCAGTTTACTTTTGGGTAACATGCCCATGCATACAAAGAAATAAGATAATGTATTTCTTTCTGTAAAACTGCTGAACAGTCTTATTCCACTTGAATGCTATTCTCAATGCCTTAGCATCAACCTCAAGGCTAAGGCTCATTTAGAGGACATTATGGAAATTTCAACAAATTCCAAGTCCTAAAAACATATACATTCTGGCAATACACTTAACAGTGTGTATTGTAAAATGGAAAACCTAGTTATACTTGCCCACTCAGGATCACTCTGCAGCAGATAAAATAAATAGAATAAGAAAGTAGCTTACATACAACTATCTGCCAGATACTCTTTATTCTTTGAAGAATGAGAAATTATATGGAAACCTTCTTCTTGAGTTGTCTAGCTATCTGCATATTTAATATCTAAACACTATCTACTCCAAGAATACACTGTGTTTAACAAGTCTTCCTACTTTTCAGAGAAACCGTAGAAAACTACACTAAAATGTTAAAAAAACCCCCACCTTATAAATTAGTCATTTATTCAGACTAGATACTATCTGTAAGGTGATCTGTTAGTCTTACTAATACAGTGCACATGCTCATATTTCAGCTCATGTGTTGTTAGAATGGCATGTGAAATGCCCATGAGACATCCTTTACTACAATTATAGGTAACTTTCAAGAGAAGTGGGTTTCTGACATCATGGTAGACTGTTACAATCACAAAGAACTGAACTTTTCCATCACCAGCAGGTACTCTTAAAGTGGGTCTGATTTTAGTACTTCCTAAGACCAGCTTAAATAGGTGTGGTTTTTTTTTTTTTTGGATACATAAGTGGTTGACAGCAGCCAGGAAAATATCTTGCTTTCAACTGTAAGCTGAAAAAATCAGCAACAAAATTTGCTGATGCAAAATAAATAATGAATATAATCAGGTTATTTTAGACAATGATTTTTTTCCTATCTGTGTAATTCAATTTGCCATTATATCCTTTAGAGATACCTCTGTACACCAGTGTTGTTTCTAATGGGCTTTTCAAGACTTTTTTTCTAATTCAGTTCTGTTTTCTACCTTTATATTCATGCACTATTATTTATACCACAATTCCATACTATCCAGGAACATCTCAAAGTGCTACTCATTTTGGGTCTTTCTGTAGTAACCAACGTATGACACTAAAAGAAAGCCTGGCTCTCAAAAGGCAGCAGCTTACCACATTTCAAAAAGCAAGACTAACAATTCAGTAATTGCTCTTGAAAACCTCAGCTTTCGTGCTGAGCACTGTGCTCCAGCATCTCAATCCATGCAGAGTAGAAGGCTACTTCACCGGGTCACAAGAAACCAAATGAAGTTTTGCCACTTACTCAGGGCTAAATTCAGCCATTTGCTTGCTTCTACTTCCCATTCTCTCTTGACTTCTCAAGCTTTATACCCTGGTCAAGCTATGAGTCTCACAAGACAGGAAAAAAAACACAGACACACCAAAGTTTCAACTGAGAGAAAAATGGGGATATATTCAAGGTATCTACCAGCTTTAGCTGTTTCATGATCTGACTCAAAGCAGCTTAACTATCCACACTACCATGCTAATTGTTTAATCATTTGCCTAATCAGTTAGTAAAACAATAATTAAAAGGAAAAGTGAATCGCAAGAGTTACAGTTTAGTTCATACTGCACACTTACTCCATTAACTGAAAGCAGTCCCAAAGTGATCTGTAGCGGACATTAGGTAAAACCCAGTAGTAATATATGACTTTACTCTATGGGATTAAGATGCTAAGTGAGTAGCCAACTGCAGAAAAGATGTAAAGTTGTATGAAAAATTGTATGATATGCTCATAAAATAATTAGTGCTATGTAGTGCAACTAACATTCATTCAATGCAATTCTCTTTCCTGCCCCACTCCCCAAACTGCTTGTTCTAGACAGACGAATACACACATTTCCAGTAACAACACACTTCAGAAGACATCTGTTAGCTTACACAACAGCAGGGCAGTGGACATACATCTCCCTCTCCCCATTTCTGCAGCATGCATTTTTTACTCTTAATTTGCAGTTGTACTTGGAGATTTTTTCAAGCTTTTGTTGCATGGTACAAACGGGAAATATTAAAGCCCAGTGTATACTCTGTAGTAAATTGGGAGGACTGCTTCCTTTGTAAATCCAACTAACTCAAACAATAATTTCTATTTACAAAGTATTTTCTTTCACAGGTAGGTATCGCTAGACTGTATGATCCTTGCATTCACTATAAAAGACACGCACAATTATTTAATAAAATGTCATCTAGTTTCCAGTTCCCATAATCCTCTTTGTTTACAGAACAAAATCGTAACAGGCATGCCAGAATGAAAATGGGGATAATGTTCTTTCTATTCGATAAAAAAGCCTCAGCAGCTTTTCAGAACTGGAATACCAGCCATCAGCAAAACATAGAACTGGTATCTCAAAGAGTCCAAATTATATCTGATTCACTGATCCTTTTCAGCTCTTGCCCCTACCACTCACTGACACAAAGATCTTCTGCGCTTTGACACCCCCTTTGTCTTTATTTTAGAAAAAATAACATACAGAAAAAGAGAATAAGCATCTTTGAGAAAAGGAAGTACTTACATTTCAACAACTACTTTTGTTTTAAAGCACAAAAAGGTTTCTTTCCTTTTTCCTGTGCTCTACGTAGTTTAAGGCACTTTCACTGAGCCTATAGGCCCCTGCAGAGTTCTGTGCCAGCTTTTTTTTTCTAAATGAGGCTAGTTGAATGAAAACTCGGTAATAAATGTCATTTCTGTACTCTGGAGTATGCAATGCACCTTTAATACTTTCCCAACTGTAACACTCTACACAGTAATAAAAAGAAGGATTAAATGCTAATCTCTTATACCCATAATGCATCAACAGACTACACCTGCTAAAATCCAATTTGGTAATTAAAAAATATATCTACTGAACAGTCAAACCAGGAGACTAAAGGGAAAGTACTGTCTCTGCAGACAGCTAGCAGAAAAGAGCTTCAAAATTAAGGCACTTAACACAGCCTATTTTTACCTCTATTCATTTTTATGTGACCTTAAGCAGTGTAAGAAACAAATACCTACAATTATGGTGCAGCAATTAAAGGGCAGTTTTATTGCTACAGTAATGACTTAAATATCTAGTAAAAACTAGATAAGCAGCTTTGCCTTTTATTCTATCTTTAGAAAACACAAAAGAAGTTAGCTGCCTTTATTTTACACTTCTCTCCCCCTACCAATAAGGAGGGGGAGAACAGAAAATAGATGCTTTTGTATGTTCTCTTTGCTAACTATTCCTAGCCCAAAGTCCTTCTAGCCTTCAGGTTTCACTTTTTTTCCCAGCTCTTCTGTCTTTCTTCTTTATTCCTCACCCTCTCTCTAGGTGTTCTGTTTTCTAGATTTTTTTTAAGCTTACTTTATTCCCTGATGCTCCCATTTTTCCTGTCCTCTCTTTCAACTGTGCTCCTGACAGAGTTGCAGATGTGCTGGAGCATTACTAATTTCAGGCTGACAACCCAGGCATCAAGCACACCTAGGCAGAAAGAAACTGCGACTGGAGGGCTGTCTTTAAAAATTAAACTGATTAACAGACTGAATAAAAACACAGGCTCCTGGAGTTTCTCTAAAGAGTCATGACTTGCTGAAATATCAAATGGACACGTACTTTCAAAGGAACCGATGATCTGTTTTACCAATTCAACAGGTCAGCAGTCTTCCATGGTGGCTTAAGCCTCCACACAAAGAGGGGTTTAGGAACAACAAAAGAACACAGTGCAGAAGCACACATATAACATTTAAGCTATGTGTCACTTCTTACCACTAAAAAAAAATTAAAATAAAATAAAGGTATTTTTCTCATCATATTACTGCCCAGACAGAACTAAGTGTTGTATTTGCACCATGCTGCAACAAACAAAAATTCTCAGCTCTAATAAAACATCAGTGAACCTTCCAACACTTCTGTTTCCCATTTGAAAAAATGTGTTTTGGAAGACATGCAGGAGCATTTAATATTCTGCTCTCTGCTGCACGTCTCAGCGTACCAGCCATTGCTTGGGAGCATGTGTTGCAGTCCATCACAGGTGGCTATAGATGCAGAAAGGAGAAAGGGGACAGTTTCCTCCAAAGTTGCTCTTTGACTTCACAAACCAGTGTACGTTTGAGTTTGATGCCCTCCACAAACATAAGGATGCTTTTCCTCTCTCATTCCTCTCCCTTCCCCTTTCCCATTGGTCCAATGCTCCAGTGGTATTGGTCAATTCTCCACAGGTCAATCCTCTGCGCACACCACAGTGATTTTCCAAAGCTGCAATTATTTTTAACAATATTTTAAAAGTTCTTAGTCAACCTCAAGTTACCACAGCAGCTCAGAGTGCCACCTCTTTCCAACAAGAGAAATCCTATTTTCTCTATTTCAGCCCAGCCAGTGGAGCTGTACATGGCCTCAGGTGCACTGGTGTCCATACAATAAACACTAGGCACAGCTGATCTCAATGCCATCCTGTAGTACAGGGATGCTCACTAGTTTAGCAAAGTGATAATGGTGAAAAAAATATCCTAAGTGCTTGAACACTGTGCTATTACATCAAAAAAAGGGCAAGAAAGTTCACAGTTGCTGAATGAGGTAGATGATGTGCAGAGACAGTTTAGGACTATTTACACTAATGTGTTAGATAGCAATAAAAATCATGAATGCCAAGGATTATGCTATCACTGGATCATCTCCAGTAGGCCTCAAGGCAGAAATCTAGTTGCCATGGCAGCTTAATGTTTTCTAGTCCACCCTCAGGTTTTCATTCCTACTATTATTAAAGACTGACATCTGACCTTAACAATTAAAAAAAGCACTTGGTGACTGGTGCTAGCTAGTATGGTGTATTTCACAAACAGGCCACAGTACTACTTCCCATAACAAAGGAGAGGACTCAAAAAAGGTTGGGAGATACCTCTACGCCATTATAAGGGAGCACCTGTGGCTGAAAGTTACTTCTAAATAGAGTTTCTCTCTCTCTGTGTATCGCTTTTACCATTTAAAATGGCAAAGCTGATGTGCTAATAAATCATTAATTAATCAATCATTAAATTAAATCATACCAAGAAAATCGGTAGGAAAATGCCAAATTTGATATTTGTACCTCTATCACCTGGGTTGTTAATCCAGTAGCTTGTTATAGCATCTCTCAAAACACACCTCATGCTCCCCCTACACATAATAAATGTGTGCAGATATGTTAAAAATAAGGATCAGTCAACCTGTTTAAAATGAGTTAGAGATATCTAGGGTATCATTTGACACTGTTGATCATGGAAGTTCACCAAAAACACTATCAACACCATAGCTGTAT
This sequence comes from Piaya cayana, assembly GCA_013389865.1. Classification (NCBI taxonomy): domain Eukaryota; kingdom Metazoa; phylum Chordata; class Aves; order Cuculiformes; family Coccyzidae; genus Piaya; species Piaya cayana. Next base: position 13,576 of record WAAB01024428.1, read on the forward strand.
GCAGTCCTACACATCACGATAAAGAGCAATCAGTACTTACTTTACATGTTTTTCTTCCTGAGCTAAAATCCGTACAATAATCAGGGGAAAAAACCCACCAAAACATTAGTGCTGAATACTTTTTAGTGACTGGTACTTACTTAGTGATGCACCCAGGTGATTATGAATTTTGTTGATTTTTGTTGATGACCCAAACCATACTGTCAATGAGATGAAAACTACCCATTATTGCAATGTTTTCAAATACCAACAGCATTAAAAGAAAAAATAAAGAGGTAAAGAAATTTGGCTTCTTTGGGTCTCAGCTATAGACTCAGGATGTCAGCCTTGAGTCCTTTCATATTCCTGTTTTATTTCATGTGAAGTCCACCTGGCTTTAGGTAAATTAGAGAAACACTAGCTGCAAGCAGAAGTAGTACCATCGCTTCATGTTTGATTGAACTACATAGTGCAAGTTCTTTAAAATAATCAAATGTAAGGTTACTTGGTAGACCTGAAATGGTTTTATATTCTTTTCCTTCAAGAACACTTACCACTCTTTGCCTATCTTGTCTAGGGATTACAACATTAAGAGACTCAATCCACTGAAATTCAAATTGATGGTAATAAAATTGACAGGAATTTAAAAAGGTGTTATGCTATGAAAACACACTGATAAAAAAATGTTTTCTTCGCAAAACACAGACAAGCATGATAGCAGTACAAGATGGTACCTGAGTTAATAAAGGAAGAGGAAAAAAATAAACCTCAGATAAAATATGCAGACAAATAAGGATACAGACAGACTTCATTCAAGAGGAAATTTTCAATACAGCAAGAGCAAAATTAAGACATACTTACAGACCCTATGTCAAGACAATGATGTGCAAATTTATGCAATTTCTTCCAGGGGAGAACACAAACAGATTTGGCTGAGTATCTTCTCATTTTACAATCATTGAGTACAGCCAGAGAAGAACAGTAAAGAAAGAGAATGGACCATCTGATGTATTTGAAGATATGCTTCCTATAATAAATGCAGTACTTTCTTTTTTTGTCTAGACTTTCCTGTGGTCCTTGTGAATGCAAAACACAAGACATTTGACATTCAAATCATGTTAGATTGGAATAATGCCTGAAAATGGCAGGAGCTTGACTGATTGAACTAGAACTAAAAGTTCTACTTTTAGCAAAGCTTAAGGATGGGAGTAGGATATTGCCTTTCTGAACCCTTTTGGCTGGGTGATCAACTATATGAGCTTCAAGACCAAAAAATCAATGAAACGCCTACATGCAATAATGGCTCCTAAAGGGAATAGTTAGGAATAACTTCTGGATGTGGCAATTAACCTATTGCTGTTTGAGTGAAGACTAATTTGCTGAGAAGCAATGAGGCATTGTATTCTACATAGTCTTGATTTTTCAGTTATTAGTCGTGACATCCTAAGTTTCTTCGTAAAGATTACACAGCATCACCCTCCAAGTGACTAGAGTGCATAGTGTCTGGGGATTATCCCTACAGTGATCAGTATAATGGGACTGAACTTGACTGAGAGTCCTGGGTACTAGGTGAGAGCAGTAATAACTTCTAACATTTACATGAGTCAAACACAGTCCAAGCACGCAGATAGTGGAAACATTTTGTGGTAACCTGCAGAAAGAATGCATCACAAAAATGAAACTAAATTTGTATTTAGAACTCTAAATTGTGCCTTACTCCAATAGGAAGACATTCCTTGCTTTGCCTACCAGAATACTTGATATTTGTTTCCAAAAGGAATCTGAGTGGAAAGGCCCCACTTTAATAAACATTTCAACGGCTATTTTAAATGTCATCCATATTCCTCTCAATTTTTGTCAAATGTCTGAACTCCTTGAAAAGACACCTGTAGCATTCACTCATGCGAACAAATATTTCTTCTTTGCTTCCTCTCCCCAAAGCCAATGCCAATTTGCAAAAGGATAAAGAATGGCATGCTACACTCACTATGCACTTCAGCAAATACTATCTATATGTCCTAAAGTGATGACCATTGATGCAGAGATATTTTCCTTACGTAAATATTATCATGAACATCTTGCACAGAGATAAACAAAATGCTGTATTTTCATAGGTAACGTAGGTAGATGCATAGAATCATAGAATAACCAAGTTGGAAGAGACCCACCGGATCAGTGAGTCCAACCATTCCTATCAAACACTAAACCATTCCCCTTAGCATCTCGTCCACCTGTGCCTTAAACAACTCCAGGGAAGGTGAATCAACCACCTCCTTGGGCAGCCTGTTCCAGTGCCCAATGACCCTTTCTGTGAAAATTTTTTTCCTGATGTTCAGCCTAAATGTGCCCTGGCAGAGCTTGAGGTCACTTCCTCTTGTCCTGTCCCCTGTCACTTGGGAGAAGAGGTCAGCTTCCTCCTCTCTATAACTACCTGAAAGGAGGTTGTAGAGAGCAATGAGGTCTCCCCTCAGCCTCCACTTCTCCAGGCTAAACAACCCCAGCTCTCTCAGCCGTTCCTCATAAGGCCTGTTCTCCAGCCCCTTCACCAGCTTTGTTGCTCTTCTCTGGACTCTCTCCAGAGCCTCGTGATCTATCTATATGATTGTTCAAGTTACTCACGGCAAAATTCTTTCCATTCCTAGTGCGTGTTGCATGGTTCCTCTCCAGTAACTCTCAGATACTTAACTATAACCAAGACATGTCTTTGTATGCATATGAAAATGCTTCTGGTCCATAAACATATTAGTTTCATCTACTGAGAGAAAAAGAAGTCATTCAGCAAGACAACATACTGAATTTCTGTTGAAACAAAACTGTAGAGCGTGAAATAGCAACCTGTCATCAGATGTTGAGAGTCTGATGTTCATCAGCAGTAAGTAAAACCACCATCTCCTCCCACTTATGTCTGAGGGAATTTACAGCCATCTGCATGCAGGTTTGGCCAGTCAAGGGCTAGAGTCAAACTCTGCAATGTTGTTTAGGATCTACTTCACTGAGGCTTAAAGCTACGGTCTATGAAGTTTAAAATAAGTAAAACTCCAAAAGCAATACTAAAAATAAACCCCAAAACACAGACAAAACTCAAACCAACACAAAAAAAGTCACAAAGCCACCTTCTCTCACACACGTCCACCCTGCAAACCAAATCAGAAGAAAATCAAGACTCAGTGTTCAAGTACCTTCAGTGTAGGTGTTGTCTACCACAATTTCCTTTCCATTAAAATGTGCACACTATAACTGGAGAATGGACCGATATCCACATCACCCTGCCTCATTTTATATTAAAGGTAATTCAGTTGCCCTCAGGAGGAAGCTTCCAATGAATACAGCCTGAGAGCCTGCAAACACAGGCTCAGTAGTTGCCTGAAAGGCACTAACCAGAACACATGGCATCAGAAGTCTTCAGTTTTGTATATACAGGCTGCTCACAGGATGGCACAACGCACCTTCCTGTCCTGTGGAAAGTGTCCACATGCTGGTGTGTAACACTTTGATGAGGTAATCAGACAGGTTAGGAAGCAATATAGCAAACTTCAGCAGCTGTCTCAGCCAAGCATTACAATAACTCTTAAGTTAGGCAAAGCCTATAGTAAATGAGTGATGTGTTATTTTGATTTGCCTCTCAGGGTTCAAATAAAAAAAAGCTCACCTTCCCATGAGAAAGGGATTTCTGCAAACTAAAACCAGCCCCTGCAGCAGCAAAGTCAAACAGATCTAATCATACACTAAACATCTTGGCTACATTTTAAAATACTGGCACTGAGACATTATTACTTTGCTTTGATATGTTGCCAAGGGAGAGCAAAGGGCCACTGAAAATTGAACTCCACTTAGAAGTAGTGTCCATTTTTCAGAAGCCTTGTAATACTGTGTACATAACTTACGGATGTTACGAAACTCAACAGACTATAATGTCATAGGATAGTACTATTCATGTTAAGGTCTTAATAGATTCATGCTTAGTAGAGTCAGAAATCAGAAAAATTACCAAGGAATACAATGCCACACGTGACACCACGAATGAATTATATGCAGTAACTTGGGAATGAAGAAAGGCATTTAGGTAAACTTAATAAGGCTTCTGGCTCACAAGCACACAACATGGTTCCTGTTCTTTATTAGAATTAAATGTTTTGAAGAAGTTCATTACAATGTTGTTTTTTTTTAAAAAATGCAGAGATGTCACTTCTAATGTGCAACTGTTGGCATTTTGCCCATTACGAACAAAACTTACCGATTTCAAAAGCACAGGTTTCACCAATCTACCTGCTTTTTCTTTAATCCTTTGTTGCTGGATGTCTCCAATACTGCAACTTGACTTCTTTGAGGACCAAGGAAACAGAATAACTTGATACATGAAATCAAGTTGTGTGACTAACACATCTGTGATTCTCAATGAGCCCACAAGATAAAAATCATTAACTGCATTCAACCTATTTACATATAACATTCAACTGTCTCATGTATAGCTGCATAGCTTTGTTTTACTTCACCTTGCCTTCAGGTCCAATGGATTTCTGCTCTTTTACCCAGTACTGCAATGTTAACTTGTTTCAGTATTAATTCATCTCTCCTTCCTTAATATAACCTATCTCCACTGTGCCCTTTCTTAACCTGCCTTCTATATGTCACACAACCAGACTCTCTGCTTTCACATCTTTTAACTAGATGTCTCCAAGTGTTCTCTGCCATGAAACGTGTCCATGTTGTTCAAGACAATATTAGTGTTACATAGGTCTTTGTCTCTTGGGTGCAAATGAGATCTTTCCTACTATTCTCTCAAATTGACAGAGAATAAAGTCTCAGCTTCAAGGGCAGCAGACATATCATCTTCCCAAAATCTTGATGCAGGGTGGCAGAGCAAATAGCCATGTCTTATGAAACGGATCTCCCTCGCCTGAGATGTCTTGCTGAATGGTACTGCAGGAGACAACATGTGACACAATTTCGTTCCACTATTCTGTCAAATGTGTTCTCCTCATCACAACCAGAGATTATCTAGTGATGGATGAAGAGTGAACTAGCATGTTATCTTTACAAAAGATTCAGAAACAATTCTTAAATCCATTCTAACAAACAGGCAAGACAAATTCAAAAGACTGCCACAAAGGAGTCAGAAATCAGCACCAAGGTCTGTAAAGAAAAACTGCAAAGTAATACTGGCTAATAAGAAAACTGAATGAGGGAAAATTAAATTCCATTCCCAAACCATTGTCCCGAAAACCTTCCACCACTTAAATTATGTAGGAAGAAAAAAAACCCCTGTCATCTTCTTTTAAAAAAAGTTAGTATGGTCCTGTCTTGTCAAAGAGGATCATTCCCTCTTTGTTGCCCCATCAGGTCAAAAGCATAGTCGACCCCATAGTGCTGAAATGAAGGGAAAACTGAATGTTGAAGAACAAAAAAAGCTATGTCATTTCTCTAGATGTTAATGGAAAGGATCCATCTTTCCCTACACATCTTCTCAGTCAGGTAGCAGAAATTTCAGAAATATTCAGAAATATTTATTAATAATTTAGTGCTTTTCCCGGTTGTGGTTATCAATCTGCAGAAGGCTAATGTATGGGAGTTTTTAATTAACATAAAAAAGAAGGTTTTGTCCTTTACTCTGTTTCACATGAGCTCAGAAAATATTTACAAAGTGTAGTCAATAAATGCATATAACTTTGAATTAGAGTACTGGTTCATCAAAACTAAATGCAGTTTTGACACTGTTTAGTGCTGTGATATAGCGTGTGTGCATATATATACATATATATATATGTATATATATGTGTTTTCCAAAATCAAATTTACTAAGTTTTTAAAAGATGTGTTTATGTTTCCTGACTTTGTCATTTACTGGACCAACAGCCAAGTCTATATTTCTCATCTGCTCATAAACATCATGAACATATAGTAAAGTTAAGGTGACTTTCATTTTCTTACCACGGATACTAAAGGAAACCAGAAGTCTTGGGGGATTCAAATGTATCTACTACAGAAGATAATCCAAGGTAAATAAAAACTGTCCAGTAAAGGTGGTGGGGAACAAGGCGTAATATCTACCCCTGCCTCTATTAATGCTGCATTACTGGGTGATCCCAAGGACTATCCCTCTTTGGTCAAACAGGAGGAATTTCCCTGCAGAAGCAAAACGGAGGTCAAGAAGTGAGGAGGATCCACTGCTACTGCTGCCAGAGCTGCATGTTTCACATTGCACAGGGCAAGTGCTATCTGAACCTAACCAAGAGCAGTTTCTACTCCTCCTGTAATCATTAAAGAACTCTTCTCCTCGGACAAGGAATTTATGCTTCAAGACACAAATGCACAGTTTGAGAATGCAACACCAAATGACACAGAAATACTGTAGCCCTGAGTTTCCTAGTGATGCTGCTGCAGGGGCAGCTTTGTTGTGCAGACAGGACAAGAGGTCACACAGGTCAGGAAAATATCAAGGGCAGCAAATTGTTTTGTGATTATTTTGTTTACTGTGCAAGTGGCTTTTGATTAGGAGGGGCGGCAATTCTTTCCAGCTTGCCTTGGGCAGTGAAAGCTATAAAAACATTTGTACTTGACTGCTGCCTAGGGAAATCAGGCTGAGTTCTAGGCTTGTTTCTCTATCAAGTTTGCCAAGTGATATGCTACCTGTGGCATACTTATATTTTTTTCTCTCTCCTTCCTTACCAATTATTCCACATAACATGTCCAGAAAGAGTATTAAGCATGCCACTTCAAAGGTGAACAAAGTGCAGGCAAGCAAATCCCTCTAACAGTCATTATTTAGCAAGCTGCTTTTGCAAAGGTTTAGAAATTGTACGAGAATTTGCCCTCATCTTCACATAAAAACACAATGCTATGTAAATTCCTTGTGAGAAAAATGTCTCTCAGGCTAAAAGATTTGCATAGAAAGTTGAAGGAAGCAATAAATGGCTGAAAAATAATTTTATTTACTGCGTAGCATAAGTTAAGTGTTGGTGCATGCCAGCAGGTATTACCAGTGATAAAAATAGAAATATAGATTCTTAAAATTTATTTATGGGCTATTACGTATAGTTTGTGCTGTACTGCTATCAAATGTTAAATGAGAAATTACAACACAGCTAGTGACAACAGGGAATTTCAGTAATAATTTTGAACAATTATTTTATTTTTGCCCCCAATCCTCTTCTAGGTAGAAGTGCAATTTTTGTCAAAAAACCTAAGACTGAAATGAACCATAAAATATTATATTCTTTGAAGAATAAGAAGGTGACTTTGATTAATACTGATCCACTTACAGAGAGGAACAATGCACCTTTGAAAAGAAAACTGTTTGTTTAACATGAAACATTTAAAATTATGGAAAAAACAACAGATTCTGAACTGTGATTATCAAATGCAACTACCAACAGTAACTTAGAGAAAACAGCTTTGTGGTTAGGTTATTTTGATAGTGTGCAGTAGCTTAAAACTAATTACAGTTTCAAGGTCTTCATCATTATGTAACTCAATGGCCACACATCAGTCAATTTAGTAAAAACACAACATATACATAATCTGTTGGTACAACTGTACAACCAAAGGAGGGCAGCCACAGTATTAGTGTGAATTTAAGCAAGATATGAAAAGTCTGAACCAGTAAGCCATAGCCTGTTAATGTCCCGAGTCCAATAAAATCAACTTAAAAAACCCTTTAAGACCTAAAAGATTTAAATAAGCCTCCTTTGCCCCTCAACTTCTAGGCATTATTTACTGCACTGTTCTGTTAAAACTGTTGGATGGCATCTACTGGAAGTTTGAGTTCTTGTTGTTTTGGAAAAAAAACAAAGACTGAAAGTGTTAAAGTAATCTTAGTATTATTTATACTTGCTTTAAATGAGGCAATAGAGGAAAAAAAATGAAGAGACTGCTACAGAAGAAAAAAATGCATGGGTTTTCACTTGTGATTTCATTTGGAAGTTAAACAAAAATCTTTTCCAGGCAGGTATCGCAATTTGATACTTAATAAATAAAGAAAGCATCAACACAGAAGACCAGCTTTTCCACAGTAAAGTTACTATTTTGTAAAGAAAGCGCTAGAGGAAAACAAGTTGATACCAGAAAATGTTGTTGTGCTACACACTGGTATTGATTTGGGAGAGTTTGGTATGCATGAGACAGCAAGACAGCATTCTAGGGAAATTAAAACGAGCTGCAACATGGTTTCTGATGCTTGGAATTTTTCCACTGAACTAAGGATTTGCTCCTTTGGCTTTTCATAAAATTTCTCATAGCTAAAAGAAAAAGATGGAAAATGAAAACAAAAAAAAAAATATCAAGGCTAACAAAGCATGAAGCATGTCCCAGTCTCTCCCCTCCTATATAGAATATCCCCTTGCCCCTCAATTAGTCTCCTCTGCAGAGATTCCAGTAGAAAATCAGGGGAAATGTTTCAGAACAGCAGTACTAAGAATACATGCCTGGTCTCAAGAACTGCACCAAAGCAAGGGGTAAAGTTACTTATGGCTTTGGTCATAAAAACTATAGGTTGCTCTCATTTGTTCCACTGCAGGCTACAGTTCTGCCAATACTACCTTATTCCCAGACCTTTCTTATTGTCTACAGCCAAGTGCCTACTTATCTGTTCAACTACACCAAAACAATACTTGCTGAAATCAATTTTATCTTTAAGAAACTGGGTTCTTAAACACAAATAAACTAATGGTCTACAAAAGGCACTAAACAGATGCAGCATCTTCAGGAGTTCAGATGGATCTGAAGGCATGTGTAATGCAAGCAGAACTCACAAGAGACTCTTAATAAACATTTCCCAACACATGCAAATGTTAGCTATCTAGATGCTCATCTATGTATTTTTATAGTATGTTCAGGTTGCCAACATAACAAAACTGCAACCACTCAGGCAGGAATTTGCCATGAGAGAATTTTAATTCATTTTCTTTTGTCTGAGAATATGCGTCTCATCCACTTATGAAACGGAGAGTAGGAAAAACAGTTGCTTTACTCCTACATATGCCTGTGCTAACTATCTTGACATTGCCCATCAGAGGGATGGGGTGGTGTTCTTGACTGTCGCAAATATAAAACACAAATAATTGTGTTATGTTTAACTATTTTTCACTTCAGTCAAGAGAGACCAGTCTTAGAACCAGCTTACCTTAGACAAATTTAAGGAACAACTGTAATTCCCAAATCCCCTGACCTAATGGGAGAGAACATGTGCTTCCCTACAAACCATACTTCATCATCAGTTTGCTCTGAGCAAGCAGCAGAGAAGTACATTGCACAGAAGGGGATAGAGAGGCCACAGTTCTGGGGCAGATGAGCACTGGAAAAGAATTCTGATGTGACTGCTCAGAAAACATTTGCACTTTTGCAAATCTGCAAATGGACAAGACAACTCTACAGAGATAGTATTTTTACTATCTAAACTTAAAATTCGTAACCAGAAATCATTCAAGAAGGCAGCACACATGGGCAACAAAAAGCACACAGAACACGACTCAGTACATCTCTATTCTGCAGCAGGAAGGCGTCTATTATCAGATGCCGAATGGGTCTGAAATGCAAAGACAGACAGCATTGTTGCAGGCATTACTGGGAACATTCTAACTGCTCACTGCAACCATAAGCTGGGACAACGCCAAAATAATATCTTTAAAACCGACGAACCAAAGCTTAATTCTTGCAATAAAAGCTGAAACCTAAGCAGGCACGCAAAGTACTACTCAGAAAACTCATGGATAAAAAAGAGGTTGGCCTTCACAACCCAACTTAGCAAGCTCACTACAGAGTAGCTGTGAAAGACGCAGTCAGCCTTTTACACATGGTTGTCTTGGAGACACCAGAACACACTGCATTGATGACAAAGAAAGCAAAAAGCTGGATGCACTTTCTAAAGCTTTTAGTCTTCTCTCTTTCATGTGGTTTACAGAGGAGGGCCTCCCTGGGATGGGTATGTGGAGAATGTGGCAGCAGGACCAGCCCACTGAGGTAGAAATCCTAACTTGCTTTGGACAGCATTTCATGCAGCCCCAGAGCACCCTTTATCCCCTGGAATGTGTGACATGGCAACTCCAGCAGATGAGACTCACGTTTGCTCACTTTGAAGTTTTAGCTCTGCATGAGCAATAAACTCTTCCACCCAAGGGCTTTTAGGAGAAATAAAACAAGTGGTGTCTCCAAGGTTTGTGCAAGGGCCCTTGGGCTGCCCTCAGGACTCTCCATTTTATCAGTGTGGTCTTCTGCTAGGTTCCTTCCAAACTATAGGCAGAAATCCAGCAACATACTTTGAGGAAACAGAGCTACGGAGTTCCCAGCAGCTAGTAGAGGAACGGCTACTGGCATTTAAGACATAACTACGCAAATCCAGCAACTTCTAACTCACTGCAATTAAGATAGTAATGAATAAGAATTTCAGTGGAAGTTTATTTTTTAAAGAGGCCATGAACAGTGAACCCATCCTATTTCAATCACCAAGTAACTCCTGTAACTCTCTAATGTGTAACATCTATACCAAACTGTCAGATCTTAGTTTTGTGATCAGTCAGAAAAAGCATGTCATTTTTGTCCCCCCACCCCTTAACCTGCTTGGTGAGGAAAGCTATAACTATGAAGAATCACTCAGTCTGAATGGACCTCTCTTATGGTGCAATGCAATATGTGCTTCTTGTACAAGAATCTTTTCAATTTGCAGTATTTTTCATTAATAATGTAATTTAGACCTACATCAGAGGATCCCATGACAACAATAGTAACTACAGGCTTTAGACACAATCTGTCACACCCACCTATCAGTCCTTGAATTAAGCACCAACACTTAGGTGTACCTAGATGACTCAAAAACACAGGCCCAAATATGTATGTTGCAAGGGTTCTGGCTTCTTGTCTTCACATCTAAACCTCTTGTAGGCCAGGCATGATACCAACTGTTATTTGCAAAGACAGTGCAGGGGTTTCAGCTATTTCTCATAGGAAAAAAAAAAAAAGTAAAGTCTCACCCTGGCACAGGTAGCCTGCTCACATGAATGTTTATAATTTCCTGATTTCATGGGCTGCTGACTTTTATATGTCCACTTTCAAACTCTGTGTGTGATATATCAACATTTGGTTCTGACTGACAGTAGAATGGGTGAAGATGAGACGAACAGGGAAAAACTGATAATTTTCCACATCATAACCTCCTCTTCTTTCATGCTGCTCCTCTGTTTGTCTGTATGGTGGAGTGAAAAGGAGGGAAGTAGTGAGGTTACACAAAGACGGGAGTTAACTCTTTGCCTTTCCAGTCTGTTCTGAAAGGTTGCAAAATGGAAATATAATAGGTACTTGACAAAGAGATATTGGAATAATGAGCACCACCACCACAGAGGATCTCTCAATACCTTTACATAAAACTATGTATCCATAGTAGATGATTGCTACCCTCTCAGAAGTACGATGGACAACAGGAAAAAACCTGGGTCAAATGATGCAAGATGCTCAACCTGATGGGACCAACTGCTGCTGGTGTATTTCCAAAACAGATCTGCTATTAAATGCAAATAGTATGTTGTATTAACTGAATTGTAGACAGTATCTGTAGGCTTTGTGATCACTAAAAATCCAACTATTTATAGATAGCACAGTATGGACTTTGATATTTCACTGTAGGCATCACATAACTTAGACATATCCAGACCAGGCCAAACATCATCAAGTCACAATAGCTCTGTTGGAGAGCCTGTGATTTCAGGAAGGTCAAAATAAAATCCAGAAATCCTGTCCCCTGTGAAGTGCACTTCTAATGTCATCCAGAAACTGGGTTGACTGCATCCTTTCTAGGGCTTAGTCTGTGTTGCTTGCTTTTCTGCTAAGGCTTCAGTATTCTCCAGCAACACTTTCTTGCAGAGGCATGACACTAATAGGACATACAGCCACACATATTTGCTGTACCTCTTTATACTATGCATGAAGCTCAACTGTTACTTACTCAACTGTTTGACACTGATAGGTCCCCTTTTTATATGACTTATGTCTGCACCTGAAATGAAAAAGATCCACCCATTTTTCTTGGGTGCAAGATGAAAATCCAAGGAATCTGGATTAACCATTTGTGGTTGCAGCATCCCAATGACCAGTGGTTAGTCGTTCTTTCTGAAGTAGTCTTTGACTTGTGAATAATCTGTATGACACAAATCTGCCACTATTGCCTTAAGAAAATTTAGCAGTGCAAGTAACAAATCTGAAAATTGTGTTAGTTTCCCAGACTTGGTCAATCTGGCAGGAAAAAAAACTCCGTCTTTGATGCATTATTTAGAGTTTCTTTGATGATGAATAAATCAATACACCCTGTGTACAGATGACCTATTCCTTGGTGTAGCTGCTTCACACACCAGAAGCATCTGTGACAGTAAAATTCAGCAGGATTTATGAGGAAAAAATATTCTCTTAGTTAGCAAAATTAAAACCCCAACTATCCAACAGGGAACACTAATGGTACAGCGCTAGATCCTGCCTCCCACAAAGAGTCCTCTGGTATCAATACAGGTGATTTTGCAGTCATAGCATCATGATTCTTGTTGTGAAGTTTACTGGAACTAAATAGTCACGCTATGCTATCACCACTTTGGATGCTGACCCCAACAGTAAAAAACAGGCTTAGAAACACACGAGTGTGTTTTGATGATGATGCAGGAGGCTGAATATGCTATACAACATTTCTTCTCCATCCACTTTAATTTTAAAATCAACAAAAGAAATTATGCAAGATTTATACAATAAAAAATTGCACCCATTTCACAATGTTGCACTAGAGACACATTCTAACAGGCAGGCAGATCAAACAGGCAATGAACAAGTCAGGCACCTAATGTACTTTTGCATCACAATTACTTCTCAGGTTTGAATCCCATACACAGCCTACCTCATTCTTTAAGAAGTTGTTCTCAAATGCTGCCCAGAACTGGGACGCTAGATGTTTTAACAGATTGAATTCACAGACATTTGGTAGACCAATTCCACAACCATGATGTACATTCATGGTAAGGAAACATTTAGCTAGCCCTTTAATCTTTCCCTAAGACCCTACTAAAAAAAAATCTTAAAATCAAAGCCAAAATCTCCTCTTGATTCCTAAGAAAAAAAAATTGAAAGTTCGAATCCTACCTTTCAGGCAAATTATAATTAAGATTTTCTACCACATCTATTTATAGTCACATGTAGCCGAAAAGATAACATACTTCTGATAGCTGAATCACTCCATTGTGCCCATGCCATATCGGACATTTATTAAAATTACTTCACCATAGCAAAGTTGGGAAACAGCACACTAGAAAGTAATTCGTTAAAAAGCAATCCCCTTTGCCCCAACTTAAAACGCAGACTATTACTGCAGCTCAGTTTATCAGACCTTTTTTAGGGGCCTGTGTTGCACATAGCTGATGTACACAGATCGCCAAATAAAAAAGTTATCACTGACCTGCCTACTACATCCTGGTACATTAAATGTGAAACCAACAAAAAGGGATAGAACTCTAAGAACTAGAACCTGGGGTATTTTCTTCCTTTCTTTTCTCACAGAAGAGGAAACTCTGTGCATCTATTAACATCTGGATAATAAACCTGTGTATGTTTTCTGTGTCAGCAAGAATCAGTCAACAGACTAAATGCCCAAAATCAATATTTGCAAACTAGCATACTGAAACAATTTTTATTATTAAGAAGGTCTTCTAATTCTTTTCAGCAGAAGCCACTTGTATCCATTACTCTGTTTTATGGGAATTCTGTTCCTAGGCTTCAGCACTAAGGTCTACAGGGTTTATAGATACAATTCTAAATGCAAGTCTGTTTCCCATTTTCCAAAGCCAATCTATCATCTTAACAGATAAAATCAGAATTACAAAGGCTAACAATGGAGGTATGATGTTTGTAATGGAAATATACACAGTATTATACCACATAACCAAAAAGCACATCTTGCAGCCCTAGCTAATACAAAACACCATGCAGTCATTCGCAGGATTTGCCTGACTGACTGTAAAGTAAAGCCTGAACCAGTGAAGAAGGGTTTGTATTAATACAAATACTTTCAAGTCAACAGGACTACTTATATGTTTCAAACTGAATGTATGTATAAATCCTCGTGGAGATGCAGTGCTGCACTGTTAACACATCTCTATTCATCCAGTAGCTGAAATACTTAAGTTTTACACTCCTGCTGCTACGATCACATTTATAGCTCTAGCTGGTATTTATATCCATGCTGTTTCCTGTGATGGAAACAGTCAGGATAAAAAATTTGGTAAAAGATGCTAGTAAAAATATATCTATGACTTTTAGTTATCTGTTTCCAAAATAGGAAAAAGAAAAAAAAAAACCACTTCAAATTCATCAGAGCAGGCTCCTAATACTACATTTTATCATTATTTCCTCCAACTCATTTTCCCCTTACTTTTAAAAATCTGTGTATTATATCCCTTCCCCATTTTCTCTGCTTAAATCCCTCTTCTATTGTGCAGATGCAAAAGAAATGCAAAATGAGCCTGTACTCCTGCTGTGGGATTGTGTCACTGAAGCAGAAGGAAGTTCACTAGAATTATATACTGCCAGCTCTGTTCCCACTGATGCTCACAGTCTTACTGTACAGGAGGGAACAAAGACATAACACTCTAGCAATACTGCAAACATGGGGGGGGAATCAAAATGGTAATCCTGGTGTAGAGTAAATATTACAGATGCTGACTTTGTGCATAACCGATTGCTAAGCAAAAGCCACAGGAATGCTAGATCTATAATCAACTATCTTCTAATTTGCTTCCAAATTATAGGTATATAACTCATGGAGTTGGGGGTAAATCATTGCTTAAAATCAGCAACATCAAATAAACTACACATTAGCAATTAAACGTTTTTTCCCCTCTAATGCAATATTCATAAAACCAAGTCTGACAAGCTAAAGATACAGCTAACCACACTTTACACATGAGATCTAGTTGCCTGTGAAGTTGTTAAATAGACTCAGAAGCACTTCAGTTCTCACAGAAGTGTCAGTCAAGTTTCCGATGGATGGGAATCTTATTTTCAAAATCATTTCAACTTTTAAGACTTCAAAATATACAGGTTATTGCTACAGTTATTTCAAAGTGGTTACATTACTCCATCAGAAATTCTCTAATAAAGAGTTAAAGTTTGGTGGTAACACTGCTGAAAACCTCATTTTTCAAAGCCTATGTTATTGATATTAAGAGCTCAATTTCCATGTTGAGAGTAGAACAAAAAGATAAAAGACCAAGGGTGAGCTGAAACTTCTTGTACTAACTTGTTTGTGTTTTAAACAAAAAAAAGTCTCATTTGGAATTTATCCAAAGACAAGTACTAGATACTCAAGTGAATCTAACACATATTTAAAAAGACCGTCAACAAGCATATTTTTAGAGTTACACCTTACTCCTAAAAAGACTGATATTGTTAGTAGTTGGGGATACAGAAAAGTGTAGAATGGACTCAGAACGCAATCCAACAGGATTTCCTGTACCTTACGGCATTGGCATTGCCTGTATACACATGCATTCTCTATGCACACATACTAATAAATATATATGGATGTCTTTCAGTGCCTTTGGACATAGGACTGGGATAAACAGCAGTTACAGTGAACTGTATATTAAAATCCTATATCTGGTGATACTGCCAATGTTGAAGGATTCAAGTGAAGACTCGTTATCTTCAGGTGATCATCTAAAGAACCAGACTTCCAGAAAGTATCTGGCATATCTTTTACCCCATTTTTCTGCTAAATTTATCAAATAAATATAAATATTTTAAAGATGACAATGACTGGTTGAAGACAGTGGAATTCATTTCTACCAACTGTGGCAAGACCAAATATCTCACTGTTGGAGTGCTTTCTGTACTCAAATGAATGACAAATTGCTTTCCTAAAGGGTTAAGACAGGCTGGGTGAACTGCCATCTAAAAATAACTCCCTCTCCACTGGAGAGGCCAGAAACCCAGATAACATACATTACATGCTTAACAATGAAGAATAAGTTTTACATGAAGAAGTATCTTTCATTAGGCCAACTCTCACAGTTTGCAAAAAAATTAGACAAGATATAGGGCAAACAAATCCTTTTTTTGTTTTAAAGTTTTTCAAGTTTTAAGTGTCATTCTCAGTTGAGCAAGTATTCTTATTCTGGACCTAAGGAAAGGCAAACGTACAGTCTAAAGATTTTCTCAGGACTGCTTTGCAAACCACCAGCAAACTAAGATCAAAGATCAAGTGGTTCTGGATGTGCATTCATGGGTCTCCTTCCCCAACTACCATCACTTCTCTGACACTTCTGGAGTGCATGCACTAAACAGAGACCTGCGAAAACTCCTTAAGTGAGTTTTTGCATGGCACATTCAAATCATAAAGGTGCTTAGGTGTCTTCCACCAAATTAATACATTCACTACTAATGATAAAATAAACCAGTTTAAGTCACAAGAAAACACTAAACCCCATTAATCCTGAATGTTTTTTAAATGGTCGAATCCACTTGTGAAAGTATTTCCACAATGTCAAAGAACAGTCACCTGCAAATTGGAACAAGGATATTTTAGCTCTTTTGGGGTTTTTTTGATAAAATTGTAACCTCACAATGGAATAGATTTGCACTTAGGAAGATTATCTGGACTGAAACAAGTGTCTGTTTTTAAGCAGTGTTTCTGAAAAGGAGAGAGTGAGTCAGTACAGATCAGAAGTGGTTTATACATACAGATGTCCAGAGGGATAAATTACTGAAAATTTTGTTTACAGTTCTAAGGTCCAGACTGCCTACAGGTAAATAGTCTAGACAAGAATTAGCATCCAAGGGTGACCAGTCTTTCAAATTCTCTGATCTGATACAACCCTTCCAGTAAGCCAGTAAGCTATAGCTAGATATCTGTGCAGTTGCCCTCTGGGGACTTGTGCACGAGCCCTGACCTTGAACAGATATCAGCTGGCCTGGAAAATGCTCCTACCGCTGGATCTGAAATAGCCTTGATGATATACTCAGTGTGGGTCACAATTAGCATTGCCACTTGACAAGGAGCAAAAGCTTCTCTAGTTTGCGTTGCAATTGACAGGCACAAACAAAAAGCTTCCCATAAATTGTTGAACAGTAACCAACTGAGCAGGAAGAATCTAGAGGGCAACTTTAATAGGCCATTGAAGGAAACTGTGATGAGCTAAGTAACAGCAATAGAAATAACAGTGGAAGACTGCAAAACAAGGGCGTAAGGCCTAATATGAGACGATGTGCCAGCTGGAAGCAGATGAGCTAACACTGGAGAGGAGAGATCACAGCAATGACTCAAATAAAAATATCAGGTTCCCATTGTGTTTAGCCTGCGATTAGCTTCACTATGTATCTACATATGCTGCATTGCCATTACATTGTGCTTCTTGTCTAATTCTCAGAAGACAGCAGCACCCTCTACTACCAGCTCCAGCATTACTCCCAATGAAGGGACCCCAGAAACCCATGGTCAGACTTGCAGAGGCTTACTGAGAAACAGGCTGCTTGTCATCTTCTCCTCTTTCCATAACCTGTAAAATACACTTCTAAAACAGAAGTCAGAAGCTAGACATCATTCCACTCAGCACTATATACAGACTGGGAAGCAACACCTCCCCAAAGAACATTGCCTACACTTCACAGAGGCTCCACTTCACTCGTGGTACAACCTCAGAGTACTACAGAGGCAAGGAAGCTATTAAGACTAAAAGGCAATGAAAAAAAGCTCAGTTATAAGATGATTTTAAGTTCCCAAATCATACATTTACCATTTATAGGATAAAGTAACTTGTCATTACAGAGGAAAATCAAATATAACATGGAAGAGATGATGTAACTTTATTTTAAATTTTCTGAACCATTAGGTATATTCCTTTATGTTGGCAAGATATCACATAACCACTGAAGCTGGTGAAAACACATCATTCCTCTAAAAATGCCTAAGCAGCAACCCAAAATATTAATTTGGACAACTATGACAAGGCACTACTCAGTCGGGACCCATCCAGTTGCTGAATATTGGTAATGAAGATACACTATCTGGAACTCCTTGTCTTCGAGAAGCCAGTCACAGAGAAAAAAATATTTCCTTCTTTAGAGAAGGAGCCTTCATTTGTTTGAAAATTTCTGAGATTTGTGGTAAGGAATGTACACAGACAGAAGGAGCAAAATTAACAGCTGGAAGCTAAGTCTTTCAGACAAGCTGGCAGAAAAGATCACATACTTATTCTTAATGAATATTTAATTGCAGAAGATCCACTGTTTGGAAGGAAGTCCTTCCAAGTTATGTATGAAAGAGGTGTCTAATCTGCTTTGAGATTAAGAAACAGATCATGTATGTTTGAATACTTCCTCATTTATTCTATTCACATTTTTAATCACTTGACTCAACCTCTTCAAAAGACATTCTTCCACTGACTAAGAGGAGGGAGAGAAACACATGCCAGAATGCAAGAGTAAGTACCAGGCTAGTCCTTCCACAGACAGAAACCTGATAACTACAGACTTAAAGAGGCTCATGCTTCATGCACTTCAGTAGATCAGATTAGAATCGGATGATGAAGAAGGTGGGACATGAATGACATAGGCTCTTACAGCAAAGCCCCCACGTCTGCTTCAGGATCTGCTTCTTGAATTATTTATATTGTTCATAAGAATTCTTATTTAATAAGCATTGCACTAAATGGCCTACATGCTAAATTGATTGACCAGAAAGAATTAGGGCAGAATTCTGTCCTGCATAAAACAATAATCACATCAGTAACATCTATAAGACTATTCTCAGCTGGCAGCATTGTAACTAGAAAAAAAAATTATGCTTTCTATCTGTAGAAAACATTCTCACAGCCTAGATGTATAAAATATTTAACACTGGTCATGCAATTTTTTAAATTAAAATAAATATGCACTATTCCTTCTGCATTCAGAAATTATCTTTAGTGCTAGCTGTTATGGTCTTTCAGCTATGTGAACAAACACAGTATATTCCCTCCTGTCACTAACAGATTATCACTATGATGATGATTTACACTGATCACACTTAATACATAAGACTGCATAGTGAAGAATGTAATGTTTCCCTAACAATTTGCTCAAGTAATGATGAGGCTAAAATGGGATTTACAAGTCAAAGAGTTTGAGATAAGAACCGAAGAATTCACTTTGTTCAAAGGAATCCCTTTTCTTTTTCTGGGACACTTCAGAACAAGTTAAGCTTATAGCGTTCTACAACAGCACAGATGTAATACAGCTGCTTTCAGAGTCACCCTTAGCACTTACAGTAGCAAATATGCCAAAAGATAAGTATGTGCCTGAGGGTTTGATTTGCCTCCCAAGTATGGAAGTTTGTGAAGCTGTTTCTGTCCTTTTTAGGTTGTTACTTCAAAGGCAGGGTTAGAAAATGAATATCAATTAAAAATAAACTCAAAAGTAGTGGAGATCGTACTTCTGCTATAACAACAGCCTTCAAAAAAAGGTAACATCTGTGCTACTTGCATGTCAAGCAGTGAGATTCTAAACAGTAAACCCTTTTCTATGTATTGTGTAACACATCAGGTGTCAGTTGCCCAAACTAACCATTTAATTACAGGTTTTAAACTCTGTCCCATTTTCTTTTCAAGGGAACCAGAAACTTTATACTTCACCACTATTTACTTACAAGTCAGACAGTGTCCTCCCCCTTCCCACCTCCAAACCTGGCAGTATTGGTTTCTGAACGGTGCTCAGTAACCTGCTGTTTTGTTTCTTTATTAACACGTCGGCAGCTTTTTGATGAACAGAGGAAGTCTGAAAACCAGAAGGCAAGACCACAAACCCCAGTTTCCCATAATTCTGTATTAATTTTGTACAACTTTTTCTCATTACATACCAACAGTCAAAACCAAATCTAATGCCACTTTAAGTACTCCTATTTCTTTTACTGTCTCAAAATGACAACTCCACTCCCTTGCTTCCAATCACTTAGATGTTATGCTAATGCTGAATTCAACTAAAGAGAGGGGGACAAAACTACAATGACTGTTAAGGGTGCAAGGCAGAGGCTAATTAGTGCTGTCACTGGACAAAATCCTAGTGAAGAAGGAAGATCATGGCTATGGTCATTCTATTATTATGGTGGACAAGAATCGTTTCAGTTGTGAATCTGAAGCAACCAACAGGCAAAGCTGCAAATTGTTTTCTAGAGACCCTTTTTAAGTGGATTAAAACATCTTTTAAGTCATGTGTTTTAGGGTTAATCTCAAAAGCAATAGAAAAAACAACAGCATTTAATGCAAGGATTATTAGCTCCGACCCACACTATTACCTCTTCTTGAACATACAGGTATATTCATTTATTCCCTTAGCGCTTTTACATTTCTGCTTCTGTAACAAGTTTTTCAGGACAAGGTATGCTAGACAATAGGCATAATATTTTTAGTCTATGCATGATAAAGAGATTCTAAATACTGTGAGAAGCCCAGAGTTATCCCACAGCCATGAAAAGTCAGGAAATATTTTGGATCTCCCTTTGAACTTAAGAATTAAAAGCTAATCTCCTTTTTAAAAGGGAAATCACTTAAATCTGTCCACAGTAGATAAAATCTTTCCTAAATGAACTACATCTGTTCATCACATAATTTAGAGTCAGCCACACTGGTCATCTTGGAATAGAACACAACAAATCTGACTGGTGGTTAAAAAGTAATTATTCTGACTTCAGTCTTTGCACAGGCACATTTCACTGTGAGCTCCCTGAGTTCAACGGGGTTGTGTTCAGCCACCCCTTCCAGCCTATGCCCTCATCTAATTACAATTTCAGCATCCTCTGGTCCTGCAGAACTCCTCTTACCTTCCTTTGTGTTAAGGCAATAAAGACAGTAATTTATGTCTAATTAACGGAAATGAGTCATAATGACCTTATTTCTTTTACTGGACTTGAATGTTAAATGTCCAAAATAACCAGTGCAGGCTTTTAGTTCTGCTCGGTGTGTTAAGTTTCTGCAGCACAAAGCTGTTATTCAGGCCTCCTTGCTTTGCATACAGTCGGAGGGTCAGGGGTTATTCACACTGACAAATACTTAAGATGGCACGCATGGTGGGGGTTTCACTGCCCACCACCAGCTTTAATATTTCAGCTAAGCAGCCATGTTGAGACAGGCTTGTCCTTTGGGGCCTGTCGGTTCTCTCCTCCAGCTTTAAAATGGCATGCTTTTACCAGTGGCTGAATTTGACAGCACTCTTCAGGAGGGATAGATTTCCACACCAGAGAGACAAAAGGTGGGAGAAAGTTGGAAGGCAGGCACACAAAGGGCTGCACATCTGCCTAAAGAGTAGCATGATAAAGTAGTTCTGTTACTGATCCAAGCTGAACCACCAAGATGCCAGTAGGTAAATCAAGGCTGTCAAAGAAACCAACTAAAACCAGAACAAAAGCACTAACAAAAACTCAACAAGAAAAGAAACTGTGCTTCTCAGCTCAGGAAAGAGGAAATTGTTGACAATCCAGTGAATCAAACCACAATAATATGAAACAAATAAACAAAATGTTTAAAGATACTGACCATCTCAAAGGACAGGCCAAGTTATTCTTCTGAGCTACCCTACCTTTGTCACCATTTTAAGTTCCATAGACAATCCTGATGGTGCATATATTATGCAAACACTAATATGTTACTTTAAGCAGGAAGACTAAAACCAGCCAAAGCAGGACCAGGCAGACCACCAAACCAAAACTTTGGACAAATTCCTTCTTCCAAGTCCATGTAAGGTAGCAGTACTTTGGTAGAGAAGTCATTGAACAGGCCCTTCTATCTGCACAGTGCAGATGCCACCCCACCCCTCCCCATCCACTCAACTACAGAAAACTACAAATAAAAGATTCTTTGCATTAGAAGACTATTTTGTGGGGTACCAAGTGCGATAATGATCTGTTTAATCATTCTTCTATGTGATATAAGTAATTTTATACGTTAGTTGCAACATTAACACGATTTTTTGCAAACTAATTTTAAGAAAAATATCTTGTTTAATATTAAATGATGATGCCTGATGTCAAATGACATGAAAATAGTTACTAACATCCACCTACTCACTTTTATCTCCAATTCACCAGAAGTGCATAGTTGTGACAGCCAAAAAAACCCCACATCACACTAAAATTAATATTGAAATCATGTTAGCATGGAAACATTCAGAGATTAGACTTAATGTCAGTATGGTCACCTTACCTGCAGCAATCTGCATTTCCATACGTATTGTTGCCTCTAACTTTGCAAACACACTCTCAAAGAAATGCCATACAGCAAGAAACTCCAGCTTCAACAGGCATGGCATTTAGTTTTCAGCTGTTCTGACTTACCTCCCCTTACATCATTCTTTTTATGCAGATGTGAGCTAGTGAGACAAAATGATAGGTTTTATACTATGAAATTAATACAATATGATTTACTCAATAAACTTTTAAGAGGTTTTTTTTTTTGTTAAAATGATGAATATTTTAAGTATGAATTACATAGCTTCCCTGTCTCCTGTTGGTCAAAATAACTGATGCATATTAAGCTAATCACCTAGCTGCTTGGTAAAAATATTTAAATTGCTTAATAGAAAGAAAAAGTGATTATTTTCTTGTTAGTTAAAAGCACCATTTGTTGAAACTCAACTACGCTGAGTACTTTTAATTTTGCAATCACATGAAAAGAAAAAACAATGAACATTTAAAAAATCATGCTTGTCAAACATTCATTTTGATAAAGCACTATTCTATTATTCCTGGTAAATGGCTTATTAAATGTAGGTTTCAAAGGCATTTACCATATAAAGAAAACAATTTAAGCACATCACACAATATTAAAACTAATTCTCATTTTAAAAAAATATGGGTAATTAAGTAAGTTCATAAGTGGAACTGCTTGCAGAAGCAATACCAGTTCTCAATGAATTGAAGAACTGGTTAATCTAACATGAATATTCTGAATAAAATTACTGTACTTTCTTTAAACTCAAGCACAGAAAGATAGGTATGTAGGCTTCTGTCTTCCCCTCACCTATTATTTTTTATTATATGAAAACACAGGAAAAAATGTCAATATATCAACAATCATGTCATGAATTTGTCAAGGATGCTCTTCCTTCAATCAGTCCGGTTCTGCTTCTTTCTCACTGAGGTAAACAGATTGGCAAAGGTTGATTATCATCATCCACATGTAAAATGCATTTTGACTGGAAGAGTACACAGTGAAGAGTCAAGGTGGAGGGCAATTGCTAATAAAAGCATGCACCGAACATTAGAAGCTATTTGCATAGTCATTTTCCACCAAGAATCCAAATGAGTACAAAACTAGAGCACAGAACTGACTATCTGCTGATGAGACCACTTTGTTTGCTAGGAGTATAAAGTTCAGGCTGATGTGTATCACATTTTCTCAGGATCTCCCAGAGAATAGTTGCCTGGAAGAGATATTTTTTGAAATAGTATACGCAGTATTTCTCTCCACAAAGTACAATGCAAGATGCATCACAGACTAGATTAATCTTACCCTGAAAGAACAAATAAAAAGCCTGACCAAAAAAAGTTGAGCATCAGCTTCTACTTCAGGATTTGCAAAGGACTTCAATAATATCAAATTTAGTTTCATTTCATTTGCGTTTATTTTCTACTCTTCCATTTTAATTATTTTAAAACCTCATTTATGCAATTAAAGTCAATTATGAAGAAAATCTTGGTTGATTCAATATACCAATGGCTAACACTGTTATGCTATACTCAGATTGCTTCAGTATGTGCTGTACTGAACGCCTGAGAGCATCTTACTTTCTCCTCCATTATGAAAAGCCTACGTCCTCACCTAGATAAAGTGGTTATATAAGAATTTACTCCTAAATTTGGCACTGGTGGTAAAAAAAAAATAATGCTAGACAAAGACACCAGACAGGATTAATTTCTGCAATTTAAGTCTCAAATTTGTATAATTTATGTAACGATGCAATCTATTTAACAGCCTGCCAAAGCAAAACCTGAAAATCTATGGGAATTTTGATTGTGAGACAGGGACAAAGATGGCCGGAAGCCCCTCCTTCTTCTGGCTCTTCCAAATACCACGTTTAAAATCTCAGTTATTGGTTCTACCTTGTCAGAAACTATTCTTTACCAAGACATAAAAGCCCTTTTGTTCCTAGTCTTATGGAATGACCAGCAAGAACAATATTTGCAACAAAAATATAGGCAAGAGAGAACTAGTTTTTGGCCCTTTCCCTATAGAGGGTCTTTTTGATTGCTCGGTCAGTTTGTTCTTTTCTTCCGCACTCATGCACTGACGAAGCTGCACTGGTGACAAGTTCACACAATGTAATGGACACAGCATTTTAGAGCAGTGCAAAAAGATGTTACTCCAACATCAGAGGACAGGATTTGCAACAGTACATGAGTTTCTCACTCCCTTACATTTTTGCCTTTTTAAGGCTTCTCTTTAGGAAACATAATTTAATCTACTCTACTTGAAATTATTTAAGTGTTTAACAGAGGCTATCTGTTTTGGGGGGTTTTGTGGTATTAGGAGTTTGTATTTGCATAATATGGATTTCAGCAGAAAATGTGCAAATGCTCCGAGGAGCAAAAGCTGTGGCTGATGCATTTTTCCATTTCTGGGAACAAGGAAATACAGGTTTCTCCTATACACAGCAAGATAATACCTTGCAGCTGGTTATACAGTCATAATAAATAAAAAGACAATATCCAAGATCTCGATATTAGATCCAAAGTTAAAACACTGCATCTCAGTTCAAGGATAGTTAAATAGTAATAAATTTTGATCAAAAGAAGTTCACCATTATGGTTACATTAAAAAAAAAGAAAGAAATATGGACATTTTGCCAATATCTATCCCAAATATTTTATTAAGGTCATAATGATGACTACTGAGCCATCCAATCTTCTACCCTTTGTAAGGGACTCCAATTTAGAACTGAAATACAACACTAAAGGGATTTAAAAATACATTATTTCCACATCTTGGGACACAGTTAACTGAAGGTTTCCCTTTTTGTTCTTTTTTAATTTATTTCTAAATAATTATGTGAACAGAGATGAGCAAAAACTCCTTGCAGAAGGTGAAGTATTGTTCACTTCAGAGCAGAATTTGCATTCCAACACGCATCTTTATGACTAAAAGACTCTACTGAGTAACATTTTCACAGTACTGCAGACCACAGCATAAATCCTGGTTCACAATTGAAGAGTCCCACAGCTCCATCACAACAGCTGAAATTCCTCATGTGCAGAGCTCGTATGTGCTGAAGGGATAGAGAGCTAGGACAGAAACACTGTATATATGACTGAGGCAGAGAAATATACTTCTATACTACATGGTTTTCTCCAGTGCTCATTTCAGAAGCAAAGACATAACGATAAAAAACCGAAGTATGTTATTTTAGCTAAAATTAAGCATGACTTCCACCAGCATGAGAACAAGAAAAGAATACAATAAACTACTTCTAGAACTGCAGTGCTATTTTATAGGAAAAGAATCAGGATTCTATGCAGATCCTTCTCTAGCTTACATCACTATTTGTTTTGGGGCTTTTAAGCATCTCAGAGGGTTGATTTCACTAGTTAAGCAAGTTTGTCTTGCTGTTAAGGTAAACCAGTTACATATACTAGTATATGGTCTTTGCAATGCAGAGAACAGCCTAACTTCTGCTGAGAGCTTCTATCTTTGTAGTTCTTCAGTGCCCTGCATATGATACCAGTCCTATGCTGTTAGAGCAGACAAAAGCGATGCATCCATTATTGTAAAGAAAAACCAGGCCAAGTCATCATTTCTTTCCTCAGGACATCCAAGAACAGCTAGGAAGATATGTAAACAAGCAATTGTCAGATTGTTTTTTCCCCTGTGTGGAGGCCTGAAACATCTTCCACTCAATGTGTACATCTCCATCTAGCAAACATAAGCCTACTAATAGCAGAACTTCTTTTCATAATACAGCTGTAGCAGACCTGCCAAGATCTACAAACAATAGACAGAAAACATGGTAATTAAATAGCTACATTCATTACATGCAAAATCTAGAACTGACACAAAGCAGCTGGCCGTAAAGACAAGCAACTCATGGTTGCTCAATGCATTTCAAATCCTATGATATTTGTTGCTAACTATGCCATAAGATGTTTTTGGGGAAGAAAAAAAAAATTGAGATTGAGAGATTTCAGCTATTAGGTAACACTTCCAGAGAGCAATCATCCTTTATTTGCTTCAGTATGGAGATCTGCCTTTCCTCACGGGTGCTTACTTGCACCCAGCAGGGGCAATGAAACTCAAAACACATATTTCTTTAAAGTTTGCTGTTAAATTCAGGAAAATATATATTATTTGAGGGAAATAAAGATTATTCTTGCTTGCAGTGATCTCTTGCAGGCAGCTGCCAGATGGGACAATTCCCCAGACTGATCTGCTTTCTGATTCTGTCTTGGATACACAGCTTTCCTAAATAATTTTAATTGTGAGACATAAAATGTCTGTCAGTGACATATATTTCTTCTATAACTTGCCAGAGAAATTCTACTAGTTCTCACTAGAATAAGAACTGCCATCATTTACACATTCGTGATAACCCCCTCCTTTCTGCATCTTGATCTTTGTTTTAAAAAACACCATTCAAACACAGAAATTGACTAAGGGTTTCCAGGTCAAGAAAATATGATTACAAAAGGATTACAAACCTATGACGTCTCTCATAAGCAGAGTATAGCTAAGTTGCTATGATTCTTTAAATCATTTTCACCTCCACTAAAACACTCATATTCATTGCATCTACTTCATATTGACACTCCCCGTTTATGTCAGCACAATACTAGACCTACAACAGGAAAGGAACATGGCATACACTGTGGCTACATCATCCAGGAAGCCTATAGGCAGGGTAAGTAGTGATAAAGGCTCAATGTACTCTACCTCTTTTACTAGTCTTCCAAATACTTTATTTTACCTGGTCTAAGAAAGAGAAGAATAAAACAAAAGGAACTTAATCAACAAATATAAGCAGGCTGGCAAAAGCAACTAAAGATCAAAGGGCTAAATATACTGTATATCTTGGCTAAGAGGGAGTCATGATTTATCTGCAGGATATTTGAAGGACACAGAACAGGGGGGAGGAGGAGGAGCAATTCTCTAAGGCTGCATAACCCGTGACGGTACCATGAGTGCATCACCCTACTTAGATAAGGAAAATGGAAGCACAGAATCAGGAAAAGTCTTGAATAAGAATGACGTACCACACAGCTGTGTAGTAGGAAGTAATACCTCTCTTAACTTCCAAAATCCTGCACCACCTCTGGAGAAAAACAGCCCCTTATGTGGGAACACTACTTAGGTTGTCACAAACAATGGAACAGTAGCCAGTCTAGGTTGTTGACCTGGTGGGTTTTTTCCTTCTCTGTAATTTTGCTGGTTTCCCACATGGGTTCTGCTGGTACAGCAAGAATTATACCATATGAATTTACAAAGTATCATCACCAGCCAGAAGAATAAGAATTGTTTGTTTTTAATAAAAAATATGAACAGGTATAGCAACATAAGAGAGCCCTTAGAGAATCCATCCTTCTCGAAGATTAACAGAACCCCAAACCTTTGAATAGAAAACCCCTACGATACTCACAAAAAACCAAAACCTCCACCTACTTCCCCAGAAGAATATGGAGCTAATTGACATGCTCCAAGCATGAATAGCTTACCACAGACAGACAGGTGAGAGAGAGAAGCAGCACGTCCCTTTTCCCATTTTCAGGTGTTGAGTATGATTTACTAATTCGTAGCCCACCCTTTATTCAGTTACATCAACATCTAAAAAGCATCCATAAAACTGTTTTAAGGACTGCATTCCAGAGAAAGCACTGAGCAGTGGCAAAACAGCAAGGTTGGTGAACCTGCACATTCATGCATGTGTCAAACCAGTCTAAGAGCAGATAGCAAAAAGGTTTAAATCCTACTAGTGCATGTATTTCTACGTAGTAATTTCCTAATATCTGCTTTCTAACTGGCATCAGTTTAGAAAAACTATCATGGGAGAAGAAAAAGAATGTTCTTGGCTATGTCTGGCTCATGTAAGCCTGTATATGACACCACAAGATCAAGGACAACATGTCTGCTAAGGTTCAAGGTTAGCAACACTGACACTCCAGGACAGCAAAGTTACATCTAGTTCTTCAAAGGGCCTGCGGTTCTCAGATTTGCTGGACTAAAAAGGAAGATGCAAAAATAAATCTATCAAAAATATCTGGCCATAAGAAAAGTTACTTAAGTGGTCAGGAAAAAAAAAACCCAAACAAATATAGCGTCAAACAACTAAACAAACAAATGCATCACTGCAATAAAGGAGACACTTAAATATACATAAAAGGAAAGACAAAGAATGGAATCATAGCATCCTTTTTAAGAAAGATGAAGCTTTCCTGAACAAAGTAATGCACTGATTATAAAGCGTGAGCCAAATGCAAAAAGTCAATACACCTATGAGAATGTAAGTAGAATTATTTTTTTGAGAGTGATGGGGAGCTAAGTACCAGAAGAAAGTAGTTTATTTTATTTACAAGTATATAAGCTATATAACTGCCACCAGTACCACTGGGCAAACTTGCCGGAACTACAGCTACAAAAATAAAGGCTTGGCTGAATCCACAAATTTTTAAATATTGAAGATAATAAAGAAAAATGCACTTTAAACTTAGGTTCCAGAAAATGCAAGGCTAGCAATTAGATGGAACATAATTAAAATCGTACAGTAAGCATATTTGATGTAAATCTCACTGATGAGCCACATGGGCAAATACAATGGCAATTTTACAGACACGCTTTCCAGAATACACAAATTTTAGGGTAAGAAAAGAATATAGCATCTTCTGACTCTTTATTAGTCCACTGTCTGAATCCTGTACACACTCCTACAGCTTTCAATTCAGCTAACAGAATGAGTTGTATTTATGAAATGCAACCATGCTTGTGAGAGCCTTCTATTTTATGTAAAAGGTCATTACACTTCCTTCTATAAGGTTTCCCTCCACACTAAGTTACTGTATAAAAAAAACCCCCAACCCTACTCTCTTAGTTATAGCATACAGCCTCCTACTTGGTAATAGCTCATTCTAATATCCTGAAGAGTTTTCTGGCAAGACTGACCTTTGATGTTTGCTGCTTACAGTAATTATCTTTTACAAGCAGAAAAGCATCATTACTTTGAATTCAACAGCTATATGTTATGTACAGACAGCTAGCTAAAAATACGAATAAGAGCCCCAAAATAAAGTCAGATTTATATGCTTTTTAAGAAATTTATTTGTAAGGTCAATTTTAATTCGACAACATAATGTAATCACTTTTGCCTATCACTTTTACAAAACGGTGCTGTACCAAAGGGCACCTCCCACAGCTCTGCCATTAGCCTGCCCAGACTCATAGTTCCCTCTGATTTTTGCCTGTAATTTAGGCACAGTTCACAGAATTTGTATTTCCTTTCTTGAAGCCTAATTTTACATCTTTATTCAATACAGTGTCCCTTGGCTCCACACACCAAAAAGCAATTAGATTTTATCCTGTTTGAGCGATGGCACTCCAACTGCCACGTGATCACTCCTTAATTTGAGAGCTGCCCCCTTTAATAACCAGGTTCTTAAGTAAAATCCACATTATTTTATTTTTCTTTCAATTACTCAAGTAATATTCATTTGCAGTCTCCAAAACAAGCACAAAACTGAAAGAAAGAAATGCACCCAAGTTATCTGATCACCACATCTTGGACAGGCTGTTAAGTAAGATGCTTACTTACAGCTTGTCCTTTTAGACAGTGCCAGGATTACATTTCATCCTTTTACTACCCTCCCTCCTCCAACAAACATACCTTTGGCAGAGGCTGTCAAGCAGAAGTGCCTTAAATGGGCCATCTGCATGGAGTGAATCTCATCCACAAACCCCATTTACTGCTACTCAGTATTTGTACATTTTGTGCATGAATCTTCTACTCTATGATTTATGCAGTCAGTTCAAAAGTACACGGAAGTCATTAGATAAAGCTGAACATTCAGTATACTCAGAATTATGTTATAGAACTCTGAGCATCATCAGAAATGGGATTATCTGAGTTGCAATGGAAAAGGGAAGAAAGCTCAGAAGGCCTTTGGTCAAATACACCCTTGCTTTCCTGAGTTAATGTTATGAATTTCAAGTTTGATCTTTGAAAAAGACATTTAAAAATAGTAAATGTAATACCACACGGTACAGCATTTTGGTCATCCCCTTTTTGGATTACTAAGCTTCTGCCTCAAATTGATCAACATCTCAAAACTATTGGCAAAATTTATCTTGTTTACAATACCGATATTATTCTTCCATAAGTTAATCCAAATTATCCAGTCTTTTTAAAATTGAAAAAGTTTCAAAATATACTAGTACTGTTTGGCTGATAAATAAAACAATAACCCGCAACTGGTGTGGAAGTGTCAGGATTTCTAGGGAGTAAGAAATATAGAGGAGAGAGGGCTTTTAAACTAGTTAATTAAAAAAAAACAACAAAAAATCTAGATGTTCAGTGAGCATGACAAACAGTGAGAAGATAAACAGAGTTATTTTCTAACATTTAGCCTTGGTGTTTGACCGAGAGGTCCCTTCCCAGCATGTAAACAAAGCCCAGCAAGCTACCCACTGCTCAAAACATCTATAAGTATAAACTTCTGGACATCTATTCATTCTTAACATATGCCCTCATTAACTTTTTCTTCTAGTTGCAATCTAAGTGGGGGTTTTGTTTAGGTTTTTATTTTCTTTTTTCCCTTCTTTTTTTTTTACTGGCTGAAGGACAGAGAGGAAGTACCCAGCTAAATATGCCCAGCTGCTGCAACAGCAAGCAACAGTTAACCATGATTTGGGCTCTGCCAATGATGGGCTGGTGCTTTGGGCTTCATAATGTGGCTGCCTGTTAGAAGAGACCTCAGGAAAGAAGTCAAACCCATATCTACTAAGAAATCGGGTTTTTTTCTGAGCAGGAAGGTGGTTCACCTATCATGCTTCATTTGTACTCTGCAAAGGTATGTGCCAAATTTACCTAAAAATCTTTCTCAAAACTTGTAATATCCTGGTCATGTCAGAAATCTTTATAATACAATCAACCAGTCACACTGTCCTCCCTCAGTAAATCACTAACTAAAAATGTAGGCTGACTTCAAAGTTCAGTTAACCTTATTGTTACAAAGTTAAAAGGAGGAATTTTCCTCCCTATTTTTAAGATGACACCACCTCTTCCCACCCCACAATCTCACTTGGAAAATAAGCATGGCCCTTTGAGTACTGCATCTTGTGGAATGGCTTCCTACAAACTAAAACCACACACATTTAAGTAACTAGATAGATTATGGGGTTTATGACAAAATAAGTTAACTTTGGTCTTCAACCACATCCCAAGAGAGCAGGAGACAACTGCAGCATAACTTCTCATTATTCCTCAAGAGCCATTTATGTTCCTTTGCTGTGTAACCTCTCCACTTCTGGTCTTTAATTATATTCTCAAGAATGCAGGTCATCTCTTGTTAAGAATAGCTCCGCTATTCAATGTATCATTTACATACAACTCTCTGAGAAAGAGCAAAACCCAATCCCTACTCTGCTACTTACAAGATGATAGCTTCTTAGAATATAAACCTCATGAGGACCTCACATTCCAACTCCTGACATCACACTTTATGGAGCTCTCTAGAAGAGATGAAAAGGCTGTACAAGAAAGGAAAGGAAGATTTGCAGCATGATCTAGTTAGCACCAACAGCACTAAAAATGTGTACCTTACACCTACAAGTGGTTTTGGCACGCACTAGCAATGGATGGTAGCTTTCGGTTTCCCACATTCTGGATACATCACAACTTAAGCATATGCACAAGGAGGTTATCGGCAAAGGTACATTTATCTCTTAAGTCGTGAGCTGAGATCAGGTCTTTCTGATTTGGCAGGACAATGACAACAGGAAGAATGGTGGCAAAACCAATGCACTTAGGAAATCAGGATGAAAACACACAGAGGGGCAGGGCTGGGCCCTTCTTTCAGGAAGGCAGAAATATATGAGAGTATAGCGAAGACAAATTTGGGAGTTCTTCAAGAAACTCCAGAGCCTCTCATTGCATGGTGCAGACTTATGTAAAAAGCTCGTGTGCAACTACTCTGAAAGCAATGAAGAGTGGAGAAAGACAATTCACTCAAAGAAGTTTGGGGCTATTTTTGTAACACTGCCATTAGTTCTGACATACAGAAAACCATACAGAGTGTCTTCCAACATTTTCCACAAAGTAAAACCAGCTTTTTGAAAATAATTTAGCTAACTAGTTAAAAAGGATGGAATGAACTTTACGTGGCATTTCAACAGCCCTGTCCTGTCAGAAGATTACAGACATCACAAAATATGCACACTCTGCAATGGTTAGACCACAGATAGCATTAATGATAGCCTGTGCTACACAGGGCTTTTCATTGTTAGTGAGCTGTGAAAACAGAAGTATTACCATGAAGGTCCTTCTTAACAAAATTTTGCCAAGAAAAACAAAAAACAGCTTTAAACCCCTCATATCTTCCCCCCAATTTTCCTTCTCGACTTCATCCCTCTTACGACTTCAGCTTGGCAAAGGAGTATGCCAACTCGAGTCTCTTGACTCTGAAAGAGTGTAAAAGATAACAGAAGTACATCTTGATTTAACATAACGGCACATTCATTCTCTCACATAGTAATTCTATGTTAAACCTCTGAAGCCCATCTGCCACTGGTTCACAGGACTAACACTACGTAATGGAGGGTTTCAGCCTTCTTGTACGTCAGGGAACATCAATGCAGGTTCTACAGAATTATCAGCATATAAGAAGCAACTTGATAATAAAGCCCATTCTCTCCAATGCTATGTATTTCAGTTGTAACCTGCATCTGTAAAATCAACAAAACAAGAAACCCTGAACTCACAGAAAATTTTAGTTGTAACCTATTGCTAAAGAGTTCAATCCCACTAGCAGTTCTGTCACAATTTCTGTTTTCTGTTCTTTCCACATCAGAAATAATTTCCAGGGTACTGTACCTCAGTACAGTACTCTCCTCTTGTTAAACAGTTTCTTCGGGCATTTTAAACGGTGGGTTAATTTGGGCAAAGGGGACAGAAGGATGGGTTGCACATCAGGCTTAACCACCTACGGACCAAAGACTCTTCATCGTTCCTGCCTAGTAACTTTAAATTACTAAATCTCCATGATTTTACATAGTCAAGCAGACAAACAGGAAGCACAAGACTTCTGCTCATACTGGTTTGCTTTTTGTTGTTGTTTTTCTTTAACCTTACATTCTTTCTTATAACAGTATTTTTTGTGTCACCTTTGCACGTTTAATTGTCACACCTTATAAATGGTGCCAGTGGAGGACTTCTCCATCCAGCATGATAGAGTTTAATGCAAATTCATTCTCTTTTAGTTGCAGAGGATGCCGACAAAAACATGTTCAGCTACTCACTGTCCTGTTAAAAGTATTCAGCATTTAAATCTGTATCACTTGTTTCCCTTGATGTCTTATGTTTTGCTTCACTTGACTGGAAATCTCACTCTTACATTTTAACTCTACTTAATGGACAAAACAATAAGGACTGTCAACTAATGATAGCTTTAGCAAAAAGGATAGCAAATATCCATGTGCTTAATTTCACTGAAAGCCCCGGCACCTGCAGATAACTTCTTCCATCACACCAACTACAGGCTCCCAGAAGCAAGCAGTGCTTTTTAGTTCATATCTCTGTTCTATGGCCAAAGAAAAAGTCAATGTACCAAAATAAACCACAGCCTCTCTCTACCACTACCATTCTGGGAGCTGCCTAGAGATGACCAGAGGTGCCTTCAGCATCTATCTGACCTCCGCACAGCTGTGGCAGGACAGCAGCCGGGCTTACAGCACACATGCCTATGTGCCCAGTTCCCATCGGATCTAACACTGAGGTGACCACTAGAGATAAGTGCCATCACCTCACTGCCACACCTCTTATGTCATTTGCTTTAAACAGCCTTGGTATCTGTGGCACTCAAAATTTGATGCACGTGCACTTTCTGGTCTCACTCAGAATTCACTCAATACTTTTTTTTTTTTTTTTTGAAGTCATGGAATGACAAAAAAGAAGTAACTGTATTAGAGAACAGACAGAAACTGGTAGCAACAAAAAATTTCCTTTCCAAAGTGTAACACTAGATTAACAGAGGATAAAAAAAACTGCAGGGGGTGTGCAACAGAAGAGTGGAGGAAAAAACGGTTAAGCCATCATCCTCTGCTTTCTCTGTGAAAAAATACTGACAGCAAAAGGTCAGCAGTTACTGAAATCTTTCCTCTAGAAGTTCAATTCGGCCTTTGTTGAGGTGAGGGGGATTGCCCCATTTTCTTCTTTTTCTCTAAAAAAGATTATTTCAGCCAGATGCGTAAGAAGACTTTGTAATAGCGTTTCTTATGTTGTCTCTTATGCTGCAATGGGTGAAACAGAGTTGCTCTTTGATTTTTCCTCTCTCTTCTACTCAAGATAGTTTCTGGAAGCTTATTTCATAGCTAGAGTCTTCTTATATAAAAATATTATCTTTGAGACTTTCTTTTCATTCTTTTTTTGAAATGCACTTTTAACAAATGTATCTCAAATCACCTAAGACTTTGAAGACAGCTATTAAGCTCTCATTCCCAGTGCAAGGGTAGAGCACAGGCCTAATCTCCTTAGACGTCAGCCTTTCTTGGTAGAACTAGTGGCATGCTGTGCCTCAGTAAACCTGGCTGCCCACTACCCTCCCTCCTATGGCTCATAAATGCCACCACGCCTGGGGGCTGCCTATGCCTCTGCCTCACTACTACGTGAGGTCTCTGCTCACAGAACTTATCTTCCCAGGTGCAAAATACAAAGGTTTCTAGATCAACGCACTCGATCCATAGTAAATGCTGATGGACCACTGCTGAAATAAATCTTGCTATGAACTGCAGTAAGATAGAAACCCAACACAGTGCAGAAGCAGTGATAGAACACAAGCTACTTTGACCTATAATACACACAGAGCCAAGCAGTATGACAAACAGACCGTGACAAATCACAACATTTGAGATGACAAGGTTTTGTCTAAGTCTAGGCAACCAGGTAACTTCCAACTAACCATACATTTACTTTCAGCTACATACTTTTCATCCATATGGTAGTCCCCCATTTGCACGATGATATCCTTTTAAGAGCAAAGGCTGCACCATGGGAGATGACAAACTGGACTATGTGTCAAAACCGGGTATTACATAGTGAGATGTTGAATGGCATGAAACAAAAGACAAAGGCTGCACAGCAGATTACACAAAACTCACTTTTCTTTAGTTTTGTTTTTTAAAATCAATTCAAGTCTTTAGCAAAAAGCACATTTATTGCTTTATTAAAACATCTATCCACACCTGTTTCTAGGCAGCATTCATAATCTGTGAACACTGTTCTGCATTTTTTTAAACCATTCTTCAAAACCCATGCTAGAAATCCTGTTCTTTGAGTTCTCCAAAGTTGTGCTTACCATCTAAGTCAACTTCATACAGCTTTAAAAGTGTTCCCAAATACCAAACACTACAAATTTCTTTTGAAATTTAGGTAGTGAGGAATTAAGTATAAGGACAAACAACAGTAACATTGATTCTGCTGGATTTGTGTGACGGGGGTATAAAATATTAATATTTGCACTAGTTTATCTCTTTTCTTTTGCTATGCAGTTATCAACAACATACATCCTGATGGTCTAATGAACTCTGAGAAGAAAAGGTAAGTGGTAATTACAGCACTGTATCCGTGCTCTGTGAGACTCAGCGAGGTGCTAAAATCACCAGGGCCTGGCCTTATTTCCAGTACTCCTCACTCCTACAAGGTTTTACCCAGCTAAGCCAGTTCTTGGCCCTCCTTCTTGGAGAAATGCAGAAAGCAGGCAGGAGACACTCCTGAAGGAGCAGAGAAATTGAATGAAGGAAGAGACTTTTGGCAGGTCCCATTTCCCAGTCAACCTCTCCTAGATCAGAAGCAGCAAGCACTTCACCTTCAAATCATCTCTAACCCTTTGGCATTTCCAATGACACACAGGAGGATGTGGGTTCTTGCTTCCTACAGCAGCAACCGGAAAGTGAAGGGATTTCCAAAAAGTAGTTGGATGTTCCCTGTAGTGCCCTATACAATTCCCTACAGCTCCTGAACTACGATGAGATGACAACACGTTCTACTCTTCAGCACTGTATGGGCAAAATTCATTTTTATACAATTAATTTTAAACTCTGAATGAAATTTCTGATCTAACTGCAGATGACAAAATTTTACTATTTTCTGCTGCTTGAAGAACGTAGTGAGGAAAAAACCCAAAACAATAGATCTAATGAGTGCTGAGCCTAAATAACTTAATTCTCATTGAGGTACCGCAGCTATTATTTGAGAAAAAGACAACCCTTGTCTTCACATCTACTACAGTTTGATGGAAGTAAGAAAAAAAGAAAACCACATTGGAAAACTAATGTCTACCAGTCTCAGCTTGCAACGGTAAGTACTCAGGAAACTGCATACAGATTTCTAGTTTTTGTCTCACCATAAATTGCCTAACTTGCGACTTCGAATTAAAGAAAAAACATAGTAAAATCAATCAAATCATCAAGACTTGCCTCAAGTCTATTTTTTCCTCATGCTCTCCTCCCTCGTCCCCTAGAATACTTGCAGTAAAAGTGAGATGCACATTAACTATGACGAGCTGTTTACTGATCTCTGCTTAACAAGTGCAAAGATATATCAAAATTGTTTCTTTTAAAACACAATATTCACATTCAGAGCCTTGTACAGCATTCCAGAAAAACTGAACATTATCACGGTTTCTAGTACTCTATTACAGACTGCTTCAGAAGTTTTGGACCACGACAAGTATTCACTCATGCAAGGCAGGCAGTCATTTAATTCAGATAAAGAAATCATTCTGTACTACTTCTGTCTAAATACTGCAGATTTATCTTCACCATGTTCTCACAAAAGCACAAAATATTTTCAATGTAAAGGAAAAATAATAAAAAAGAAATGTCTCATTTTTTTAATTCAAAAATGAAAGCACATACTCTCTTTAAAGACTGCATAAGAAATTTAAATTATTGGCAAAGCCACACTTTATTGCATTGAAAAGCCCCCCCTGGCCACAGCTGTCAGCTTATACTTTCAGAATTGGGATCTGCCCATGGGCACAGAGATAGCTTATAGCTAATAGGCTCCTTACAAGTCAAGGGCAAATAAAAAAATAATCCATGTAAACCAGTATGAAATGCTAATGTAACTTTGGGTGTTCAGATTACACAGCTGCACATCAGTATCCCAATTAAAAGGAAAAGGTACTATCAAACATCCAACTTTAAGTGAAAACTCATACTAAAAAGCAAGAAACAGAACTGCTGACCACTGGTTCAAATTAAAGATTTTTTTTATATCTGATTGTTCTTTACATGGAGAGACACACCTATGCCATCAGTTACCTGCTGTTGTTAATCATACACAAAAGCCCACCAATTATTGGTCCCTGGAGACATCCTTTTCCCCATTCGTCTCTGAACAGGGAATCAAGATCTCTCTATCATTCCCCGTAACATTCACATAACATTAATAAAAATAGCTCCAAAGCTTTTCCAGAACATAAGATCTATAGAAGATTCTACAGAATCTGCCTTTTCCAGTTCAGATATTAAAAAAAAAGAAAAAGAAAAAAAAAACAACAACTAAATACTAGTAATCTGCTATGTTTGTGATTGATTTTAGACTAGTCAGATTTGCCTTGAATTTCAAGTATTCACAGAAGCTCTGGAACAAATTTTCCTTTCTCATACTACATTTATATTTATCTAAATCCACCCATTTTGATGAATTACTTTTATGTTGACCACTAATTTAAGAGGAGGAGTAGATTATGCTATATAAAGATCTTTGTAGGAGATAGTTTAGAAGTCTGCTTCTTTTTTTGTCTTAATGGGAAGCTTTAAAATGCTGTCCAAAACAAATCACAGCCTTCAGCTTAAAAAGGAAGGATTCCTGTTGTTTTCAAGTCACACTTCATCAAACTGATTAATAATCACACAGAACGTATTTTTGGGGTTTTTTGTTTGCTTGTTTGTTTTTTTTTTAAATCCTTATTGCCACAGTAAAAACACCGGGAACAAGAGGACCTGGTGTGGCCCAGACAGACTGTCATGTTTTAAATAAGCCCAGGTGATTAAAGAAAAAGTTCAAGGGGTCCACACAAAAGAAGCTTTTAACTATGGTAGTCAGCTTTGCTTGCTTTGTTTTGATTTGCAGTAAGACCTACAACTTCTTGTCTGAAAAGATTGCTGCTTGTTTAGGGGTTTACTGCTGGATTGTCACAGCGGAAGGAGAGAGATCGGACAGACTGGAGAAAAGATTAAAATGCTGCACACTGCTCTCATATTTCACAGAAGGGCTTAAGTTAATGGTGAAACCTCCATGATTTATACATTCATTAAAAAAAATGTAATCACAATGAAAAGGTCATCTCATTTGCATACTAGATACTCAAATCAACCACTCTGATTCTGCTGATCTAAAATGACAGCAAAGCAATACTCTTGGCCAGTGAGATACGGGACAGAGACCTCAGTAGATGATGAGCAATATTTACAGACACAGCTAAGATGCACTTCTTAGTGCACAAATTAAAATTATTTAGGCAGAAGATGCTGCTAGAGGAGGTGGTCTTGCAGCCAACAGTCCTACCTCCCTCTTCTCCCAGAAGCCACTGGAGTGCAGCTGCAGGACATATTGATTCATCCAGCCTATTCAAGGGAATATCATTCCTCTTTTGCTCCAGGGGTAAGCCTACCGTTTGATCAGCCCAATGCATTGATTCATACTGAAGCTGCACAACTGCTGTATCCAGTGCAAAAGAAGCATTTAGACCTCTGCAAAGGACTAGGAGACATGGACTGCCCTCTCCAATGGTAGGTAAATTTGCCCTTAGATAACTTAAATTGTAATACCTGTCTAAATAATTTTAATTCAACCTTAGCTAGGAAATGGCAAATCTGCCCAAGCTTCTCTATCACCAGTCAAGATGTACTGGGTTGTCACCATCTCCAATTGTGAGCTGCATTAGGAACATGCTGCCATTCATTCCCTCATCAAAACAGCTTTTTCCCCATCCCCTAGTCCACTGCCCTTTCTTTGATCCTGCTACCTTTTATAGTACAAAAACAAGCTTTAATTTAGCCACTCCATCCACAGCAATCGAGCGCCTCTGCACCAAACCCTGTGAGACACAAATAGGACTAGCATTAGCAAACCTTATTTTACTGCACATCTGTTTTATGTTTGTATCTCACTAGCAATATATGCTGTGCTACTGGGGAGCTGTGGCTGCTGCTCTGCACTCCTTACGTGCTCTAAACTGGGGGAACTGTATTCTTATGGTGAGTGTGAGGGAAGCTTGGGGCAATCCATCTCCTAAATTGGCCTCCTACTCTTCCTGGACATTGACAATATCCCCACGTGACAGCATCTTTTAAGTCTTTCAATCACAGCCTGTTAACTATCTCTTTTTTTTTTTTTTTTTTAACAGCCACAATACCGCCTGAAACCTGCAGCATCCATCTTGGAAGGCTGTGGACACAAGATAATTCAAGTTATGGAACCACTAAGAATTCTGCAGCTTGAAGCGAAAATATTTTACAAGCTAAACTTTAACTTTCATTGCACCATACTGAAAAAACTGAACATTTTGTAGGAGCACCAATTCAAGAAAAAGATAAATACCACGTTCATCTCATGCACGAGTTTGGGAATGCAGTAAAGAGAATGTATAAATTAGTATTGACCCCTGGTCATTTTATCAGAACTGGGAAGGTATATTCTGAAACAACCCTTCTGCCTGCCCCTTACTGTATTGCAGATGTGACAGTCCTCTGGGTATTTCCAGCTCTTTCTAAAGCTTGTCTGAATCTAAGATTTTGTTAATAAAACATTTTACCTTTGTTGCTGCAAAAGCTAGCAAAGTTTACAAAGTATGCGACATAAAATAAATAATGGTATCAGCATAGTTTGCATTTATCACATGAAGGTGACCTTTTTTCCCTATCAGTTTATAGCACATACTCCAGAATTCAATTTATCCTGTGGCAGATCAGTGCATGGCTAGCAGAAATTTCAAAATGAAAGACACTAAGATTCCTACTAAAGCAATAATACAGAGACTTAAGCATAGCACCAAGTAAAAAGAACTACCTCTAAGCAAACAAACCATGTTTTGACGTTCAGTGACATTTTGACACAGGAAAATTCTCTGCATCATAAATACATGCAGCTGACAGACATTATTAAAAATGGTTGCATAAAAGTGAACCATTTAGCTGTCTCTAAAACTTCTACAAAGCTATGCTTTACAAGGAAGTATTGCAATTAAAAAAACATGTAGAGGGACCTACACAAAACCCTCACTAGACTGCTCACTCACATCCACAATATTTTTAATTGTTTGAAAATTAAACACACAAACTGCGGTCCAGAGGAATAAGCACAGATCACCTCCAACAAAAACCATCAGGAAACAGACCAACGACAAAGTGTTTCACAACTCTTCTAGATTTCTTGCTTTTTAAACAGTGAGGCAGTTACCAAATTATTTCATGCTATCTTCAAGACGTTGTCATCATGAAAACCACAGTTCCATAGTGCAAAGATAGCCTAGCAATTCAGAGTACAGGATTTTCAGAGTTTGTGGAAGAAACTAAGGAAAGTTATCCAACGCCTATGAGGGGAAAAAAAAAAATCTTCCAGCAATTTTCATTTTGATTAATTCCAGGAAAACAAACACCTTCCTATCTCTCCCAGTGATCCTTGCCAGGGAACTGGAGCACCGAGTCCATTGCAGCATATTGATCTACCAAACAACAGAGCCCACATCCATCGATCGGCTCCAGCTAAATCCCGTTGCTGCTTGCAAGGCCACGCGAGGCTTGCAGCTGTGGATCACTCAACAAGACAAGCAACACATTTTCCTCTCTGGCCGGAACCAGGCAGAGTGTTTCTCCTACAGGAATCAAGAGAAATCACAACCACCTTTAAGCAGATAGCAGCCAGTCTTCAAAAACAGCTGTGTCCAAGATCTTACTTGGCTACCTTACAAAAAGCTTAAAAGGAACAAGTAACCCAATAGTATTATGGCTGCAAATGAAAAGCAAAGTTATCAAACCAAACGGAATATAAACGCCATGGAATCAGATGGTGACCATCGTCAGTCAGGCTTCATCCCTGCAATCTGACCTGCACCAGCACACCAGAGTGGTCACATCAAGCTTTGCTGGGATCACAAAAGGGATTTCTTGCATGAAAAACTGGGTCCCAAAGCCAGGTGCACCTGCAATTTCACCAGGCTTTGCTTGAGCCTTTGTTGCAAATATCAGGAGGCAACAACTAACATCATAAGCAGTTGCAAAAACTGGTAAAATCACATCCTCTGAGGCGAAAAGGATCCATTTTACACTTATTCTTAAATTCTTAGTTTGCATACAAGCATAATGACATGGTTTTAATTAAACGAGACTTGACACAATCTGAAGTGCAGACAATGATATGCAGTGTCAGAAGGAGGGGACAGGGGGCTTGTTGCTTGTTTTTTAAGCTCCAATGTGATAATGGACTTCTTTCTGCTTCAGGGAAACACACTGAATCAATTACACCTCCGACACCTAAAACGCTATATATGGGTTTTGATACAGGTTGTTAAAACTCCTGCCATAATATATCTCAGACCTACATAAATGCACTCCAAGAGGTTAAATTTTCCCTCCGTTGCTGCTTTCCTCTAGACAGCCTGGAAAACACTGCAACACTGACCTTCTCTGGCTACCTTTGCACACAGAAACACTCCCTACCCACATGTGGTGCCCCAGTTTCCACTAATTTCAGCAGTATTTCTGCTCTTATGCAATAGGTAACATTTTCTACATAAACACCTTTAGAAAGAACTAAAGCAATCACAGATCTTTCTGTGTAAGCTGCCAAGCGGCTACCAGTGCCTACTGGATGCAGATGACAGACTGGATCTGAACTTGTGACTTCCAAGTGACCTACACTCCCCATTAGCCATCCCCCAAGAACAGAATTAATCAATTTTTTTTTTTATAAAAGCACAAACATGCACTAAAGCACTAATGGGAAAATTGTGGTTATTTGAACAGAAAAGCACATCCTGAATTAGAAAGCCAAAGACTCTCACTAATGTATTAGTTCTATGGGTCAAAATGCATACTAGCTGCTTTACCTAACACCCTTACCACTAAGATGTTCGGGATTTTGGTTTTGTGTTCTGTTTTTTTTTTTTCTTGGAGAACTCTGAAAGCTAAATTTATGCAAACAATAGCTGGAATTAATGAATGCACAGTGATATGAAGTCGATTTGGGCAAATACACTTCCAAATACTTTTAGCATAAGAGATGATGCTGAACAAAAAAACACCGTGGACAGCTGAAGGAAGGAGTACTCTGGGGATGATAAAAATGCACAGTTGATACATTGATAGTCACACTTTCATTTGTCAATGAACAGTACACTTAGAGAGGGCAGTCAACAAGCTATCAGCATGTGTATGGCAGAGAAGTTTTATAGATTAGAGAACAAAGAGTTTAAAAAGACCCTGAAATCCAAATCTTAAATGCGTGACCTTTATTTACCTTTCCCCACAACGGCTCCTATGCACCAGCTTTGTTGCATCCTTCTCCTTTGTAGAAAAATAAGTTTACAAACTACTTAACCCAGTCATTAAGTTGGATTCAAGTTCAAGAACCTTCATCCTCCATGCAGCAGAAAAGCTTACACAAATACCAATAATATTTTATACATCTGGTTTCTGTCACAAGGCTTGAAAGTTAAGTAGCTGTACTACACAGCAATAATTTTAATGAACAAACACATGATTTAAATCAGGAAAGTCAATATAATAATTTCCACTGACTCAGCTACACATCAAATCCTATATGCAGAACTAATTGACAATACCTGAAAGAAACTAAGACAGGAAAAAACTCATACATACACAGTATTATGTAACTAATGTTTAAACACCACTCACTACTGTAAGAAAAGTGGGGTTTTTTCTCTTTTCATGTTCTTGAACCAACATATTGACCTAATGTAATCGGTCACCATTAATAAAAGCTCCATGCTGAAAAACAACTAAGAGCTAACTCTCCACCCACATATCATTTTGATGCAGGTATGCTAAATGCAGAAACAAAGTCTATTTACATAGATGTTTTGCTTGTATTTGATTGCCAGTTTACTTGTATTTGAATATCAATTTGCAAGCTAATTAGAGAACATTGCTGAGCCCATTACAGAAAAATAGTGTTCCACCATTAACTGCAGTGCTATCTAACTAATTCCTTTAAAGACTGGCTTCAAACACCATCTTCATCTCCATTCAAAACAATTAGGGTACATTTATTTCACATTTTAAACTGCAGAGAATCAAATTTTTAAACACTTTAACTGACTGCACTGCTATTTTGATAGCTTTTATGTTACAAATTATGCTTTTAGGGATTGGTAACTTTCCTATTTAAGGGAATGTTAAACTGGAACTCACAGAGGGACTTAAAGAATACCTCTTCTCTACAACCTGAGAGGCACGTGCCATTAACTTCCAAAAACAAAATAAACCTACTTCTTAGAAGGCAGCAGAGTGCACAAGAAAAAGCTTGCTCCTGCAGGCAACTAGATGATCATAATATCTGCCACTGTTCCTAAGTCTGCCAAAACACCACAGGCAGTAAAGGAAAGAGGAAAAAATAAAATCAGGCCAGTTTCTGAAGCTCTTGTGGGCAGCTCAGACAAGGAGAGATGCACCCTAGCCATGCTGGGCTGGGCTGCTCCTCTGTCCAGAACAAGTGCCCACCAGCAGGCAGGGCCTGCAGCATGGCAAGGGATGGCAACCACAGGCAGCGCTGGGTGTCCTGGTTCTCCAGGATTATCCACAGCCCGGCTGGCGGGTTAATGGGATTATTCACTCTTATCTGCATCCCAGCTCAGAATTGCTGGTGCAATTTGCCACTATGCCTGGATGGGGCTAGAATGCAGCAAGCAGCAAGGGGCCGGCAGAGCTGATCCTAGGCTACCCAATCCTGGAAATAAATAAAACAGGAGGAAGAAAGCTCCCAGTTGCAAGCAGGGAGAAAAGAGAAAAACAAAACCAAAAAGAATCAGCAGAGAATCCAACACAGTGGAGGCTCATTAAGCTATGACTTCGTCTTCTCTCATCAGCCCTAATAAGACCCCTTTGTTCTTATTAACCTGGAGGCAGAGCCAGTCAGCCCATGTTAACAACACATACACATAGGAATGGTTGGACTTGACAATCCAGTGGGTCTCTTCCAAACTTATTACTCTATGATTCTATTCTAACTTATTTCCTTTTCCACAGCAGGTCCCAGTAAACCAACAAAGCAAGCAGACCCAGAGGAGAACTAGCCCACCACAAAAAGCAGGGACAGTTTTGTGTCAGGTAAATTTGCCCATCTAACTCAGTTATCCAGCAGCCACATGGTAATGTATTTATAACTCAAGGAAAGAAATATACCATTTTTGGTATATTCTCCTAACTTTATTTAG
The DNA here is from genome assembly GCA_013389865.1 of Piaya cayana. Lineage (NCBI taxonomy): Eukaryota > Metazoa > Chordata > Aves > Cuculiformes > Coccyzidae > Piaya > Piaya cayana. The sequence goes on from WAAB01024428.1 coordinate 58,187, forward strand.
AGCTGGTACTTTCACATGTAATTAAATTGCACATCCATAATCAAGATGATAAACAATCAAAAAACTATTACTGGCACCAGTTCACCATCAACAAGAAGCAGCAGTGGATTTTGACACCACTCAATGGGCACTGATGGACTCCAAGTGCTCAAACCCAACACTGCCTCCAGAATACTGGACATGTTGTCAATGTGCAAAGTCATGATGTGCGGCTACAGGGAGTTCTTTGGTACTTCTTTAGTGACCCTCACTCATATTCTGGTTATTTATTTTCAAAAGCCTCTTCCTTGTGCATGTTCTGATCTTGGATGAACATCCAATAATTAAGTTTCCTGACATTAATATAATCTGCAAAAACACAGTAGATGTGGGTATTGTGTTGTTATTGTGATGTCAAAAAGGCCTGGCAGTTTCTCCTAGACAAGCACCGCATTAGTATATTCTCATTCAATTCATGCCCCTGAACTCCACGGGATCCTTGGTATTTCCTTCAGGATGGGTATGACCATAACTAGCTCAAACTGGATGTTGTAAGGAAATTTGGAAATACTCCAAAATACCTTCCTTCCTACCTACTTCTGACCTCTTCTTTCAACGAATGTCAAGTCTCTTTCTAAAACTGTCAAGAACCTGCACTTTCCTTTCCCCCTTGAACTACACCAGGGTCTCTATTCATTCCTCAACCCATTTCAGCTTCCTTCATCACCTGGATCATTTCTTTTCCCAGCCTCATCTGAAGCCTATTCACACCAGTTTCACCCCACTCATGCTTCAACACTTTTCTCCTGGCCCTCTGGAAGACAAATCAGCTGGGATATATGGAGAAGAGCATAAAATCATCCCTGTTGTGTTATATTAGAAAGATTAAAGGGTACTAAGGGGCAATCAGTCCTTCTATGGCCTCATTAGAAAATAATAGCAAATTTAGTCATTTTGCTTCCATCTGAAATCTGACACTGTTCCCTTGCACTCATCTTCTGCCCCTTTTACTTTGAGTTCAGTGTGGCTGACTCCAATGCCTAGGATATGCCCAGAAAGTTTGAAAGTGAACTCTTACTAAAGTTGTCATTTCCAGATTAAAAAATGCCCCCTTGTTAAGAGTCACAAGTTCAACCAAAAGCAATGAATCCACCTCAATGCAGTCAACCAAAATCAGAGCAGTTCAAACTGTATTTGGGATTTCTTGATTGACATCCAAGTCTTCAACACAATAATATTTAATTTAATGTAACCATTAAGTGTTTAAATACCACTGGAATTTATCTCTATTTCATATGGTAATATGTTCTACAATAAAGAGCTTTTTTGTATAATATCAGTTCAAAAGGATGTTCTAACAAATTTGTCTTCCAGATTGTTAGAAAGATGAAAAGTCAACAAAAGATGTATTGTAGTCTTAAGCAAGAATTTGAATGCCTAATTATGCATAACATGTGTCTCGTATTATGCTAACACAGATGGCCTCACCTGAGTTTTTTGCTCCATGTACTACATTACTGAACTATCCACATAAAGAATTTCTTCTAATGTAGCTGTTGCAAGAAAGAGCAACTTCTCTTCTATCGCTAAATAAATGTCCCATACCTAAGGGCACCTTTACTGGGGAAGCTTTCTGCACAGCTTTGCTATCTCCATTACTCCCAGCCTACTCAAGAGTACAGGTCAGCCTGTAGTGATGCCGGGAAAAAAAATGGCACGTTGGGAATCAGGGCCAGATTGCATAGTTTAAAACTAAACGAAGGCTACACTAAATGGTGTCAAGAACAGCATAAACCTAGACCTGGCTTCAGAGGCAGAAAAACACCTCCTTTGCCATACCCCCATTGAGACACATCCAGAGCTTAGTGGGGCAGCTGTCAACTCACTTCTTGTAATTCCCATTTCTGCACACAGAAAGCAAACTACTCATAAGTAACTAGCTGAATACAGGAAAGGGGAATAAGTTCTAATTAATACAGTACATTCAAAGTAAATTCATCATAAACAGAAAACATTATCATAGCTAGACCAATTAACTGAGATATTAATTTACAAAAGCCAAAATACTGCAAGTACTCAGGATTCCTATAACTTTCTTGTAAGTGTATTATTCTCTTTATCAAGATGTAGATATTAAAAGTCTGAACTAGAAACAGAAGCAGTATTTCTCTTGTGATGAGTAAGGATGAGTAAAATTTTTCCTCTGGGAAAAGTAGACAAACCAGTGAAGTTGGGTTTGTTTTTTTTTAAACTACAAAATATATTTCTGCCGCTAATATAAATATTGTGTAAAATTACAACATTTTGATTAGTACATGTTTATAGGTTTCTTTCAGAATGACTTCTTATCTAGAACTCAAGCGACAAGTTCTCTGACACTAGATATACAAATTGATCCAAAAATAACAATTCCATTACAGCTTTAGGTTCCATTGAGGGATAATCAGGTTACCCTTCTGAAATATTTGTCCTTTGTGCACACCCAAAACGTCACTGAATTTCATTATACATTCATTGTCTACTTACATATACATAGCACTCTACATACAAGCTTGGAATGAGAAAATGCCAACATTAATCAGTTGCAGTAGATTAATAGTAACATATAAAATCAGCTATCACATAACAAATCCGACTTGGAACTTCACAGATATTCAAGTGAGAAAAAAGGAGTTGGAATTCACGTAGAGATTTCACCACTGCTCAGTAAGGTGAAGATATGTTATGCATGCTCTATAGGATATACTCTGTTTAGTGGGGAAAAAGGAGTAAGGAAACCACATCTCAAGAAAATCAATCTCCTCCTTCAGCAAAAGCAAACTCTGACTTTCATGGGACAAGTATGTGAGAATACATTAAGAGCTTGATATGAGAATAGACAACAGGCATCATAAAACAGGCATTGTGCTACTGCAGTTAAAGCAGACAGAAGTAGTTGATCCAGTCCAGGATAGTAAGCTCAATACTGACAAAGGAGAATTTAGGGTGCTGTGGGGTACAGAAAATGAACAGGAAACCTGTTAGAAAAAGGAAGGGGAAAAGGATTAAAAAGGCAAGAGTCTGAGAATTGGAATGCAATTGTAACAGAAAACAAATCAAAAAAGCACAACATCATCACGTTACGGCAATAAAATTTGCTCTGCTTCACATGAAAGAGGACAAATATAAAGCTACTAAATGTCAAGCAGGACTGAGGAAAGAAATACAAATATAACCCCCAGATAAGCTTCTGAAAAAAAAAATTCACACTCCCACTAAGGCTTGAAAGAATAACTAGAAAGATGATGGTTTAGTTTTGAGAGTTTCTTTGTTGTTGTTGTGGGGGACAAAGTGAGAAAGGGTATGTACAGGAAGATAATTTCAGAAAAAAATACATTTGGGAAAAATTGAAACATTTTTTCCCCAGCTTGCCAGCAGCTGGAAGAAAGACCCCATCCATCTGAGATTCTTTGGCTGTCTGCCTGGAAGGAACTTGTAAACTTGTCTTTTTGCTTAAGGCAAGGAGACTTTAAACAAATTGGTTACCATTTTTTTTCCGTGAAAAAAAAGAAAAAATCCTAGATTATTTTTTGTCTCGTTTGGAAAATATGATTCTGTTAAACACTTTACCTAGCTTTGCTGTTAATGTGCACTGGAATATCAAAGCCACCAGTGTATGCTACCAGAGTAAGAATACAATTGTATAAGAGCTGTTTGTATAAAAAGAACAAGACATATGTCTTAAAAGATGTACTGCTGTCTTCACTTCTAAATACGATCAGTTCTTTAAAAAGAACTTTATTCTTATCTGACAATAGGCATCTTTGTACACAGAACAATAAAACACCACTAGTGGAAAAAACGTCACTTGGCTCCATCTCTGGCTGACAGCACCCAGGTAACCTCCACTATCTCATTTAAAAACACTAGTTAGTTCTAAATAGGAGGCAACACCTAAGCTCCACATGCCAAGCAATGTGTTTCTGAGTTCTTTCAGATTAACTGGTATTTTCAGTGGTAAACTACAAAATAAGTCAGTGGGAATGCCAAAATCAAGTTTTGTTACTCAGCTTGAGAGCACTGAAAGAAATACTATTTTCTAAGCATTGCACTGCTAAAAGAAAAGGCAGCAGGGATACCATGGCTCTGTTAAAGAGTGCAAGATCCTTCAGCAAAACCCTAAAGGAGTAGGAGTGAGAGTTTACCCCAGATAAATGGGCTCACCCCGTTGATTTTATGTTTTCATGATCACTTGGTACCAGGCTCAGAGAGGAGGGGAAGTGCAAGTGTGCCTCTTTTGGCAATACTGTCAGCTCGCTTAGGCTTAAACAGCTCATAAAACTGTGCTGTTACTCATCCATAATCACCATTTATCTCTATGATGAACACCAAAACATTTTATTCTTTATCATTGTGCAATACAAAGAGCTTAGAAATATTTTATAGCTACACAACACTTGTGGTAAGAATCTTGTCTAGACGATGAATTTGCTTAGCAGAAAACTAAAATCGTGTATTTAATAACAATACAGGCAATGCTAAAATAAAGCCTCCAAAAGGCAAGAAACTGCTAAAACAATCAGACTAAGAATCTCTACGATGTGATTCTGCAAATGAGCATTCAAGTAATTTTCCTAGGTGGATGAATTTAGCAGAAATACATTATTAGTATCTTAAATCTGCAGGATATACAAAATAAGATTAGATAAAAATGCTGGATGTATATATCAAACTGCCACAAGTACTTTTTCCTGAATAAACTAAAAATCCACAATAAAACAAGCACAAGCAAAGGCATTTAATATACCAACTGGAACTCGTTCTGTAACTTAATCTCTTCTTTTCTGAATATAACATCTTATATATGGTCCTCCAAACAGTAATCACTTCTTTTTTTTAATCAAAAGCATTTGGCTTGTAGATCTGGAACAGATACCTACTTCTTCTAAGTGACAGCTAGTACATTATTTATTTTCTTTTTCTAAATGTTGGAATATTCAAGTCCTAAAACACTTCAAGCATATTAAATTCTAAAAGAATTGGAGGCCCAAATAATCCTAGGGTTTTATCAGTAAGTCACTTTTTAGTGGTATATAAAATTTCTTTTAATTTTGTTTCAGAAATTATTACTTTCTTTCTCCTCCCTCTACAGAAAGGAAGGTAGTAGTTCTGAGCTCACCTACTTCCTTGGTAAAAATCACCATAATTTCACTGAAGTGACTGGTACCAAGTGGAAAACCATGTAAAACATTATAAATAAATTCAAAATTACACCTATAGTATTTTAGCTTATGTGTGTCTAGTGACCTCAGTGTACTGCATCCCAAAGTCAGACTTGCCAAACTTTGTGCATGAACAAAGAGTAAGATAGCAGCTTTGAAGAGTCTCAAAGGCTCTGGCCAGCAATGCCTGTAATTAGAGGAACACAGGATACCAGTGACTTATGCCAGAAGTAGGCAACAGGATGTAGCTTATACTGTCAGCTGCCTCCTACACAGCACTGTCACAGCCTACTGAAGGGCTAGTTTTCAACTCCTTCTACTGTGCCTTCCCAGCTAACTGCATCTTTCCCCTACAAGGGGACTCCTCTTTTCATCATCCTGAAACCACGGAGAGCTATCTTGATTCTTCTTTCCCTCCATTCATATTAATACAAATTTTCTTTCCTTTTTTCCACTTCAGGTTATTATGTTATGAATATTTTGTTTCAGAAATAACAGCAGAGCACACGGATACCAACTGAACATGCAAATGCCTCCCATATGCTCATGCACAGGAGAAATTAGCAGACGCTGACATACTTTCCTAAGCATATGAATGAATAAAGACATTATCAGTTATGAAGACATTTTTTTAAAATGCAAAAGGTACAAGTTTGACCCTCTCTCAAATACTACCACCTGAATATAGAAATGAAGATAAACCTCTTCTGAAAATATAAAGTATCATGCAGTGCACGGTGGAACCCCGTCCCATACTCTACAGTAAAGATTTCTTATAAATAATACTTAAAACACCCCAGATATTCTCTGTTACTGCAACAATGGAAAGGCACAGATCAACAAGTCATATATTTTGAATTTTACATAAGTTTTGGTAAGTTAGAAACTGAAGACCTTGATAGCTTGTCCTCCACTGTGCAAGACAAAAGCAAATAAAGAAGATGGTTAGTAAACATATGGTCATTTTCCTCATCAGTATTTTAAGTAATTTGTCAAGAAAGCATCAAGTCAGGTTCAAATTATTCTGCATCTAGTTGAGAGGGACTCAACGCCTGTGTGCTTGTGGTATTAAAGCTTTCACTTCTAAACCATGCAGAAAACCTACAGTTATATGCCTCACTTCTGAATTTGTACTAGTATAAGCATGCAGTTTGACAGGCAAAGGAACCAAGATCAGAATCAGGCCCATGGTTATCCCCAAGAACCAAAAGTCACACGACTATACTTAACTTGCAGTGTCATCTGAATCCATTTTAATAACCAGAAAATAGGCTTTTGACAACAACAATATTTCAAAATGACAGTGTAATTAAATTTAAGTCAAAGCTATGCAATGACGGACCACATGTTTATGTGTAACCAGCAAATTATATGCTTCCAAGCATGTCAATTTTCAAAAGAATTAACCATTGCAGTAATTCAGTTGAGGAAGTGGTGATAGGAAATAAAACTCCCTCAGGTCATTTTTCAACCAGCTGATACGATGCAATACATACTGTATGCCTCATAGTTTTTCCAATTCCTACTTCCCTAAAACACTAAGTGTTTTAATACCATTCAAGGACAAACCAGGAGTCAAGCTTCACTCACTTCTGAGAAGCAAGGGAAGGGACTGTGTGAATGCAATGAGTAATGAGAAAGGAAGTCAGTCTGCCATCCTACACTATTTGTTCAGACTCATTTAAGGCTGTTCAGTCGTTATTATCAGATCTGCATGAGCAATTCCAACAGAGAATTAGTGGGAAGCCCACTATGGTTCCTAACTGGTGGGAAAGAGAGTGGAGAAATTGCAGAAAGGGTCTTAACTCCGTAAGAAGCTAAGAGAACTTTCACAGGACAGGGTAAATCTCAAAACCTCTGTGATCTCTATTTTAACTACTAACAAATGTTTGGTGGTTTCAAGTGGGCATCTCTGGAAAAGCACTTGCCCACTGTGCTCCGTCTCTGTTTCTGCCCCTCTCACCAGGTTTGTTCATCATCTACTGAAGGAATTCTTAGTGCTGACAGCTTTTGGAGGCATCTGTAGAGAGTCATCTATTAACTCCCACTGGTGGGAAAGCAAGGAGGATTTCCTCTTTATTATTTTCTCAGATGGCAGAACATTTACTTTAATACATGATTTTCTAAGCTATCCTTTAATAAAAGAAAATTCTATGGTGGTAGAATATAATTCCTTAAAACTGAAGAACTTTCATTAACTCAAGCTTAAATACACTAAAGCTAATCAATTAATCCTGCAGTCGAGTTTCCATTATACTTCTAGAAAAGCACAAAACAGGTCTTTAAAATACAATTAAGCAGAGACTAGTACATACAGCATGTAAAATCAAGACAACTACATTTGTTTTGCAGGCTCATTAATTTTTTTTCATTTAAGTGTCTTGATCTGTGTAACTATATAAATATATGAAAGAAACAGCAAATTAAATTAAATCAGTACTTATTTATGAAGTATTTGAAACTATTTAAAATGGATGTTCATAGTTTCACGACTTCCAAATCAGATGGAAAAAAAATTTTAGCAGTTCAGACAACAGCCAAATTAAAGCACATTTTTTTAAATGTTGTTCTCCCACAGACTTGTATATTTAACTGGTTGCATACTTAACTTGTATAACAAACTGAAACTCAACTAGCTGGGAAATCTACAAAGGCATGTGCCTCTGTGCCCTACAGACAACTACTCTATCCCTGAAAAATAAGAGATGCAAAAAGAGAAATGAATCAAATTCCCAACCTGGACGACACACGGGCAAATGTACTGACTGCAATGCACCCCCAGTGGAGGCAAGGACTTGTACTTGCCGAGCACACTGTGAGGTCTGGAGCAGGTCATCCTGAGCCTGGGCACTGTCCCACTCCAACACTGGTAGGGGCCAGGATGAGCAAACAGCACATTATCCATGAGAGAGCACCAGCACTGCCCTTCCTCTACGGGCACAGCTCCTTGCAGAACCCACAATGCTGCCACCCCCAACTGATGGCTCACAATCACTCTCATATTGCTGCTTGTCCTGCGCCTTGCTTTCCTGAGGTGCCTCTCCTCAGGTTGCCAGGAAAGAGCAGCAAGCAAACTACTTCTGCATTAACGTGAGCACTAGGACTGGGTATAAGGGTGGTACTTCTATAAGAGATGTAAAGCAGAAGGGAATTTTTTTATAACTCCTCCATCACTCATACATAGGCTTTAAGAATAGACTGATGGCATATGGACTGTCAGTGGTCACAAAAATATCAATGTGAACGTTGTGCTGAGAAAGAGAATTAGTGGACAACCACAGGAAGGTGTGCAATGCTCATTACTTCCAAATTACAGTCAGAGGTGCTTGTGCTACCACTAATAGCAACAGAATTTCCAAGTCCTATGACAGTAATAAAAAAATAATCAGAGTAGCTGATGTTCTTTCCTGCAAGAGTTCGTGCCCTATTTAAGAATGAAAATGCTCCAGAGTGATTTAAGGTTATAACTAGAGGAAAGAGAAAATAAAAAAAGAAATCAAGACATCTTTTTCTAAGCATACCATTGAGAAGTGGCTGTCCTCCATGTATGCTCCTTGACACCACTGCACTGTGAACATCTTCAGGAAATCCAGTCTTGCATGACAGATCTTCACAGGTTGCTTTTATCGGTGCCTGAAATACAAGACAAAATTTATGTAATACTTGCAACCCTCACTCACCAGAGAAACATTCCGGTTGGCACACACTCCATTTTGCTACTCTCTTGTACAAGCAGCGCCTTTGTTTCCAAACGACTGCAATTAGGACCACGAGGGCAAAGGGTTAATCTTCCTGATAACTGGAATGGAAGGAACAAATCCCACTTGTCTGGTAAGATCTAAATAATACACAATCTTCATTCTTCTGACAACTGAACATTTCCACTAAGCCATCGAGACTGAAGGGGAATGATAGGGGGAACAAAAACATTCTTTCCTCTGGAAATAAATGTTGTACAAAACCCATCAGCAACTTTTTTTTCATATCCAATTACTTGAAATAAACTGCCAATTTAAAATGCTTTATTTAGAGTATTTGTGTGTGAGGCCGCAACAGAAAAGTAAATTCAGATAAAATGCAACACTTACAGTAACTTAGCAGAATTTATATTTATGTTAGCATTCAAACGGATACCACATACAGCCAAATGTTTCCAATGCAATCTCCTTCTATTTCAAAGGGATGTTAAAAGGAGAGCAGCTCATTATTAAATTTGCACAACAAGGGAAGAGTCAGGCACTGAAACTGTTTGTTCTCTCACTTGTTAAGAAAGTTTCCCCTCATATCACATTCTTAAAGAGTTTCATAAATGCCCTTTTATTAAGAAATATAATACAGCATTTGGAAACTTGTTTGTTCTGTAGCATTCCATGTTCAGAAGATACTTCTGATAGCTTAGCTTGTTTCTAGAACAGTGTGTTGCCCAACTGAAAAAAAAAAAAAATTAAAAAAAAAGACATCAAATTTTCTGTGTCAAAGGACTAACATTTCTTTTCAGTTGATCATTCCTGTTTCATTTGAGCACTGCACAAGACAACAGCCCACCATACTCATGTTTAAGTGCCCATACATGGCAAAACCCCTTTCATGCTGCACAAGGCAAAGAGACTAGCTCACACGCAAGCCTGGGCTGACATATATCTGAGAAATTTCAAGAGCCCTCGCACTATCTCAAACACACTTATGTGCCAAGTAAGGGCCTATCCACGTGCACGCCCAGATGCAGTATACAGTCTTTGACAAGACGAGCAACTGTGCTGCTATATCATACCTAAATCTGATCAAGACTTAAATTAGTTTTTCCGTTTTACTTTCCCAGATGGGCTTCCATCAAGTAGACCTACTCAAGTCCATACAAGCACGTCAGCATACAATGACAAAGAAAGTCCTACAGGGCAAAGGAATGGAGAGAGAGGAATTGATGGTGCTACACTCATTTGCGATAGTAACCTCAGGGAAAGAGGGCATTAGGGCAAAGATGGGACAGGAGCATCTCAAACCATTAGAGTTTTCTCAGAAAACAGGAACTGGGCAGAAAGTACATTCTCTCCACTGACACATGGCCAAGTTCAGCATGTCAACCCCTATCAGAACAATTATATCACTAATATAAAGAGGCATTCATAACCGATTGCACTGCATTTACACCAACATGGTCCTAACTAAACAGCTCAACACTGACACCAGCAAAAAAAATTAAAATTTGCTATCTAATTCCCAAGTTACTGCATCATCCAGTTAAGTGCCCAGTAAAAGAACTTGTAACTATCAAGTGTTAGGCTATCTTAAAATGTGGTGTGGATTTAATTATGACTTAAGTACAACATGAGGACATCATCTGTGTACATTTATGTACTTCTGATTGTTTACATGGGGACCCTAAAAAGAAGGCAAACAAAGTGACAATTTAAGCTACCACAGAACTGTTATCTGCCAAGCTGGAACTTGGATCTGTAGCTAAGTCCTAACAGTCTATTTACACACCGAGTCTTTTAGGTAAGACAGTAAATCAAAAATAATTATGATCCCAACTGCTAACTCCAGTTTCCTCAGCCTTAGAACTCAAATCACAGGCTTGATAAGGTCTCCATAATTTCAAAGAGCAATAGCAAGACTCATTTAAACTACTGTACAAAACGTGACCTCAAAGGAAATATGATGGAGAGGAAAGAAAAAAAAAATAGCTTTTCATAGTATCCTTGAAACAAAAAGGTCCTGGGTGGGCAGCTAAGGAGATAGCAGGATTTTTACCAAGTCTGCGTTGATGAGCCTGGGAATATTTCAGCCCTTCCCGCAATCTATATGTACTAAACAGCTCTTATAAACTGAAACAATGCTCACTGAAACAAAGGCTGGGGGATATGAATAGAGAGCCTTCTTTATTCTTTCATTTGCAGCCATCAATTTTATCCGGAAACAAAAGACTGTACTCTGCTCTCCAAAAACAGCCCTTTGTAAAGATTGTTTGAGACTAAAAACACAAGGGAAGGAAGAATTCAAATTTTCAGCAATTCTTAATCACCCTATGTTAAGTGTTTTGAATTAAGTAGAAGTTGTAGCTTCAGACACAGTGGGTCATATCAAGTTCAGCCTAAGAATACTGCACGACTTAAACCATTTTAACTCTAAGCAAAAGAGGATGCCAAAATATTTTTATTCCCTTATCTGGAGCAAAAGGGGAAAGCCAATAAAGACTATGGGGCACATTATTGTAATTTACAGGATTTTGTGTGATTAGTACAACTCCCAAGACTATTTAAAACCTAAGATAATATTACTTGTACGCTCATCTACAGAAGGATACTACTTAAAATATCTTTCAAGATGGGAAGCAATTACCTTAGCTTGTGCCCATACAAAACATAGCTAATGGAGTTACAAAGCTTTGAACAAGCTCAGCACTTAGAAAATTCTCCTCTCAAAAACTAACAGACTGTGTTGAAGCAAAAGAGTTACTAATGAAAAGCTGTGCTGCTTTCTCATCCTTTATGGTTTATTTAGTCATTTTTAACTGCAAAGTTAGTAACAAGCACTACTATCTCCAGACACTGTAGAGCTAGCACCTAGTCAGAAGTGGTGTCAGATCAAGTACATACATAAACTCAGTACCGTCGACCTCGTATTAAATGCAGCAGGCAAACTGCAATTCTGGTGCAACAAGATATAAATTAGAAATCCTTTGTCAAAGTTATTATTCAATCACAATCAGTTAAAAGAACTGGCCATTCTGATATACTGACAGCAGTTAATTAAGCCTGCAGTTTTCATACCCTGCTCCTCAGTTACTTCAGTTTCATAATAAATTAAAAAAAAAAGAACCTGCAACCTGTTGACAATCTCAACTGCATAACTCCAAAGGATTCATGTTTACATCTTTTTCTAACACTACCAGCAAGAGTCTTACAACAACACAGGCCTTACTCTTGTAAAAAAAAAACCCGTAAATTAAAACAAGAGTAAAGCCAGAAGACATGATTGCTTCACTACTGTTGAAAGTGTTGGACTAATCCCTCTTTCCAATTTCCATACTTTCTAAAAAAGTAGCTACATTTAGAATGCAATTCTGTGAAGAAACATCTACTTAAAAATGCAAGCTCACCACAAAAACATAGGAGTAATTTTGTATTACAACACACATCCTAAACTTGCAGAATTGGGCTCTTAAACACAATTTTCAAACACAGCCGATCTTATTCCCTCTACATTCTTCATACAGCACTAAAGTTCACTAGTATCTACTCATATGAAATACCCAAGTCACTTGTTTTCCACTGTTGGCATCTACACGTCCTACAACACTAGATTTCTTAATACTGATTGTACCAAATTGCAAGCAAAGTTGTTTCTGAAAGACTGTCTTATGCTCACTGTAGCTTATTCCCATAGGAAAATAAGCCTAAGTAGTAACATGAGAAACAGAAGGGTACGGATAAGAAAGAATATCATACTTACAGTTATAATTGGACATAGTAAAGCTGCTAGTTGCCAAGTCCAGCCAATTCACAGGGCATTATTATGCTAAACTCAAAACATTTGACATAATTATATGTATGACAGAGCAGATACGGGACACTGTGAGTTCTCCCTCCTTAATAACCAACATTAATTTGCAATTATGACAGGAATATTCAACTTAAACACAAGATCACAGAAACATTTGTGACTGTGTTTAAAGACTGTATGTTTCCTCATCAATCTAAAGGCCAAGATGGTACCCAATGCTCATTCACAATGTAGGTAACTAGGGATTGTTCTATCCATTTTCCAGTTTTATCCAGTTTTGTGCACATACATCATCTGATACAGCAGAATATGCAGTACAAGGTTGGTCTGATTTTATGACAAGCTTCTACTTACTACCATAAGGCATACGCAAGATACTCTGCAGGACGACAGACACATCTCTGAAGTACTTTGGATGCTAAACTTGAAAACATTCAGCAACTCCTTAATCTCCAACTTGCTGTAAAGAAGTGCTGCGACAGTTTATACACTCACGGTACTCAGTGCTCCAGTAAATGTAGTAAAGTACAATTTGTTTTCAACTGTAGATTGCAACTAGAAAACAAGAAAAATGCCTTTCATTCAAATTGTTCTGGAAGCCAAAAGTTTCCAAAGAGGGTGCCAGGCAACATCCTCCCAGAGGTCATTCAGTTACACTAGAAAGGGCATTCATTATGCCATCTTCACTTCTAATTAGTGTTCTACTTCATGAACTAGGAGGTTTTAATCAGAAAATCCAGCTTCTTAAACCAATACTTAAAACTCTCAAACATTTTCCCAAAATAACAGGATCTTCAACTTTTATGCTACAATCTGGTTTAAAAACAGTTGCCTTTAACCACCACTGGTCACCATATCTTTACAAATTAGAGTGTCTCACAAACCATATTTGTAGCTTCTTCTGAGCAACAACTTACTTTACTAAACACGGACACATTCACTGGCACATAGCTCAAAACCGTAACCTGGTTTGGACTCCCCCCAACTAGAACATGGGACTACCGCATCTTTCAAGACATGCTTCTCCAGACATGCCACAGCTCCTACCAGGGAAGGATGTCTTAAAATTTCAACTGCAAAAACAAAATCAAAGCCTAAGTCACATTTTTAAGTAGTAAAAAAGAAAAAATAAATCGGCCCTGGGTTTCAATACACATTCTCATTTCTCTAGTAAAAGAGGAAACAATCTCTCTGATTTGATAACAGCCATTGTATTGCTCATGTTGAGCATCTCTGATCATGGAAACTGCCACTAATGCATACAGGAGGATGGTATATTTTCCCCGACCTTCGAGGGAGTCCTTGCAAAGTCTATCTGGAAAAACTCTTTTGGGGGATCACAAAATTTTAAGCACGTCTTCAGCAGCTGGGTCATAATTATATGCTAATTATAAGGAATGGAGTCCCAGGAGGAGTCTGTTGGTAAAAATATATTTTTTAAAAACGTCAAGGAGTGTCTAGAGGAGAGGATAAATGCGTCTTTTGGAAACATGATATTTAATTAAATCCACAAATACTAAAACCAAATAGATTAACTGAAACATTGAAAAGATTTGGCAGCAATACACCTTCCATCTTGGAAGCTGTTATCCTGTACCTGTTTTCATAAGCCATTTAAAAATAGAAAGCCCAATTTCCCCTCCTTATTCAGACAAAGCTCCCACGATCTTTCAGTGAGAACTGCAGGATCAAATCAAATGATAAATCGCACAGACCCTGTTATACACCTCTCAAGGTAAATGGCACTACAGCCTGACAGCCAGGTGGTAAAAGGTCCCCCTTGGATCACTCACAAACTACAAACGTGCTTTAGCAAAATACAAATCCTCCCTAAACTCATCCTGCAATATCATTCAATGTGATTTTTCCTCTCAAGTCTCACCTCTACACATGCCAGTATTAACTTGACCAACCAGTGGTAGGTGAGGAGTACTATCATAATTACCACTGCTACTGCAAAAAACTTTAAGTATTCCTTCTGCTTTTATCACCTTCCATCCTGATAAGTCTCTCTGCATCTTTTGCACAACTAGTGCCACTGGTTTAGTGGAATTACACTGGCTACTCAGTGAGGACATTACAGGTTTGTTCTACGCTGTTTTATAACAAAAAGCAATTCAAAATAAAAACATCGGGGAACATTATAGGTTACATAACCTTTGGGGAACAGACTTGTGTTTTGTATGTATACATTGTCTGAAATAAACTAAATTCTCACCCTAATGGGAGTGCTGGTGAACTACTGAACCTACTACAAGTTTTCCAAGTTCTTGGGGTTTTTTGTTAACCCAAAAAAGCATTTACAAAACCAGTGAGAGATAGAAAGAGAATTTAAATGGTGAACAATTCTCTTACTCAGCAAGGAGTCATTCAACAGTTCCTGCTCCTTACCACATGACAAAAAGTCCCTTACACGAGGCTGGCTGTATTGAGTAAAAATAACTTTACTCACAACTTCCTCAAACTATTTTTAAAGACACATATGGACTTCTGTGAGAACTGGATTGTCTTAATGTGCTACAGTGTTCAGCTATTAAAAAAAAAACCTAATAAATGAAATTATTGACATAAAAGTGTCACTGAAATGCATTAAGATGGGACATGACAAGGCCCTCCCAATGACATTTCTGGGAGTTCCTCCAATTTCTGGAAGCAGAAAAAAAATAGATCAGAAGTTTAATTATACACTCTTGACTTAATATAGTTCAAAAATATGATCATTTAGGGCAATATTTTAAAAACTGGTATAATAAAAACTATACATTAATCTATTTAGCACATTAACTGCATGCCCAGGTGACAGTACTACCCACAAAAAGAGAGAGCAGAAGATAATGTTCCAGAAAACACAGAACATTTATTAACTATATTACACTGACAATGCATGAAAATATGTAACTTCTGTTACATCAGCAGCATATATACTTCTGAGCTTGCTACAATACCTGCTCAGATAATCAGAACTTGTGTAACACACAAAATCATCTCCTGATTGGTCAACCAATGATTTAAATTCCAAAAACTCATTGTTGATTCACACAACCTTCTCTCTCCTATAACAGGTTAAAAGCAGTTTTTTAAAAGTCTCTTCACAAAAAAATATTTAAATAACATATCAAATTTAATATCCAAAGTGAAACTCCCATGTTTATTTCTTCAGTTCTGCAATTACCTGAATTTTTGAGGATGTATCAATGGTATCACTCTCACCTAGACCAGACAGACAGAGACTGGAGAGCTATCTGCTGCAATATCCTGACACATTTAATTTTTCAGATAGATTCTTTGAACACAAAGCAAAACCGGAACAGAATGATCTACAACCTAAAAGGCTGAGCCACTCACACAACTATCCTGTTCTAGGGTTCATGAAATGTGTTATAAAATGTATTCAATTCACTTTGATAGGCATTAATTATGATAGAATCTGATTTTTTTTAGAGACACCTTGAAACCCATTTTTTGTACTTGCACAATCACGTATTTATGATGTTGTTAAAAACAGACTGATTTTTCAAAAATAATAATGTGACACAGGTCTATATTAAGAGGCAGAAGATGTACCCACAAGAGGAGACCTCACTGCCACTTCTGCACAAAACTGCATTAATATGCCTTGCCTCCATTCTGCCAGCAGCTATTGCTGGGGATCATTATGAGAGGGGTGCAGCTGGAAAGAAATGCCATGGCTGGATTCTCAATGGAGGCGGCTTAACAGGAGTGTCATTTAGGCTACTAGCTTCTTCACCTGGATACATTTGCTATGACCTGGAATAGGACCAAAACTGCCTGCAGAGAGTAATAACTTACGCCCTCTGTCATCATAATTCGAATTCAAGCCA
Source organism: Piaya cayana (assembly GCA_013389865.1). Classification (NCBI taxonomy): domain Eukaryota; kingdom Metazoa; phylum Chordata; class Aves; order Cuculiformes; family Coccyzidae; genus Piaya; species Piaya cayana. Next base: position 74,712 of record WAAB01024428.1, read on the forward strand.
GACACCCAGGCTTTATTGTTCACTTGTTGCTAATATAGAAATGGGTTACTGAGTTATCTGACCACCTTATTCATTAAAAAAAACAACCAAAAAACCCTTTTTGAGCACTCAATTTCTTATTCCTCTTTCAGGTTGATTTCTATCTAAGAGTAGTTTCACCCTTGTAAACTCATAATATCCTTCCCATTTCTTCTTCAATTCCGTTGTTATCCCAGTTCCAAAATCAGGAACTATTGATCTGGCCAGAAAAGAAAGCTTCACTCCTTTTCTCTTCTTGTCTGTCAGGTTTTGCATACTGATCTGTTAACCAGCAAAGTAGAGTACAGTTTTCACTCCCTTACATCTCATGCAAGTTACAAATTACCAAAAATCTAAAGCCCTATTTCCTGTTTGCAAACAGAACAGACCTGCCTTAAAACCTGTTTCCAGTTATGACCTTTAAAGTAATTCTATAATGATGGTTTTATCTCTGATGAATATCGAAGTGATCACTAACTCCAGAAAGTGATAGCTCTTGTGTTGCAGAGAGGAAAACCTCAGTAGAAAGGTTCAACCTTTTTAGAGAACCTGATACAGATAACCCCCTACCAACCAGAAGCAGTAAATACAATGACAGGGGGAAAAGAAGTTAGGACTGCACCTAGGTTCTGAAGGCTCTTTGCAGTGTGCATGAAAAGAGGAGGGGGCAGCTTTTAAAATGAAAGTGTTGTACAGACACAGGTCTATAAATCTGATTTCATACGCAAGTTCCAATTTTGTTACACACTATTAAAAATCAACCCTAACCTGATTTAATGGATACCCAAACAAGGAGGAAATTGGATTCCCCAACCGTAACATGCCAGTGACACCGAGTGATACATAAAAGCAATAGGGCTAGTTCCTCTCCTTAATTCATAGCTTGTGCTTCAATTTCAAACCTGCCCTGGGTAGGAGGGAAAAAAAAAAATGGAATAAGAGCTTACTGCAGAATTTGTGCTTTAAAGATTTATTGAGATAGAAAGACTAAAAACTGTAAAGCATGTACAATAAATAACATGCAAGGACCTAAAAAAAAAAAAGCTGCATGTACAGATCTGCAAAGACACTGGTATTTGGAGGCAGAAGCCAAACCAAATAAAAAAAATAAACAAATCAAGCTCCCCCCCAAAATAAAACAAAAAAAGAAACCCGCCCAAAACTTAGCCCTAGAAGTAGCACATCACAAGTTTCTGAACAGGGTGGCTGCTTCCCCGCCAAGAGGCTCAAGCCAGCTGGACACTCCTCGTGTCTCAGCAGCCCCGGGTGCTCTCAAGACTCAAGGGAAAATCCCCGGGTGCCCGGAGCACCAGGCGAAAGGCGCCGAGCGGCTCGGAGCCAGCGGGAAGGATCTCGCGCCGGGACGGGGCCGCCGGGGAGCCCAGCCGGGAGGCGGCGCGACTGCCCCGCACCACGGACAGGGGCGGGCGCCCCGGCCTAGCCTCAACCCGCGCCCCCGGCCCCGCGGAGATGCCCCGACCGTAAATACCATTAAGAGGCGATGATCTGCGCCATCTGTCCCTGAGACTTACCGCCCTCCCCACCCACGGCGCCGCGCCGGAGACGAGCTCGCAGAGCACAAAGCGAGCCAGGGAGAAGCCCACCGATGCCCCCACCACCTGCTCCCAGCCTCCCGGGGTCCAGGCAAGCCCGGCTCCACCCCTGCCCCGCATCCACTGCGCCCGCTGGGATCTATTTAATCGCCCCCATCCTTCCTCCCCCTCGCGGGGACCGCTACTTTCTCCGCCAAGAGACGCGCACACCCCCCTCCGCCCCGGAGCATCCCTGCCGGCCGGTGCCCGGCGCTGCCAGCCCGGGACTTCGGGGCACGCGGGGAGCCCGCCGGGCGGCGGCAGGACTTCCAGGATAATAAATTAAACACCTTCGGAGCCGGAGCCCGTCCCAGTGGAAATTCCCGTTAAACGACAGGGGGTGGGGAAGCCCGGAGCCCAGGCGGAGGCTGATTAAATTCTTCCCGGGAAGGGATTAGCGGGTTTCCAGCCGGGGGTGGCGGAGGCGCAGCAAGCAGCGGGGCTGCCCTTGCCTACCAGCTCGCCGGGCCCCCCCGGCCGTCCTGCCCCGCCGCGTCCCTTCTCTCCAAGACTCTATCGCCGGCCAGGGGACACCGCACAGCCCTCCCCACCCTCCTGCACCTGCTCTCCCAGCAGCGAAGAGGGGAACCCGCATCCCGAGGACAACACACACACACACCCCGCCCCGCCTCCTCTCCCGGCTCGGCAAGCCCCGGGCACGAAGCTCCCCGTGCCCGGGCAGGTGTTTCCGCGCAAACGGTCACAAGCGCCCCACAGAACACGGCGGGAGCAGCCGCAACCTCCGCCTTCCCGTGCCCCTTCCCCAGAACCCGCACCCCGGCGGCGGAGCGTGTGTGTCCCCCCCCCTTCTGCCCGGGCCCCGCCGCGGAACAAAGAGCCGCATCCCGGCCGCGCTCCCCGCCGGCGGCGCCTTACCTGCTGCAGGGCCGCCAGCAGCATCAGCGCCAGCGGCGGCAGCATCCGCGGCGGCGTTCCCGCTATCCGGCACATGGAGGCGAGGAGGGGCGGCGGCGGGGCGGCCCCCGGCGGTCCCGGAGCGGGGCGAGGCGAGCAGCAGCTGTCGGGGGCTGCGGGCGGCGTGTGCCCCCCGCCTGCCGGAGCCGCGGCGCCGGCTGCCGCTCTAGCTCATGGGCAGCGACGGGGCGGGGGGGGGCGAGAAGCGGAGAGATGGAGAGAGGCTGAGGACGGGTGAAACTCGGCTCTGGGTCAGGCTGCTTTTCTCTCCGGCGAGCCCCCTGCGCGCTGCGGAGGGTGGGTTAGGAGGAGGAGGAGTAGGACGGGCGAACAAAAGGCTGGGAGATAAGAAAGAAGTACCGCTGCTGCGAGGCCGGTGCGGCGGCGGCGGCTCCCCCGCGGCCGCCTTCCCCACGCCCGGATGGTGCCCGCTTCGCTCCTCCCGCCGGTGCCCCCAGCGAGCTCGGGCTCAGCCCAACGCCGCGGCTGCTCCGGCCCTGCCGCACGCTCGCCCCGCACTTTCTCCCTCTCTCTTTCTTCTTCTCCTCCTCCTCCTCCTCCCTTCACCCCTCCCCCTGCACGCAGAACCCTCCGCTGAAGCACAATGATAACAATACCCCAGCAGCCTCTGCCCGCCGTGTGAGTGCGTGTGCGCTCGCCCGGTGCCCGCCCGCTGCCGCCAGCTCCCCCCCCGCCTCCCGCCGCCCGCGCGGCCAATGGTGGCGACACGGCCCGCGCTGCCCGGCCCCCGGAGAGCCGCCCGCGGGGGGCAGAGGGGCGGTCTCCCCCCTCGCCCTGAGACGCCAACAACAGCTTCGCGGGGACACAAAATGAATCCCAACCCGCCGCCTTGGTGTGCTGCGATTGTCCGGGGGGAGGCGAGAGCAGAAAGGACCCGTCCCCGCCGCGCGCGGCGAGGAGCTGCTGGAGCCCCGGGGACCCCCGCCCGCTGCCAAGTTTCGCTCAGCTGTTACCGCTTAGCGGGTTGTTCCCCCCTCCTTTCATTTTTTTTAACCACCCACACCCTTTTCATTTCACTCCTTTTTTTTTTTTTTTTTCGCTTCCGAAACGACCTGCTTGAATTTTATCAGCAAATGTTTTCAAAGGCTTTGGCCGGTGCTCTAGTCCGCGGCTCCAAAAAAATCTCAGCGCGCATAACGGGACCGGGGAGTGTTGCTGAGCGAACAGTTACAGGAGCGAGTATCAGTGCTGGGTCATTTGCAGAGCTGGCAAGGATTTTCTTTCGCCCACAGGTCACTGAGCAAAGTTGTTTTGTGTCCATGCATCACAGCTCCCATCCCAGGACATAATAAGGGGGGGGATTTGTAGGCATTGGCCCCTAGTCAATCTCATGAAGTGTTGGTTCAAAATGATGTATTATTTATTTTTAAAGCATTTTACGCTTGAACTTGCAAGAAAAATACCCTGCCTTTCTTTTTCTTATTCCCCCCGCCTCTCCCCACTTCAGAAAACAAGGCGAAACGCCGTGCTCGTGTTTTGAAAGGAAACAGCGGCTTTGCTTTTTACATTTTCTCGGGAAAGGCGGTGTTAACGCACGCTTGTACGATGCCGATTGCATTAGCTCCGAAATTGAAAACACCGGTCACTTGCGAGCTGCGATGCAGCTGTTCGCCTGAGTCAAGGGAGAAGGAGAAAAGCCCAGAAGCCCGGGAGCTGGTGCCGGTGGGCAGGGCGAAGCCAAGCCAGGCACCACCTGCAAGCCTTAAAAGCCAAGCGAGACACCGCCGAGGAGCCTCAGCCGCAAGCAGAAAAATCAGCCTCCCCCGCCCGCGTCGTTTTGAAAGTTGCAGCCCGTGAAATTGTACCCGAGCCAACAGAAGTGAAGAACAATAAGTGCGGGAGACAACGCCTGGCAATGAGTTTCTGCATTACAATTTGGCCTGGGACTGAGGGAAAGTAAGCGAGAAGGGCGCAGCTGATGTTTATATCCCATTACAAGAAGAGCTGCCCGGGTTTGCACCTGACAGAGCACGTGTTCGGGCTCTTCAGCAATTCTAACGCTTTTGCTTGGATTTGCTTATGAAATGGTGACTATCCCTGAGTAACAGATTTGTATTTGTGTTTTCTGGTAGGTAGGCATACTATTAACGTTTACTAATGACTGTGTTTGAGCATTTATTCACTCTTAACAAGTGTTCTGCAAAATGCAAAGCTTACAATATAAACAACTTCTTAAACCAGCTGTCCTATTGAGAGTAATTACCTACCGTCTGAATGAACCTGGCCCCTTATACCAGCCCATCCATCCCTAAAGGCCTGAAAAAAAAAATGCTGCAGTGTATCTGGAAGTTTACCAGATCTGAGCTCTGGCTGATGCATCTTACAGTTCTGCTGCTGCCTCTAAATTTACTTAGCAGAAATAGTAACACTGGCAGAAAAATTGCTCTCACCAACACCACTTTACTGAATCTTTTAGCTCAGAACAAGTTTCTATCGTGCAGTTGACTTCCCTCATTTACATATTTGTAATCAAAAGTTTCCTCTGGCTTGTGGATTTTCCTAGTTCTGGGTGCTGTGGTAAAGTAAGAAAACAGCGATGAGTAATACCTTTTGAGGTATAATCTCCACACTACATGTCTTTGTGGGTGAGAGACATATGTTTGGGAAAGCAGAGCAGAAGAGAAAGTTGAGCATTGCTTCCAGACGTGGATGACTCGCCTGGGTTTGTGCTATTCATCTGTAGCATAAGGGCAAGAGAGCAGCTTTTTTTTCTTTCTCTCTTTTTAAACTATTTTCAGACATAATCTAGCATTAAGTAGCTATAGCTGAAGATTCAGAGTTAGAACTGATACTGGCTTGAGATCATCAACACTTTTCATACAAAAGCCAGCAAATAATGGCAATTTCCGGCCAAGAGACAGACAAGTGATTTAAAACTCAAAGGATTTATCTCATAACTCATCCACAGATTATGTTTATGAGTATATTTTAAGTAGTATGAAAATAACGGACATAAGTTAATGTTCAACCTAGGAGATCTCAAGGGCTTCCAGAAAAACCTTGTTAAAATTCCATGATTAAGTTGAAGAGAGGATTAGAGTAATTCTCATGTTAGTCATGGAGTTGAGTCTCTCTTTCAACTTGTCCAAATTAATTTTCACTCCTAGGGTTCATAAAAATTCTGTAAAAAATGGATGTTTTCATTTTGGAACATACCAGATTGCTCGTGGCTTCAAATTTTTGGGGAAAATAAAACCCTTTTTCCCTTTGGGCCTATCCTTATATTTAATATGCCAGGTACTGCAATTGCTACTGTCCTCAATTCAAATGATGCAAATTAAGCACTTCACTGACAGTTTAGAACTCGGTCTGACAAACTTCCATACATGTGATTTCAGTAAATTGAATCACGCTGCACGCAGGTATACCAGTGTTTGTATGCTGAAGTATTTACAAGATGGAAGGATAAATATACTGAGCAAAGGTAATAAGGGTATATATTAGTTTACCCAATTTCTTTATAGTCTTCATTATATATGAAAAAACAATTTTATTTGTTAAAAAACAACTCAACCTAATGAACGGGTCTGAGGGCATTCAATGCTTTTTACTGACCTTTGTCACAATAGTGGAAAGAAACAATGGTTATTTTTTACAGTAACATGAAGGATACACACACTATCAGCTAACCAAGATTCCTTAGGATGGTCTTTCAACAGAGGAGGAAGAAGCACTAGCAAAATAAAAAATTCAACTTCTTAGGACAGCATTTTTTAGCTCAGATTCTGTGTACCCCTTGAGACCTCAGACTTATTCTGAGTAGTCTGTGGCAGGCAAGAAGAGAAAAGCAGATTTGTATATCACACAGGTAAAATTCCTAAGGAGGGGAGATTTTTTCTGACTTGTAAGAATGTTAGTCATTGACAACACTTGAAAGTTGTTGTTTTAGGAAGTGGATAATCAGCATGGCCAGGAAGAATGCAGTTTTAGGTAGGTAGCTTCAAGTGGAAAAGAAAAACTGAACTGTACAGATGGCCAAACAGCATAAATATTTAGAAAACTGGGATAATAAGAATGTTGTTGAGTGCTACTGTCTTTCTCTTGCTGCATAAGATAACTCAGACTCTTTGAATTGTCTTATCTGAGTGTTTTTTCTAAATACGCTTTTCATGTTAATCACCAATGTGAACTAAAAAAGCCGTAAATTCTAATTGTTCTTTTATTTAGGGAAATAATCTCAGAAAGAGAGGAAAAAAGCGAGTCCTGCAAGTAATATTTACTTGACCATATTTTGTAATTTATTGCAGAACTTGTTAATAAATTTATCCTCATGAGCTTTACTGGTACTATTGTTACTTAACATGCACAGTCCTGCATGTTTCTCCAGCCTGTTTCTTACATCAAGACAATTCAAGAAGTAGAAAGGTAACTACAGCTGCAGCAATTAGTGGGCTTTTCTGCTTAAATTTGAAAATCAGCTGAGCTAGGATGGAGGAATGTTGTATATAGCAGTTCTCTTTCTGCTTTAGCAACCCTCAACAACATCAGTTTATTTCTAATGCTATGTCTATGTATCTATAGGTATATGATTTGGTGGAAGAGGATGTTTTTTTCCATTTTTCTGATAGCTAAATCATGTCAGTCACCATAGTTGTGTTTCTGTTAATTGCTAGTAACTTTTCCAAAGGATTTCTCTGTGGAGGAGAAGCTGAGCATCCAGATGTGATACAATATATTTGCATATTGTATAATTAGCTTTATGTCTATACCCTCAGTTTGATGATTTGGGAATTAACATAGTCAAGCTTAGTGCATGGAATTCATTCATCCAGGGATCTCATTCTGCATCACTGCCCAGTGCCTGCAAGCTGTTTGGCCTATAGAATTTCTATTGAAAATCAAGACAGAGAAAAAGATCTTCTGATCAGCATAGCATCTCAGTTCAGTTGGATATCTTAAAAAAAATCTTTTCCAGAACAAGACTTTAATCATATGGTATGATAAAGGGATGAAAGGATGATGACATGTAACCAGGACCTATGATAACTTCTAATCATCACAGAAAAAAGTTTTACAGTGTCGGAGAACTGCTTCATATAAAATAGGCCAGTAGAAAGAGGTGGATTTGCCTCTTAAAAAGCTAGTTTTAGTAAATAAATATTTTTATTATTAACAGGGTTTTTTATTTGCTGATAATTCACTTTTTGAAGCAAAGTATATCCCTTTTCTTTATTTGCTTTCCAGTGAAATCAAGTAATCATTTTATTGCCTTGAGATTGAAAGTCTCACTTTTTTCCTGCAGTCTCAGACTCCCTCCTTAGCTGTAACCAGAATTCACCGTTGTGAATGAACCCACTGGCTTCTCTGAAAATGTATAAATTTAATATATACGAAAAAGAAATTCTGGAAATTTCTGGATGACCAGTCTTATTACTGCTGGCATGTAGGTAATACAAATGAAACAAATTAAACAATACAAATTAAATATCTAGGCTTCTAGTTTCTTGTGGTAAATCAGCATAGATAATAATTTGCTTTAATGAAATTGTAGAAGCTGTCACATGGATTCCTACTTTCATTATTAAACAGAATTTATAACAGCTATAGTTAGATGTGTCTAATGTTTTCTATCCCCAAATCTTATTTTCGTTTACTATAAAATATGCTTTTTTTAGTTAACAAGATTGAATTCTCTAGGCTGGTTGGCTGTTTCAAGCTCAGTGTTTTTTAAAAAAACTTCAGAAAAAGCTTTTATCCTTTTTAAAGGATGAGATCAAGGAAAATATGTAATTTTATTTTTTGTTATACAATTCTTACTACCATCTCACTGAGGGATTTTACTTCAGACTCTGGAGCACAGACTTTAACTTTGGGAGGAGTATGGTACTTGGGCTGAGGTTGTGGCTTTCTGCATCGCTATTAAAAGTGACCAAAATCTGGCATTGTTACAGATCTGAAAATTATGTTGTTACAGTCCAGAATTGTTTCACAGCTATATCCCCTGACAGATCTGCCTGCAACTAATGTACCTCTTATTCCCCCAACAACTGCTGTGTTGCAAAAATTCAGCAGAAAACCATCTTCATAGAATAAGTCAGCATCCCCTGTTTGGAGTCTGGAGGAGCTGCTCTGGAGTTTCCAATGCTTTCTGTTGTATTACGCACTGGAGATTCGATTGAGACTGTCTACTTTTATGAGTTCATTGCTGCCCTTGAAAGGCCCTGGCAGCACAGAGGAGGAACCGAATCTGACTGAACAGGTGGTTGAGTCACATTCCCTGGAGGTGTTTAAAAGATGGGTAGATGAGGTGCTGAGGAGCATGGTTTAGTGACTGATGGGAATGATTGGACTCAATGATCCAGTGGGTCCTTTCCAACCTAGTGATTCTATGATATATCAATGGGCGAGCTGAAAGAAAGGGTTGAGACAACACTTGGATGCAGTACTGAGAAAAATATTTCAGTGCTTTAGGTTTTCTTTAGTCACAAAATAACAGAAACATGGCTTCCTCCAGTGAAGAAACTGTTGTCATAGCATCGTGGAATGGTTTGGGTTGGAATGGACCTTAATGATCATTTAGTTCCAACACCCCTGCCATGGGCAGGGACACATTCCCCTAGATCAGGTTGCTGAAAGCCTCATCCAACCTGGTCTTGAACACCTCCAGGGATGGTGTATCCATGACTTCTCTGGGCAGCCTGTTCCAATGCTTCACCACCCTCACAGAAAAAGATTTTATTCCTAATGTCTAAACTAAATCTCCCCTCTTTCAGTTTAAGACCATTACTCCTTGTCCTATCATACTTTCTGATGAAGAGCCACTCTCCATCTTTTCTATAGGCTCCCTTTAAATACTGGAAGGCTGCTATGAGGTTTCCCTGGAACCTTCCCTTCTCCAGGCTGAACAAGCCTGTCCTCATATGGGAGGTGTTCCAGTCTTCTGGTGTTTCAATTGTCAATATACACTTCATAGATACCTTCATTTACTCTGGGTTATAATAGTGATAATTATGTTTTCCATAGATAACATAAAGGTAGAATATAAAATGTCCCAGCATGATAATATAATGCATATGCTGTTGATACACTTTTCTGCTTCAAGGAGAGAAAATTCAATTATGAAACTTGACTTTTAGATCACAGTCAATGTTCCCAAAAAATGTAGGTTAAAATAAACATATTACATGGTTTCTTCCTAGGATTCAAGAAGTTTGGAGCACTTAGAAAATTAGTAAATAGTGGATTCAAACATCTGCAAAATTGTTTTATTGTCAAGTAGATTAATCATAGAATCACCAGGTTGGAAAAGACCCACAGGAAAATCGAGTCAAACCATTCCTATCAATCACTAATCCATGCCCCTCAGCACCTCATCCACCTGTCCCTTAAACACCTTCAGGGAAGGCGACTTAACCACCTCCCTGGGCAGCCTGTTCCAGTACCCAATGACCCTTTTCATGAAAAATATTTTCTTAATGTTCAACCTGAACCTACCCTGGCGGAGTTTGAAGCTATTTCCTCTTGTCCTGTCCCCTGTCACTTGGGAGAAGAGGCATCGTCCTACCACTACATCCCCCACAAGGCCTTCTCTGGTCACAAACAGTAGGTCCAAGAGGGCACCTTCCCTTGTTGTTTGGCTCACCCGTTGTGCGAGGAAGTTGTTTTCCACACACTCCAGGAGCCTCCTAGACCGCTTCCTTTCTGCTGTATTTTACTTCCAGCTGATATCTGGAAGATTGAGGTCTCCCACAAGAACAAGAGGCATACCTCTAGAGACTATCCCCAGTTGTTTATAGAAGAGCTCATCAGCTGCTTCTTCTTGGCTGGGTGGTTCGTAACAGGCTCCCATCACAAAATCTGCCTTCTTGTGGTCTCCTCTGATTTTAACCCACAGGCACTCACTCTCATCACCATAATCAAGCTCGAAGGTATTCAAGTCCTCCCTTACATAGAGAGCTACCTCACCTCCTCTCCTACCCTTCCTGTCCCGCCTGAAGAGTTTGTACCCCACCATACCTGAACTCCAGTTATGTGAGTCATCCCACCATGTTTCCGTGATGGCAATGACATCGTAGTCTCCTTACCCTATGACAGTTTCCAACTCCTCTTTCTTGTTACCCGTGCTCCATGCATTGGTGTAAATGCACTTCAGCCAGGCTGGCGAACTAATAATAGTAGTGCTCTTATTTAAAGTGTTTCAATTTTCTACAGAAATTCAGTTGAAGTTAAAATCGGACATAAAGTGAAGTAGTCATGCAGAACTATTTTACATATTTTCAGAGAAATTTGATGATTAAAAAAATCTCCCTGAATTTTGAGTAATTTTTCTGTTAGTAGGGCTTCAAAATTATTTTATTCTCTGAAATGACATTTTGGAGATCTTCTTTCTGGTTTGCAGGAATGCAAGCCTAAAATATCCCCATATGCTATCTGAATTTACATGACTGGATCATTAACCTGAACTTCAGGAAGTCCCTAAACATTTATTCACAGGGGAAAAATACTCTTTCCTTGGTTACACTGGACCCCTTGCTGCCTGGAGACTTGGGGTTTTGTCCTCATACTGCCAGGAATGCCCTGTGGAAAGGCTGATTACTGTGGCAATTGCTGTTTCTAAAACAAAGATGCTCTAACAGAAAAAATCTTTTTCTTGTACTGCTGTGGTTTATTGCTGTAAACAGCTATCCACCTTGTTTCTTCCCAAGAGGTCTCCATCCCCAGGGCCAAAGGGAATGCATGCTTGTAGGCTACTTCAGCTGTTTGCAGTCTATTGTGTTAGTTTGAACTCATCAAAAGTGTGATCTAAACAGCTGAGTGGTGTGCCCAGTTAGCTACCAGGCAGTGGAGTACAAAAAATCATGCTGACTCTGATGCCAAGGGGCAGGAGGGTCATTTGCATTAAGGTTTTAAGAACTGCCATGGCAAGATGAGCCAGGGCTCCTTTGTCAAAGCCCTGAATCTTTATAAACTCTGCTGTGTCATTCATCCTTATAAATTCTGCTGTGCTGCTTCTGACATTAGGATCAATGGAAATTGCTTAGTGTTTGTCATGTTCAAAAGTTTGTCCTTTTTATTCCCCCCAAAGTCTTAACAGAAGTGTTTAGGAATTGAAATTAAGGATTTTAAAATGGTTTTTTTTAGTTGTAGCCTCAAATTTGTTTCAGTGTTAGGAAGCACAATCCTGTACATGTACACATTCTGAAAATAAATAATCTAGGACTTTAGTTCTTTGGATTTAAAATGAAATCTCTTGCTTTTTCTTCACTGCCTAAGGATCACATCCACTGTTTTTTATATTTTCTGAAGTCAGAAGGGAGCATTTTCATTATTTAGTTTGACCTTAACAAAATAGAGGCTTAAGAATATTGCCTAGTGATTTTCCTAAAAGGGCCAATGACTTGTGCAGAGCAAGGGAATGTTTTTGAGGCAGACATGGAAGTTTGAGTGACAGAATCTACCACAGGTCTTGTTACAGTTACAGTTAAATTTTCCCAATGAATACAGTTCTTCTGTGGAAAGCCTTACTTCACAAATCAGAGACAGACACGTTTTATATCTAGGCCTGTCTTTGAATCACTTTGGAGAGGGTGCAATATCAGCTGCTGCTGTAACCTAGTCTATTCACAATTCTTGAGCTGCAGGCAACAGCAGAGAGCTCAGTATGGGCTAACATCGAAGTATTCACTTTGATTTGCAGAAGGATTTTACATCCAGTGCTGAGTTTTGTACTGCTGCTGCTCTCTGGTCTGATGCTACTGTGGTAGCATCTACATTGCACAGCAGTTAATCCATAGGCAAGGAGAGTCTTTGGAGGAAAACAAATAAACATTGACAATGCTTATATGCCTCACAGGGTTTTTGTAGTCAGGCATTCTTTATGTGTGTTTGTGATTTACCTTAAAATTGTTAGATTGAAAATATTATATATCCTAGCTTAAATGAGCAAAAGTCTATAAGCTGACCTTTTATGTAGTATTGGTTATAAAATATTGCTGAAGTAGTTGCTACTTGAACTAGATTTAAAAAAAAATGTTCTATTTTCATTTAAAAATTACTGGTGATGGAGAGTTCTTCCAGTGGATGATTATCCTTCTCTTTAAAAATGTCTGTTTCATGAATAGGCTGCATTTATCTGACTTACCTGATTTCCCAGCATTCAGTTTTGTTATTTCTTTCAGAACTAAACTGTAGAGTTGCTTTTTCATGTGCCTGTTCCCTGTATTGGAGCTACAGACCAGTTACCTTTCCTAAGTCAAAGCTTTTCCTCATTAAGCTAATTATGTCTAAGTCCTTGAGTATTTCAAAAAACATAGAGTTCTTGATGATTCAATAAATGTTTTGGTTCTTCCCTGACCCTCTTAATTTTTAGTATGCTGCTTGAAATACTGGTGCTAGAATTGCATGCTGTATTTCACAAGCAGCTGTAGTTATTTGAAAAACAGAAGCGATGCAGGTACAGGATTCCTACTCCCATGTTAACAAATACAGTGATCACATTAACCTTTTTGTCTCACTGTTGCTTTGGTTATCTGTCAGCTCTCCAGTCAGAACTACAGTTTCCTGAAATAGTATTCCTTGCTCTGAAACACACCCTGCAGTATTTGTTTCCAGCCATCTGACTTTTCCAGGAAGAACCCTCATTTTCTTCTGCACTGAAGATTTTGTAAATACATTCTTTGCAGCTCCATTTCTGGCATTCTTCCCCTTCAATCCCACGCTCATCACTTCACATCTTTCTATACTCTCTCCTCTCACCCATTTGGAGCCATCATGACCAGACTATCTCTACAAATAAATGCCCTTGGGAAGCCAGGAGTACCCCACTCCACTGCTAAGTAATAGCGAAATTCCATATCCATTAAAGCAGTCATCTAATCCACCTGAAGATGAGTCAGTAAGTTGTAAACACATACAAGATTTTCAGAAGTAATGAAGAAATCTCTCTGAATCTGGACCTTGTGTGAATGGCTAAGAAATGGCAACAGAGAAGCTGAAGGATGAGGGAATAGTTGTGAGGAGCTGGATCACAGCAGCATCAAAACAAAGAATTATGTGGTGTTTAGTTATCCACAAAAATCACAGCTGATATGATCCATAGCTGTACCTTTGTACTATATGTACTAAATACCAGGCCTTGGGTTGGTTTGGAGTTTTCTCCGTGCATATTACTCTGCCTCACATCCGTCCCTTCCTTACCTCCCTAAAGTCAGGGTGCTGTGTGAGCTCGATAAACTTCAGCCTTAGCTGGATACCTCTACTGAGTAACATTTAAGTTTTGGAATTAGTTTATTCTTTTAGTGACTTCTGCACATTTTGCATATACATCCATATCATGACTCACCACAGTATTGGTTCTTCTGGAGGAGTGGTGGGAAACAAAAATCTGGCAATTATTGGTGCTGAAGACAGTATTTTACTGAGTGTTGGCCAAAAGCAAATTTCTGAGCATTGCTTACTAATACAGAGGTTAGTCTTTCTCCCTCCCATGCTCCTAAAGAGTTTAAATTTTTTTTAATTTTAACTTTGCTATTTTCCTTTGACAGCAACTTTGTGGTGCAGGTGAACAGCCATTCATACTCTTCTACCTTTCAAGTCCAATGAACGGGTTGTAAGTCTTTATCAATGACCTAGATGAAGGCATTGAGTGCACCTTTAGAAAGTTTGTGGATGATACTAAGGGTGGAAGTGTTGATCTGCTGGAGGGCAGGGAGGCTCTGTAAAAGGATCTGAACAGGCTGGACTGCTGGACTGAGACCAATGGCATGAGGTTTAACAAGGCCAAATGCCTTGTTAATCCTTCGCCTGGGGCACAACAACCCTGTGCAGTGCTACAGACTAGGAGAAGTCTGTCTAGAAAGCTGCCTGGAGGAGAGGGACCTGGGAGTGTTGGTTGATAGTTGACTGAACATGAGCCAGCAGTGTGCCCAGGTGGCCAAGAAGGCCAATGTCATCTTGGCTTATATCAGAAATCGCATGACCAGTAGGTCCAGGATGGTTNTTGGGCACTGGAACAGGCTGCCCAGGGAGGTGGTTGAGTCACCTTCTCTGGAGGTGTTTAAAAGACGAGTGGATGAGGTCCTGAGGGGCATGGTTTAGTGATTGTTAGGAATGGTTGGACTTGATGATCCTGTGGGTCTTTTCCCACCTAGTGATTCTGTGATTCTGTATGAATGAATACAAGCATGTAAAATGTGTAATATCACATATATTCAACAGTGTCTCCCCCAAAATATCTTAAGACTCCTGTTGAAGAAAGTGATGTGTCATTTAGGAGGTGCTTATTTAAAAATAATTTCTAAATTTGTCCATTACAGCCAAAGAATCCTGTATAAGCTAATTTTCTCCTTCCTGACTGGTAAATATTCCTCAATATGAGTCTTCTTATAGAATAGCAATTTGTGTCAACTAATTCCTGTGAGAACTTTTTAAAGACTGCAACCTTCTGAGACCTGTTCTGGTCATCATTTCTTCTGTGGATAACAAGAAAATAGGATTTATGTGTACTCTTTGTCACTTCAATATGGAGATGGGATGTGGCTACAGCTCACACCTGGACCTGGGAAATTTGAAGTATTAGCGAGTTCTTCACTTCTCATCCAAAAAGCTGACAAAAAAGGACTCTGGAGGAAAAACAACCAAGTATGTGTTGCTTTGCAGAGCAAAAATACTTATTGTGCTGACAGAAAAACAGTGAAAGGATGTTGGCTTATGGTTTCATTTGTGCACTCAGCTTTTCCTGCTACTGAGATTTCTTAGCATAAATGGCCAAAATAACATTACAGAAACAGTTACTGCAGTATACTATTAATTTTGCAAATTATTTTATAATTATTTGTAAGCGTGACAGAAAAGAACTGAAAGCTAAGGCGCACAGTTTTCAAGGAAGAAAAACTCTCCAGTCCCTGCTCAGATAGTATTTCTTCTTACTGATCAGCAGCTATGGTTGGGAGTAAGATGAGGAAAAGGTCATCGTAAGGAGCACTCTTATGCATCTTTCAGGTTTGCCTGTTCATTGTTTTGAGTAATATCCTTCTGTACTTCAGGAAAGCCTTGACTCTGTGTAGCATCCTTGAAAGTAAGAGTAGCTTTGATGAATGCAGAATGCTCTTATCAACCATCTAATTACTCTTCTTTTTAATATCTACCCAAAAAACCCCCCTAACATTGCTGGTCAAACACCCAGCTACTATCACAGCAGCTTTAAGTGGGAGAAAATGATTTTATATACAGCTCAGTCTCTCAAGGGAAGTCAAAAGAAATCCCAAGGTAGAAGAGAGGAAAGGAGAAAAATACTATTTTGTGTTGTTGACACTGATATTATGAAGACGGATCATCAAGTGCCTGGGATATTTCTGTCATGATGTGGCCTGTGTAAAAGTTGTAACTATTCTTCATGAAGTGGACCAGTGTCCACAGGGAGAGAGAGAAGAAAAGATCAGTTAGGAAGATTACTGAATTTGTTCTAAGACAGCTGTGAAGAAACAGCTATGAAGCAAAAATATTCCTATGATAGGGCCAAGGTACCAAACTAGAACAAATGGCTCTAGAAGGGGTCAGAATGAAGAAAATTGAAGGAAAAAAAAAGCAAATGGACATCTACAGCAGAAGGCTGAGCAGCATGGCCCTGAGCTCTGCTGCCATCAGTGATGGGAACACTCTTTCAAGCAATGGCTACCCCATCCCAGAGAAATCACCTGTTCCCATTTTCTTTGATGCAGATTAAAACAGTCCTTTCCACACGCCCTTGGGAAAAATTCAGCATTTAACCATAAGTGTTCCCAAAGCATTTTCCATTTTCAGGCTAAGCAAAATGAAACCAAACTTTTCTTTCTTTCTTCTACCTGAGGACCACAGAGAAATCACCATATGCAGGGGAACTGAAAATAAACTAGATATTCCCTACTGAAGTATGAAATCTTAACACCATTAATATCCAGATTATCCAGAGAGCAGATTTTCCTTTGGGCACTGCTGGAAATGAACCCCAGTTCTTGGCAATGTTGATGTTTCCACATTAATATCTGTGAGCCTTCCTTAATAATTGATGAAGCCTTGCAGCTGTATGACAAGATATCTTGTCCTGTAATGAAGATTTTGGCTAGAAACCTCCCAAAGGTTAGTCATGTACATCCCTCTATGAGTCCTAATGGAATCAGAACTGCAACTATCCAACACAATTCATATGTCTCTCTGAACAGCCAAAGTCACTGATATGACACAACAGCACTGCTCCTTACCGCTCCCATCTCTGTAAGTGCCCCGCTGTGATTTACACATATAGTTAATTAAAGACAAGCAAGCAGCATGTAAGTGAGCTTTCTGATGACAGTGAGATGTGGAAACACTCATGCAGATAAATGGGTCAGCAGCCTTTGTCATCTTGAAATTCTGCTGCCGTTGTTGGCAGCATCTTTGCTCTGGTCCTTGTCACTGCAATTGCCTTATTTCAGTAGCAGAAGCCAGCCAGAAAAAACTGCACCATATTCTGTAGAATTATCCTTTCAACCTGCTACTCCTCTTCCATAAGCCAAATGACCATGAAATCTGAAGGTACACAATACTACACCATGATATCCACCTGCCATAAAAATTCACTTGCATAGACACAGCCTATTTGTATGTTAACAAGATCTATATTCACAGCATTAATCAAGATTCCTTCAAGTATCCTGACAGCAATTCAAAAATGGAAATGGCAAAAGTAATAGATGTCAAAAAAAGCAATGATAGCATTAGTCTGAGTCACAGTTTGAAATCCCTGACTTCAGGGACTACCCTGCACTGAGAAAAAAACCCCAACAACCCAAATGTGGATGACAGAGGCATGTAGTGGAACATCATGCCATAAAGCATCTTCCCAGGCTACAGAATGGCACATTTGAAAAAACTGCATTAATAATGAGACCACTCTAAGCTGGTGTTTTGAAGTGCTGTGCTTAGTTTCATCTTATGTACAGTCAGTTACTAGTGCAGCCTCAGAAAGGAATATGTGAAGCATTTCTTCAGCTGATCTTACTTGCTATTCTTTGTTCGAACCTGCACCAAAAAGTATTTTAAAAGTACTGAGAAAGTTGCTTTTATTGACTGCCATGTTCTCTCCTAGTCCATTTTTGTTTAAAAACTGGGCAATGCCCTGTAAACACACAGAATTACAAAATCAAGATTGAAATTAATCTCAAAGTAGCTTAGTAAGACCATTTAAGCAGCTGGAGCAAATGTGGTTTTCCACCCATAAAGTAGTGTTACAAGGCAAAATTCCATCAAATACAATTGTCAGTGTTTAGTACAAAATAACTTACATTATCCCAGCTATATGAAGTCATTATAGAGTACGATGCCAATGCATGTTAAGAACTCTATGTGCAATCTTAGAGAAATTTTAAACACTGACAGAATCAACTGAAAGACAATATGAATTTTGTTCATGTCATGCTGGGCCTGAAAAACTCCTAACATAAGGTATTGAATAAGATATCAATGAAAGAATTTGTTTGCTTCTTGAAATAATAATAACCCTGTTACCACAAGGCTCTCCACCCAGATAATGATTTATCTAGATGCAAACTTAAAAAAAAAATAAAGACAGCTCCCATTTAATAATAAAATAAAACACCTTTGTTCTATTTGTGTTACAGAGTGTTTGATGGAAAAGTCAGAAATATAATCCATGCCAGCCAGTACACTCAAACATAGTTTTATAGGTCTCTAACCCATCTGACAATCAAGTCTGTTATTTTTCATACATGAAAAAGTGTACAGGGAAGATGTGGGAATAACTCCTTAGTTCTTACAGAGCTAACAAATCTTAAAACAACTTCCCAAACAAATAAAATAATTTTATTAGTGTCCATCTAAAGTCAATGCATTAAGCAATATCTCTGTTCAAATGTCTTGCCAGCAGTTTGAACGGAGAACTGTCAAAACTACTCCCGTAATCCCCTTTAAAATAGAATATCTTAAAGCTGAGAAGGCCTCAGAGACTTCAATAAAGGAATGTGCACCTGGTTTACATTGTTATCTTCATGGCCATGGTTTTTTAACTCGTAATTCTCTTACAAAAGCTTTAAATTTCCATAAATTTTGAATGAAGCACTGTGTTGACAAAAAAATAAATTTAGAAATTTTAGATCCCCTAACAATTAGACACTGGGATAACAGTTTGCTCTGAGTCGCTGAAGCAGCCTTCTGTTAGGATGAACAGCGGTCATGTTTAAACTCTGCTTCTCTTTGGTGAAGCTCTCCCAAGCTACATTTGCTAGGAGTGAGTCTATCAACTTCAACTGCCTTTAAATTTGTCCCAGTCTGGGGATCTGCCATTCCTCTGTCTCCTGCTGCAGGGAATGAGCAGTGTGCCATTTCCTGTATTGTACTTTGTTTACCCTGGTCCTATATGTCCAAGGTGTATCCTAATCCTTGAATTCAGCTTTGAGTTAATTTCTATTGAAATCCATTGATATTATTTCTTAGATTCTGAGCAAATGTTGCATGCGGAGCTGGCCACCATATTATTAAAGAAATGCAGCTAAGGTGATTAGAGTTTAACAGCTGGCTGGTGTTGAAGTTCTTATTTTAAGAATATTTTTTTCCTGTAGTTATCCTTTTTAATCAATATAGAAGTGACATATTGCTAGATGATAGGATACATAGGCAATCAATTTGTTTACAGAGGAAGATACAGAAAGTCTAATATTTATTATTCAGTGCAACAGCCAGCCACTTGCATGTATGTGTATGAATTATGTACTGTGCTAAAAAAAAAAAGTCACATTATATGGCAATTTTCAAAGACTAACAATGCTGCCACTATGTGTTCTTTTAATTGAAGACTTTTTCTTCAGGTCTCTTCAGTAAAAGGATTGCTTCTTCAAAATAACAAAATTAATTGTAGCTAGCACTGAAATGATAAACAAAAGATTTGACTCTACAGGAGGCTATTTTTTCAACTGATAAAAGGAGAGAAATGTCTGACAGAATAATGGGATTCATTTTAAAAACATACTCAGCTTTGGACATTATGTCCAAAGGCAATGGCATGATTATTGTTGCCTCTAAAGAAAACATAGAAGTTTAATTCTAGGGAAAACACTGGAAATACTAAGACAGTAAGCATTTGATTGGCTTTGAGGACTTTTGAGACAGTTTAGCTACCTTTCAAATTGATGACTGACATGCCAAGGGGTACATTTTAAATAAGTTGTCTGGATTTCAAAATCTCAGCTACTGTTGCCATTACAGGAAATCATACTTTATTGGAAATAATATCTTCGGTAACAAGTCTAAGTTTTCATGAGCCACTTGTTTTGGGTGCCAGAAAGTTTGCCTATGAAACAACATGACTAAGGGACACTCAGACAGCTTTACTGTGCTGATTAAGAAGGAAAAGTTAGTCACGTTTCTGAAGATTTTCTTTGAAAGTGAGCTCTTGATCACTTTGAAATTAGTTTATTTTCAAACAATGTAAAGAATTTTGTCACATGAACACACAGCTGTCTGCAAAGAAGCATTTATGTTTTCAAACACTGAAGCTTGGTAAAGATATTATAAGAAGCTATTTTGAATTTCCTGACCTTCACAGAACTGAAGTTTAATCAGAGCTAATACAGTATCTCTTCCCCACCATCCCCTTTTCACAATAAGATTTTATTTGAATATTGTAGTGTGGGTTGTAAAGTCCCAGAGAATTGAAGTGGCAAGTCTCCAGGATCTGACTGTGCTAGGGGAAGAGATAAATTATCTGTCTTGAAGGAGTGAGCAATTGCTTCATGTTTAAAACCTCTCTGTTATTAGGAATGAAAAACAAACACTTGGATTTTGCACTGTGACCTCTCTACAATGTCCAGAAAGAGGATGACATAAATTCGAGCAAAGCAGGCCTTCACAAAGGATGGGCTTTGAAACAATTTCAGGAGAGTGTGGGGGCTTTGCCATCTCAAAAAAAGAATTTTTTTGAAACACGTTTTGGGGACAGGTGTATTATGCGTTATGGCAGCTGAACTCTCCCAACTTTTGTTGTTTTAAGCAAAGAAGTGGCAGGAACATTTTGGATTAATATTAATAAAACTTATAGCTTTGAAGCAGAGGGCATTTATAACATTTTAGAAACGAATTAAGTATGCTTCGAGAACCATTCTTGTAGTATCAGAAATACAGTTTTATAGCAGACATATTTTTAATCTACCTGATTTGTCTGTCTTTATGTGATAACACAGTTCTAACATTAATTAACAGAAATATAAGTAATATAAGCACCTTTACTTAGAACATTAAGTCCTTACCGCTGTTACATTTTAAATCTTCATTGCCCAATACACAAGAGAAAACCAAATAATTTTGTGTAACTGCAGAAGCTTTTCTCCCCCAGATTGCTTTATTTTCCCCTCCAAGACTTCTTCATGCTATTTTAGTAGTAGCTTCTTTATGCTGCAGTTTGCTGATACGAAGTTTTATTGTACATGTCAACATAGGAAAGCTACAAGAAAGTTGCTTGATCTTCTTCCAAGTTTTAAATACCAATTTTAAGCAGCAATAGTCTCATTCACTAATTGCT
This sequence comes from Piaya cayana, assembly GCA_013389865.1. Classification (NCBI taxonomy): domain Eukaryota; kingdom Metazoa; phylum Chordata; class Aves; order Cuculiformes; family Coccyzidae; genus Piaya; species Piaya cayana. The sequence goes on from WAAB01024428.1 coordinate 95,745, forward strand.
GTTTATTTCTTGTGTGCTGCTGTATTTTTCTTTTTCTTATTTTCCCTCTCTAACACAGCAAGTTTCTTTAATTGCAGCACACTATTTCATTCTGCTCAGGTCAGTTTTATTTCCCTCCTTCCCACAACTTTAATAATATTTGCACAGAAAAATACTGAGAGTGCTGTGTTATCGTTGGCTCTTGATAAAAGTAGGCAATCTGTTCTAGCTTTGTGTTGAAACTAAGGTTAAGTAGCTTTACAACTGGGGTGTGGACCAAAACTGCAAAAGCTTTATACTTCTAGAGATGGTGTCTTTTTGTTCTAGATGATTTAAACATGAAGCAGACATAATGTCCTGCTCCCATATAATCTTCTCATGCCTTCTCTCGTCTACAAGTTGCTCCTCTGCTTTGAGCCTCCAACTTTTACCTCAGCTTTTCGTCTTAGGTCAAGCAATGGAAATGGAAAGATTAATGAAATTTTTGTTTCTGTTGCCCAGACTCTTGGTTTCTTCAAGTGTCATGGAGGCTTTTCTAGAACTGCTTTATGCCTCCAGGGAAAAGAATAAGTGTTCTTGTAGTTCTAGTGTTACCAAATTGAACTTTAATTAGTCTATACATTCTTCAAGGAAAGAAAGTCCTTCTTGCTTTATGCTTCTCTTGTGTGTCTACATGTTCATGTGACATGTAGCAAAATGGGGTCTTAATACCAATCCAAATCTAAAAATTTGTTACAAGATAATCAAAAGAAGATCATATTCATTAAATGCTCTGTATTTGTTCCCTCTCATCACTTGCTTTCTTTTCTGCATAGTTTTTTTCTCCATCTTTCTCTATTTCTTACACTGTATTCATAATGCGATGAAATGTCAAGGTATTTAAACCAAAATAACTCAGTATTAGATAAACCAAGGACTAAAATTGGGGGCTGTTTTCACTACCTTCTGCTCTTCTTTATATCCAACAGATATTAATGATGATAATAAGAGGAGGCTATTAAAAATTTCCATGGAAGGTGGAACATAAGTGCAACTTAATAATGAGCTTCTTAGCAAAACCTCTTTTGATGTGCTTATATTATTGACACTGCTTACCAGGCTCCTGCTGAGTTTAGGGCCTTTTTGTTCTGAGCACTATATAAACAAAGAAGAAAAATAAATCCTGAGCTAATGAGGCTAGTTTCAGACTTGGCAGAGGGAGTGAAAATAGGAAATAATTCTTCATCATCAAGAAAGATGGTGAAGAAAGATTTTGTACACATTATTCTTGAGAGTATCTCCAGGCTGATGAGACTTGACTTATGAGACTGATACTACAAAAGATGTCATAGTTGAATGAACCAGTTAAGACAACTAACAAAAGGAAGCTCTGTAAATTGAGCAGATGCTATCCTGTCCATTACTGAACATTAAAAATCCCAAATTTCAGAAAAAATAGAGAAAAACAAGACTTAAGGCAGGACTTTTCAGCAATCTACTGTTCCACATTACTTGAAACTTAATAAACATTGACTTATGCTGTTAGAGTTCGGATAAGCACTTACATTACAGTTATTGTTGGAACACTGTGCTGAGTTTTTAATAAAAATAGACAACTTGGAACTGCTAAAGAAAGTTTTATTGAAGAAAAAGGTTGCACATAAATCTGTATAAAAACCTTCCATTATCTAGGTGAATAAATCCAGCAGAATACCCATAAAGAAGCTTGAAAATCTCTGCTACAATTTTGTATTGTTTTGTTGTAACATTTATATTAAATAAGCTACTTAATCTCAACTCCTTAAGACACGCTTGAGCCTGTTAGATCTTCGGTTGCTCTTCCACCTTACTCTACACACCTGCTGCTTACTGCAGGTATAGAAGATTATTAAATTCCTACTTCCCTCTGTTCATAAGGCTGGTTTGCATCAAAGAGAAGAAAGTATTCTTATAATGATCAAGCAATTACATTCAGTCTCACAACGTGCCTGAAATTTACCTTTTTCTACTTTAGAAGCTAACCGTAAATATGACCACCTTCCAAGCACTACAGTTTCTGTTTGAGTCATTCTTCCCATCTCATCACTTGACTTGTCAGGGGTTTTTATTGGCATGTATGCAGTAAACATAAGAAATGTTTAAGTTGGTGCTGTGGAAAGCATAGTGTGAAGGAGATAGACATAGGGCCTAGAAATTTTTGTCAATTTGTGATACTTCATAAAGCTATAAAGGCAATTAAGCCCCAGGTTTTGCCTTTAAAAAGTAAACCAATATTGCCTCTGTGCAAGCACACAGTCTCAAGACACTTCTAGTTAGGTATCCTTCTGTTACCCAGTATGGATTTGCAAAAAAAAAAAAAAATTGGAAGTAAACAGCAAACATTGGATCAAAGCTTGAGGCAAGATAAACAGCAAAATCATTCGCCTTTCCATTTCCTGTATCCTTTCTCACAGTCCATAGTGTGATCAGAAGAATCCCTTTCTCTTCAAGTTTCACAGATCTGATGCATTTCATTTCAGAAATTAAATTCTAAACCCAGCAGTAGCAAGATTTCCATTCAAAAATATTAAATCCAGACATTTTCCTTGACATGTTGATTCTTTACTGTATGAACTAAATAATAATTCTGCCTTAGATGATTTATTTGCTTACAGAGGTTTTTATCACTATTGCTTCAATGGCTATTTTGCTGTTCTGGCTGCTGGAGATGTGTCATAGACTTCTCTGTACTGTCTGTCCAGTCCCGTGCTGTTTGACCATTGCCAAAACTGTCCTCGCATTTTCCACTAATAAAACCACAGTATAGAGAAATTGCCACATTTACAGTGGTACTAGAAATAATAATCCATTAAGACTTAATATGCTAAAACGGCAAATAAAATAATGGCCTCAAGATGGCTGAGACTAAGAAACTCAGCTTTAAAGGCTATTTTCCCTTTTCATTGCTGTTGCTCTCAGACTTTGCCATCACTTCATCTTGTGCTGAAGAAAATATAAATTGCTCAACAACAAAGTAAAATTGAGGAGAATTTCTAACAGCTAAAATAGCTTAAAGTGTACTCAATCTCAAGAACATTTGTTGGGAAGCCTGCTTTACTCACATCTTTGCATCCTTCCACCCACAGAAGCAACTGTAAAAAATGAATTTTGTATTAGTCTGAGAAAAGAAAACCACAAAACCAAAACCATTGGTGTCTGGAGATCAAGTAGGTGTGCATAATAACTTTTTCTATCTCTTTTTTTCACAGTGCATTTATATGACAACATTCCCTGAAATGTACTAATATTATAAAACATAAAGGAAAGAGACTTAGGGATGTCTGTAATTTGTTCTCAGTGGGAAACACAAGATGTATGATATTTAGGGAAGATTGCTGAGGGGATAAAAGTGCTCTGTTTCTTCCATTAAACACCTATATGTGTCATCCAAAGAGGGGAGCATAGGTCCTCTGCAAAATAATCTGGTTCTGTACACTACCCCATGATGTTGCATACTGCATACAGCTCTGAATCAGCAGTGATGCTGCTGTCATATAACACCTTTATCCCTCCACCAAGAAGGTCTTTGTATCTGCATTCTAATGCTCCCACCTGTATCATTTGTATTATTTCAAAACACAACAGCAAGTAGCTCTTAGAACTGTGTAAAATTAACTCAGGTTTCTTTTAAGTATCTGGTACAGAAAATCCAGGCATGTTGTTATGGTTTCATGATAAACTATGATTTAGATCCTGTTTGGATATTTACCAAGTGACTGGCATAGTTTCATTTGTCCCTTCCAAAAAACGAAGCCTTACAGTCCAGTATCTGTATTCTCAACTACGTTAGTTAGCATGGGTATTATGGACCCAGTCATATCTGGCTAAGGCAAAATCCTTCCTGCCAAAATGTCTGTGATCAACCCATTGAGTTAAATTACTCAAATTGAGGTGTTTGTTCATTCATTCTAAGACCATAGAACAGCAGGAAAAAGATAACAGGTTAGATGTATACCCATATTTCCTCTCCTCTTAACTACATCTTACTCTTTGCTTTCAATGCTTGGTAAGTTAACTTCCACCTAGTTCTGGTCTGGGAAAAATAAACTAAGCTTTTGCAGTGTGCTTTATTAAGCTAGTGTTAACTTTGCAGTGATACGGTCTCAGCCTTAGGTCAGAAGGATTAAACCAAGCAACACTTATTATCTACTCTTCATACTGTTTCATGCTGTTGGTGGATGCGCATTTGGCTGCCTCTAAATCTTAGAAAAAGTAGGAAGTCTCTTAATCTTCTCAACTAGTGGTAGCACATGACATCTGAAGCCACTCCCCCCAAACCCAAGTTTTAAAACAGTGATAATTGTAATTTGAGTTCCACAGCACAGAGTCAGTCCTGTGCCACCTTTACTCATTTAAATACCATGAAATCTAAATATATTATGTGAAGAGGACATTAAAAAAAAAAAAAGGTTGAAATGTCAGTATACATATTCAGTATGCAGGAAAACTACAGTGTTTAAAATAAAACTATGGTATAAGATTGTGGACTGAGTGCAGTCCTAGGTGTTAAATTTCAAGAATGATGTATACTAGGTAGAAGTAGAATGTGCATAATCCAGAATTTGGAAAACCTGACTTTCCAGGGAAGACTGCAAAATCATGAGATGCTTTCCATAAGTGAAAGAGCCAAGAGGGAGAACATGGTTATAAACTTCAGATATGTAAATAGTTTCTTGTTGTTCTCTGTATCCATGGCAAATACAGAGCACAGGAAAAGAAAATGTAGGAATAAGCAAGGAATTAAATGTTCTCAAGCCTCCCAGATCTCCATGCCTCAAAGCAAGGACTGGGAGAGGAGGGGATGATCAAGTTAGAGGCTGTCTAGATAAACTGAATGTATGGGACTGTGTGGGTTACCTCAGAGTGTATTCGGAGAGCTGGTCACTGAGAGGCTGCTGTTTGTCAGCTTTGAACTCATGTTTTACCAGATTTACCATTTGCAGATGCTGAGATCTTCACTATCTCACAACTTCACAGTCAAAGCTAGGGCACAATTATTACTATCCATTAAGTTGTCTAACACGTAACATGTTAAAGCTCAAAGAGTTTCAGTACTTAGATTAATTTAATTACTTTAAGTTGACATGATGCTGTTTATGAAAATTAACATGATACCACTTATAAATGTTAATGTGCTACTATTTATGGATATTTGCATTACAGTAAAATTTGCAGTAAATTTATTACCAGATCAGTTTTGTGGGTTTTGGTTTTGCTTTTTTTTTTTTAAAATTCTGAAACTAATGTCTTGACCTCTTTTGTTTCACAGCTGAAGATCAACAGTAGCCAGATTTTCCTGTTCTCTCATCTCTCTTCCTGAGCTTCCCAAATGTGAATCATCCTGGTATAGAGTTGTACCTGAACCAGTAGGCTGACAGGCAGGGTATATTGCCACTCTGCTAATTTGCCTCTCTGGCTGCAGAGCCAAAGCACACTCACAACTTCCTAGCTTTGAGTACAGCCGAAATAAATCTGTGACTACACTTATCCAAGCAGATACACACTCCAATGTTTAATTCCATTTTATGAACATCTAAAAACCTTTTCCTGTTTCAGTGTAGGAAGCCACTGTCCTTCTACATGGCTTAGCATCAGTGTTGCTGAAGGCAGTGTGAGAATGCAGCCATTTTAAAAGAGAATTTTTTTTCGGGGAAAAATAAATGCCCAGGCTTCTACTAAAAGTAATTTTTTTACTCTGTGTTTGTGTTTCAAAGGCTAACCATGTGCCTATTGTACTGTGCCTATTCTGAGCAGAGGCAACGAGGAGTGGGTCAGGAGAGATGGGTGTGTGTACAGTACAGCAGAGAAGAGCGCATGTCGGGTCCTGCAGGAGAGGGCAGGGAGTTTTTAAGAAGCCTAGCAAGAACACTACAGCCAAGTGGGCTTCTTATACCACCAGAAAGAGAAAGGAAAAGGTACTTTCATGTGTTGTTGAGAGTCATTCTTTGAAATAAATATTTTATTGAAGGTGAGAATACAAATGTAAGCCTGAGTCATAACCTGAGGTTATTGCATTATTTCACTGGGCACAGGAGATCAGAGATGATGTTGATTGTGTTCCTCTGCTGTCCATAGGCAGTGCTTAATTTTTAAAATTAACTTTTAACATTTTTAATTTTTATATATTTTGTACTTCTAAACTCTATTTTGATTAAATCTTGTATGATGGTTTTGGGCAGAAAAATACAGAGGATTTGCTTAAAAAATTTTGAGCAGGAATTTTGAGCATAGTTTTTGAGCAGAACCACTTCTTGTGGAAGACTACGTTATGACAAGAATTTTACATTATCAGAAATTCTAAACCCAGACTCTTTGTCTAGAAGACAACAGAATCAATAATATTATGAGTCAAAATGTTTTTTCAACTGCAAGCTTAGTTAAATCAAATCTTTTAAATAAGTTCATCAGTTGAAATTGATTACATTGTTGACTGAGTTATTTAAACTGAGCTGGATTGTACTCAATATTACTGAGATCTCAATATTTTCTTCAACTGGGGTGCAGAGAAATTACAGGATCCTGACCTTTTTTCATGATGATTAAATTGTTTCCCATACAATTTTAATTTCTAGCAGTATAAGAATATGTTTTAGTATAGATTTCAGATACACACAGTCAACATTAACTCAGTTTTATAGAAGGTTTTTATGGTAAATTTATTAATTGTAGCAAACATAGTAAGAGTTAAAATGAGACCGTATTATAAACCAACCATTGATATAGACAAATTGAGGCTTAAATTCTAAATTGGCTCCTGTTCTGTCCTTCACCTTCCAGGTGTAGCAATATACAGGTGCATATTACACATACATACAATATGTGTGTGTGAATATGTAGATAGATATATAACACATAGTTAGCTGTATATTTAGTATAGAATATTGTTCAGTTTGCCATAGTAAAAATGACCAGTTTGATCACTCCATGTCCTCTATATATGTATGTAGCTTGCTGGGTAGAAAAAACACATTTCACTTTGATCTCAAAGGTGAGTGAGATATGGTTTGTTCTGATTCATTCCATGTCAGTACAAATACAAGCTGTATTTTAGCTGAAGAAATTTTATTGTGAGTGGATGGAAAATGAAGTATGGAACAGAAAGAACATTGTTTAATTTTTTTTTAGACAGAGGCTGAAAAGAGAACATAGACTGTTGGATTAAAAAAGCAGTTTAAAAAAGACTCTTTTGATTTGTAAACTGAGCAGATTTAATCTGGAAATCACCAAGGGAAAATAAATACAGTACATGATAGATGTCATTTTTATATTGGCTTTTTTTTTTTTTTGACCAGAGTTACACTTTAGCAGTTCTTCTGACATGATAGATGTTTCAGAGGAGCCTTTTGCCTCACAGAATTTTAACTGCAAACCTTTATACTTAAAACATATTTCCTAAGGCAATATGACACACTGCAATCAACACTAACATCATTTAAGTCTGCATGGTCTGTGCTACAGGTCTATGTCAGTTATGATTGCTGCCCATTAATGCAAGCCTTTGTTATCCTACAACACACCGTTTCACTACTTGTTATTGTTCCACCTGTCTCTAGGTGGTACAAATGCTGTTTGTGTTATCCAGTAGAGGTAAAATGAAATTATATGCTCATAGAATTGTTATTATCCACACTATGTTGTTTCAAAAACATGCAAACTTGAGTGATTAGTCTCATATGGAAAAAAAGCATTTACTGCAGTAAGGCCACTAGAATAAGGGGAGAACTAAAAGGAAGACTACAGCATGAGAAATGGTGGTAAGAAAGTAAAAGAACTGAAAAAGAGGAAAAGAGAAAGTGCAAAGTGAATACTGGCACTAAATCCAGCACAAAGTGGTAGAGGAAAAAAGCAGATATCCAGGGGAGTGAATAAGCCTTTAGTTATCTATAAGTGGTCCCACTACCAATTTAGAATTCATTACAAGCATTAGCATGGCAGCCATCAGCATCGTTTCTGGAACCTCCCTAAATGCTTTCTTTCATTCTTGTGAAAACCTCCAAAGCATAGCAATACAGCTTGCCTGGCACAGTGCCAACTCAGAGCTTCTCAGCTGCATAGCAAAAAAGAGTTACACTACCAGAAGGCTGAAAATGTGGGACCAGGCCAACGTCCTCTCCTGTCACTGAAATGGGGGGAGAGAGGATGAAAGGGAATAATGGGGAGGGAGGCTTGTTCCTGCAATAGATGAGGGGACAGGCTGTGTTCTTCTGGGAGGACCTTTACACCAGACTTCTCACTAGCACCTCAACAGCTGGAGTGGCTTCAGTGGTCGGGGAGATCTCTGGGGCTTTGGCACAGCAGCCTACTTTGCCAAAAATCTATTGTCCCAACAATGGCTGAATTCCCTCTATTGCCAGCTGAAGAGCAAGAGAGATTCATCAAATATTTTGATATTTTCAGCATCTCTGTTTCCATATAGTTGGACTCAATGATCCAGTGGGTCTCTTCCAACTTGATGATTCTATGATTCTATGATAATATCTGATAATGTGTGAACTGGTATTCTCAGTGGATAGCTAAGAGAGCAACAATGGAACTCTGTTGAGTTGATAATGTTTGTAGTCAAATGGCATACGCAGAAAAAAATGCATTTTTTAGTACAGCTAAACCTTCGCATAAATTTAGGCTGAATGTGATCTACAATTTTAGTTGATAAAGGTTGCGATATTTTAATGTTTAATGTAAAATGCATTAGTAAATAAGTGCATACAAACCAAAGTGAAACATACCTTTTTGTATTGAACAAAATATTTCATTTTACAAGAAATAACCCCCTTTTTCTAGTGTCAGCAGTAAATGTTGGAGAAATTTAAACAAATAGATCCTAAAATGAGGACTGTACTTCTACTTTCTCTGAGGACTGCTGCTTTTTGTTGTGTCCTTGGAATGCATTTCTGCAGTCCTCCAGTAATTGAGACAACATTGGGTTTGGCATTTTGTTTTACTGAAGTAGTGGGTACACACTGCAGATAAGGGAATATCTCTTTTTTAATCAAATATTGAGTTTGCGTGGGACATTTAGAGGTTCAACACATTTACAAAGACGGCCATAGCAAAACAACATCCTTTGTGGTGACCCTCAAGAGTGTCTTCAGGGAAAAAGATTCTAACAGGATAATGTTTCCTGAGAGGCATATTGTTTCCTTTGTAAAAAGGAGCAGATGAGTTTGAAGTTAGCTGGGTTAAGCTGGTTTTAGTTTGACAGTCTATCAGGAAGAATTCTGTGCCACATTTTGCAAACAACATTAATCTCCAAGACAATTTTGGTGTAAGAACACACGGCATCCCAGCACCAGAGCCAAGTTCCAGACCTTGTAGAATGGTGCTCTCTGTCTGAGTATGTTTGTTGGAAGTTACCTATATGTTAGTAATGATATAAAAGGACAATAGAGTGATTATTAAAGGTGTAAGTAACTATTTATGTGTATATATAGAATCAGCATTCTGCCTTCTTCTCCCTTTGTTCTTTCAGAAGTATTCATTTATGTAAAAATAACCAGTTTTGAGGAAGTTTAAATCACGCTCCTAAACTTCTATAATTGGTTTGGTTTTGCTCTTGATATGACTTTGGAAATTTCTTGAAAGAGAACAGAAAATTGCATCCTGTCTGATATCCCTGTTGTTCATGAGGAGAAAAGCATCAACTTTTGTCTGAATTCTGAATCTAAACTTTTGCATTTCAAGAAGTGTAATAATGGTGTTGCAGCTGAACATTTTACATTGCATCACAGAAAGATTGGTCTAATTTCCCTTCCGAGCTCATGCTTTCACACCCTGGGTCAGATTTACATAACTGGATTTCTTGATGCTGTGAACATTGAAATATACTATGTATTGATAATGTTTCCTTCTGTTTCCCCTGTATCTCCAGGTAAAAGTGAAGAAATGTCTACTGCATGGCATTCATTGCCTCTGGGAGACATGCCTAATTTCAAGAGTATTTTTACTTCTAGAGCAAAGCTTTATGGCTGTTTAATGCAAGTAGTCTTCAACTTTTATGACATCTGGTGTTCAAAACGCAGCTTAAAACACAGACTTCTTCCAATTCACCACTTCTGTATCCACCAGGTACCATTCTCTAACTGTGCTGGGTTGAATGAGAAATAATATGGACTTGACCTTTTGGAGAGTTTCCATGAAGATATTTCAGCTTTGAAAGCGTGAAAGAAATCAGCGGCTTACCTGGGTGAGTCTTACCTGCTGGCAGAGACTTGGTGCAGACAAGAATGTTGTTCTTCCCTTTCTTTTTTACTTTTCATTTCACCTTGCTGAAGAAGAACAGCATTTTTCCAGAACATTAACATTTCAGTCCAGGGAAGGTTTATTGCTAATTATAATTTATTATGCTGAGTGACTGTTGCTATTGTGCTGCATGCAACCCAGTTCACACAAGAGAGAAGATTCCTCATAAACCTTACAAAAATACTGAGCACAGTGTGGTTCCAAAGTAGTAACAAAAGAGGAGAAAGGAGGGAAAGCCTGTAAAACTGATGCATGGCATGGTGAGCTGGTGGCACTATGTAGCTCACATTGTATTCATCATTTGTAGATATAGTCATTGCCTGAGCCTATATATCAGCAGAAAACGACCATTAAGAGAACTTAAATTAACAGGATGGTCTCCAAGAGAGCCCTGCATGGATTTGGCATGCGTTTGGAGCTTTATAGCAAGCACAGTGAAACTAATGGGAGGCTTAGGGTACTGAAGCTGATACTGCTTTCTGAGAGTAGGTAGTGGCCAAATACTGAAGTCAGATAAAACAGTGGGAGGCAGACTTGGGGATCGGTGTTGCAAAGAAATTGATAAAAAATACATTCAAACAGGGATGTTTCAACTCTTGATCAGCAAGTGTGACTTCAACAGTAACATTCTCCTAAACAAACAGAAGCAACACAGACATTAGTGATATCAGGAAAAATGTGATTGTAGCAATTAAACCTGGAAATGAGAAACCTACTTGAGACTACTGTTATTTTGTGACTATTTTGTTGTTATGATTTGCCTGAACAGACAGAAATAAGGAGGTACTGTGTTTGTAGGGAAGAGAGTAGCAAGATTTGGATTTGAGAGACAGGAGGCAAGACAGCAAAATATAGTGCCTATGCACATTTAAAAATAGTCTTTTTCTAGGATAAGTATGTTATTGTATAACAAATGAGTCTCAGAGGTGCCATGTACTTGCGTATGCACCATCGTATCATATTGTATCATATCGTATCGTATCATGTCATGTTGTGTCATATCATATCGTATCTCATATAAATCATATCATATCATATTTTCCAGCTTGTCTCATCAATCCCACATGTGTTTAACATCTGTTGTAGAAACTGAAAGTCTTATTTCAAGCCTGGCCCTATTATTTTAAACTATTAATTGTCCTGGTTCAGTGGAGAGGGTTTAGGTTTTTCATTTTAGTTTGCAATAAAGGAATTTTAGAGAACAAAAAACCACATAAAAACTATGTTCCTCCTTGGAAAAATCTTAGCATCTAAAATGTATGATATCCCTATGCAACTAACTCAAGTGGTAGATAGTATAAGATCATATGGAGAAGTTCACTGACACCAGTCCTAGACTCTGGCAGGTCTCTCCTGTGCAGAAGAACAAGGGGCAATGATTTTGGGGAAAATGAGAGTGCTTATGGTAATTGAAAGCCTTGGAGGAGAGGTTCATATGAGAAAGGGAATACAGGAAAGAGGAAAGGGAAAGTTTTTCTTGAAGGATGATTCTTTCAGCTAACAGACAACCTGCTAGCTCAGCAGGCGTTGCTTCAAATGATGAAGGAAAAAAAAAAACAACGGGAGAGAGCCCTCTCTATGTCTGAGTTACTGGTATGGTAAGGATATCCTGTGCCCTCCGTCAGGGATGCTGAGTAGGGTAGTCCACAAGTCAACAATTTTTGTTTTGCATAAAATCTCAGGGTGGTTGAGATTAATTCAGATGTCAGCACACACAGGAATGAGACTTTCTGATATTTATCATGGAAACAATATGATGAATCCATTAGCCAGTGAAATTAGCTTTTTATAAGGGAATGGCCTGTACAACAGAGTGATGTTGTTGGTCTGTTTCTGTATGTAAGTATATTGTGTGTATATATGTGTCAGGGTATTCACCAGTCTATCTTGTCCTACCCATAGTGCAGCCACCAGCTCTCAGAGGGGGAGTTCCTGTGATGGGCATACTGGATCCCTGCTTGGCTCTACCTCTCCTCCAGCAAATCAAGTCATTGTAACAAGCCCAGCATGGCTGACTCTCCTCGTGAGTGTTACTGTTTGTTACTCGCTGTCACAGGGCTTACTCAATGAGGAATTTGTGCTTCTCACAAATGGAGGAGGGAAAGGTAGAGGAAAAGAGCAGAGGAGGAGGGAAACTAGCTGTCTTTTCATTTCTTTGTACTGCTTTTCAATCCAAATCTCTGTGACCAAACCCAGCTCCTTCCCCTGCAGGAATCCCATTATTTCACTTTGAAAAATCTGGTCAGTCTGCTCATCATTAGTTTAAATCAGGATTCCCTGTGCTGTGCCTAATGTGATACGTGGGGAATTATGTAGTGATGCTTAAAATCCTTTCCAATTTAAGTTTAAATTCTTCTCTACAATTAAATCTTACTGCCCTGACAAAATTATTCTGTCTTATTTTTAAACAATCAAATTTGCCGTGGACACATTTCCCTTGATATGCTGAGCTTCACTGTCTTCTCCCCATCCTGGAGTGGCTTGGAGCCTGTGCGTGCTTCTTGCCCCTTGAGAGAATATCTCAAGGATGAAAAAGCTATCAAGTGGCAGGAACAAAGCACGGAGAAGTGCTGCTCATCCTCGCTCCCCCACCAAGTCCCTAATAAAGAAAACTGATAATACCCATTTTAGGTAGCCTGCTTCTACAACTTTAGTCTCATTATTTCAGCAAAGCAGCATAAGCTGGCAGCTGTATCTTTTATACCTCCACTCACACTTTGCAGTGGAGGCCTTTGCTGCTATTTTGCAAGTGAGTGACCCCCCCTCCCTCTTTTCTTTATGTTGCTTTCCTAGATCCTGACTGAAAGGAGAGTAGGCAGAGCTTTGTGAGGCTGAGGAGAACAGGCAGGGCGGGGGGTGGTGTGAGCAGCAGCAATCCCTTCTGTTACCTATGTTATTTTCTCACTTCCTTACTAATACCCTCATAATTAGAAGGGTTCTCATTAAGCTTATCCCAGTTCCTTGGTTTAAATGCAAGCTATTTCTTGTATCCAGCGGTATCCTGCTGGCTGCTGTTCTGAACAAGAGCATTTCTGCTCTCATCCCCAAAGCCTTTCAGCTGCGAGACCTTTGGGGCAGCCTTCTCTGGGTTCTCAGAGTAGCTCTGACAGAGGGTGGATTCTGGGACCATACAGAGTGCCTCTGTAGGGCTGCAGGGCAAGTCCTGCATCCTATCTCCTTTAGTGCTGTCCCTACTGGCTTCAATCCAAGTTTAGCCCTTGCTGAATGCAAGAAAAATCCAAGTGCTTTTTGGCAGAAATACAAACCACTTCGAGCACTTTGGCTTATGGATGTGAAGTGTTTTACAAGCATCCTTAGAAGCCCAGCACACATTTTTATCATAAATTTAGATAGTGTGGACAAGCCTTAAGAAAATACCTAGGAGAGTGATGGGAGGCAACTAACAGCCTAATTACTGATCTGGGGAAACAGGAGGCCAGAAATGAAAGGGGAGAGAGAGATGTATTGATGGGGCAAAATTTTAATAGTGCAGTTTAAGTAAAAATGAAATCAGAGAGGAATGGAACGCATTTTTGGTTTTGAAGTTTGTTTATTTCTCTACTGATAACAAAACCTAAAAATAACTAAAGTCAGGATAATTTAATTTCATTTCATAAAAGAGAACATCTAAATTTACAACAAACTAGGTATTCCCAAATTTAATTTTGGAATTAGCATTATTCCACTACCCTTATTTTACTGTTACATCCATACCACACAGTCATCCAATCTCTTTTTAATTTGTATGGGGACAATAAGAGATTTCTGCAGAGACTATATCATATTTCTGTATGTACAAGGTATCTTTCCTTGCATTCTTCAGCATGCTAATGTTGATACTAGTATTTTCTGCATGAATTTCCACATTTTTATTTCTCAACTAATGCTTCAGATGCAAACCACAATTTAATTTCATTTCATCAGAAGCGATGACAAGTGTTCGTTGATGAAACTGAAAGATATGTGTGCAGTGCTCTCCTAAGTACATCAACAACCTATTTTTCTTAGCCATTTAACTAAAAGGAAGAAAAATTCCTGCATTAGAAAAATCTGAAAAGAAAGTGACTCCACTGACTTAAATTCTTGTCTCAGTTTCACTGTTATGAACCTGAAGAGAAAGAAAATGAAGTAATATAATCTCTCTTTTTTTTATCTCTCCCGTCTTTATCACTTGAAGACTCACTGCCTAGTTAAGTTTCAATAGCTATGGATGGAGGCACAGTTGTGAAGCTGCTTGAAGATTAGTGGGTATTCAAGACAATAAAGCAGTGATAGAATGACCCCAGTTAACAGGTTTTATCTTGGCAAGGAACTTATTCCCATCTGCCTTAACGAGCTTGAAAGTAAAATAAGCAGAAGCTGCCAAGGTCTCAGGAGATGTGGGTATCGCTTGAGTGTTAGTAGTGCAGCTGCACAGAGCTGAGGGGACTCAGGAAAAACTTTAGAGGTCTCTGTTTAACTCTGATTTCTCTGTTGCATTCAGACCACACCAAACATGTCCCACCACTAACTGACATGGCATAGAATTTTAAGCCAAGCTAAAGCAAACCGTTAAGCATCTTTGCATCCACTGCTTGTCATACAGGATGAACAAACATGGGGCAGAGAGCACTAAGAGGTGTTCTGCCTCCAGTAAGCCGCTAGAGAGTACTTATGCTGTCACATCTCTGTAGGGTAAAACTTGCTCTCCTCACATGCTGCTATTCTGTTAGTGCATAAGGATACAGGTTTTGTGGTGAGTGAGCTAAATTATGTTCCCTGCTTATTCTTAATACCTTCTTTGCTCAGAGGACAGACCAATCCCTATGCAGAACTCCACATGTATTTACTGCTTTCCTATGCCTTGCAAAGCAAACCTCCTTGTTTTCTATATTAAGCCATGTACCTACAGTTAGAAAACAATCCTTTGAAGTTACTGGTTTATTGGAGGTGAATATGAAAGGGAAGAGAAACTGGATGAGAAACAGATATTCAGGGAAACTGGGTATTATGTCTATTTTCCTAGTATGGCAATGCTAGGGAAGGCTTTACAGAAGGCATGGATATTTATTTCCTGATCAAAAGAGACAGTCACCTTCAGTCCTGCATCTGGATGACCGCCAGTGAATCTTCAGGAGCAGAGAAGAAAAAGCATTGGACTTCTGAAACTTAGAACAATCTCCTAGTGGCTGGAAAGAATCTGAATGAACAACCCAAGTATGGGGAGAAGCAGCACAGCACAGGCTGTGGGTAGAGATACACTGGCTGAGTCTCCCACCCTTTGCTTCTCCCTCTGATGGCTCCACCTAAGTCCCAGGGCCAAGCTGCTCCTGGGAGCAGCCAGAAAGATCTGGGTTGTGTTGCTTATTTTACTAACATTTACCAGCATGGCATATTTGAACTGCAACTGATTAAGGAGAACTTACATGAGCATTTTATCCACTGGACTAAGGATTGTCAGTCTTCATTGGGAGCCCTTGAGGATGAAAATTTCTTCATCTAGAAGATTTCTTCATCTTCTTCTAGTACTCCTAGTACTGGAAGATGAACATGCATAACTTTAACTACAACTACTGTTTAGAAATATACTGCTAGCAACATTAGCAAAGTGCAAGACGATTTTTAAGGCAGTGACTAAAGACAAACCTTTAAGCTGTTCTCTTCAGTTATTCCCAGCCTGTGGATGTTGGGGGGAATTCATTAACGTGTAAATTTAAGAGTACTGAAATGTAGGATATAGGCTGCAGCTGGTAATGAAAAAAAATGGTGAATTTGACTGCTTCACCTTCAACAAGTAGGACAGGAAACAATAAGGCAAATGGGGACATCTCTCCACATGGTGAACAGCCAAAAATCAAACATCAAGTAAAGATTAAAAGTAATTGTCGTATATACTTAGTCTTTGTGCTTTGATATAGACTGAGAAGAAGGCAATTTAATCAATTTGTTATACTCTCTGTGATATGCCCGTCTCAGAAGTCTGTTGTTTTGAAGCTGGTTTTGAAAAAAAAAAAAAAAGAGAGAGATAAAAAAAAGCAAAGAGATTTCATCTACAGATAATATGCTAAAAGTGGTTATCAGAGAGGCCTAGAAAAATATATTACTAAGTAGATGGTAATAGTTTAAATTAATATGACTGGAAGTTAACATGACCATGAATTTTGGCCAGACAGATGGACAGTGGTCCTTTCACTACATGATGTCAAGATGTACCATTCCTGCCTTCTTCAAAAGATTTTCTGTACACTGTTTTAATTTTTGTTGTGAGAGTATCTGGACTAATATTATTTTGTCCTTGATCTTTTTTGATCTGTCTGTAAACTCTCTTTCCTTACTGATACTCTATTTTTTAATTGCATGTTATGCATTTTTTTTTAAAAGAGAGATCATTAATATGCAGCAGGACAAGCCTTGCATAAAATCCCTGTTACAGTAATATATTAGACTCACCACAAAAAAATAAGGTAAAGACCTGAATTTACTGTTGCAAAAATGTGTCCTGCTTCAATCATAGCCACAGCAAAAGAAAAACTGATGCTGAAAATTGGCACATTGAGATAGTTTCACTGTTCAAGTCCAATTATCTCCTTGGTAACAAGTTCTTTCATTCATTACATACCGTATTATCAGAATAAACCATGTAATAGTGCTGTATCTGAGTCTGTACTGCTCCTGCAAATATAAAATAAGGAAGCATAAATATGCAACTTGCTAACCAGTTTCTTAGGGTTGCTGGAAAATTAAAATATCTCTGTGAATCCAGATCTGTCAGATGACAGTACTCTTTTCATATATAACTTTCCTTTTAGACACAAGTCACCAGAAGTTAGTGGGTTCTAAGTTATTTACTGACTGGTGAAAGAGAAAACTTCACCTGGCCGTGTTTTATAATCCATCTCTCAGAAACGGATTGTGCTTTCACCATGCCTATAACCTCATCCAACTGAACATGTTTTACATGTTTCTTACTTTTACAAACGTTGAGTGGGCTTCACCTGAAGCATGAGTGAAAGATGCTGAAGTGTTCTGCATAACACCACAGATTTGAATGCAACTCTGTATGCTGAAGGTATTTCCTGATGTTGTTGATTTTTGTGGGATTTTTGTGACCGATTTCAGCTTTACAGTAATTAAGATAATGATTGCTGGAGGCTGAGAGTGGAAGAAGCCATTCATTCAATAATTATCAGATCTAGTGTCAAGGAAACTGCTACGTGTGAAAAAGAACAAGGCATAGCTAGGCTATTATAGCCTTGTGTATGCAGCTATCAGTTTCAGGCCAAGATCCAAATGCATTTCATGGTCTAAAACAGTATCCAGATATTTCATCTAGGATAGGAGCCCATTTCTCTTTATTGCACAAGCACACAGGAAGAGATCTTCTGCCACCAAAGACTTTGCAGTCTTGCTAAAACAACAGAGAGAAAAGGGATGGCATAGTA
Organism: Piaya cayana; assembly: GCA_013389865.1. NCBI lineage: Eukaryota > Metazoa > Chordata > Aves > Cuculiformes > Coccyzidae > Piaya > Piaya cayana. The sequence continues at coordinate 113,402 of WAAB01024428.1, forward strand.
AGATGAAGGCAACAGGAACTGGAACATTGCTTGTATATGGCTTTGTCACAGCACCTCTTTTGAAGTCATAGAAGTAGTAAAAAAAGTCAAATTCGCTTCTTGATTGTTTCCTTCTGGACACCCAGGGGATGTTAAGTGTTGTTTCTTGGGCTAAGGAATGATATCATATAGTGCCAGTACAGTTAGAAACTAAGACAGTTGTAGAATAAGAATGATGGCTACAGCTCCCTTATGTTAAGAGGGAGTATTACCATTCGTAGCAGGAGCTATGTAACTTTTAGGTTAGAGCCTGCCAGCCTGCTTATATCCTGCTGCTATGTTATTGGTATTAACTTGACATGTTCTGTCAGTCATTACCCTCAATGTCAATCCTAAGCTTTTCTTGGTAGTAGCAAAAGCGGGAGCATTAGGACATACAGCACTGCTGTGCATGAAGTAAATAAGAAATCTGTCCTCCTCTGATAAGAAACAGTCTTTTCTAGAGTGACATTTGCTGCCACTGCCAATGGCACTCCATGCAAGGGTGAGTGTTTTGAAGGAAACAATCCAAGGTAGGAACATACTTATCATAAAGTTATCTATTTTTGGTTGGTTAGGTAGGTAGTTGTTTGGGAAACAAGCCAAAGATGAAATACTAATATAACAATTCACATAACGACCCAAGGATCAAGTATCTGAAAGCAGTGACCCCTAAAGGCAGATTAAAGGTCAAAACCAGTACATACATGGCTGAAAAATGCTGATAGGATCTACCTGTATCAGCACAGTTACATGTATGTTAACTCATGTACCTGTGATGATTTCATACAAAGCAGAGATTTCAGTGGAACTCATTTCATCTGTGTTGCATGACACAGGTGGTGCTTGCTTGAGCCCAACTGTGGGCAGTGCAGCTGACTCACATCTGGATTAACACTGGCAAGTATAGTTGTCTAATTTTACTCATAAACGCTCCCAAATGCTCCTAGCCCAAAAGGTCTTCAGTGACACCATATAAATATATTGGCTGGCAAATGTGCACTCTAGACTTTGTCAGTGGTTACTTAGGAACAGTTACACTTTCACTAGCTATATTCAGCTGACATGTTGCATGAACATAGAGATCTTCCCAGCTGCAAAGAGTGCCATGATTATGGGACAGTAGGTTCATGAAGAAGAGACATTATTTTTATATTGGACTCTTCAGAGGAAACTGCCACAATCAGCAATTTGATCTTGGAATCTTTGAGGTATTTCTGTTTTATCATCTGACAAAAGGAAAAAAATACACTAGCAGTGCTGCTTTTCTACTAACTCTTTCTAAATTTAACATAAATGAGATTTGCTACAGTTTTTTCATAATAACATGAAAAGAGAAGTGTTTCTTACTTAGACATACTGGGAAAGTGTTTTATCACAGAGCTAAAAGATGCAGTTTAAGGAATAGATCTGGAAGGGTCTGGGAAAAGTCTGTCACAACTGGACACTGAAACAATTTCTTATGAAAAAAAAGAGAAGGATTAGTTCTAGAATGTCTTGGTTTCTTTTCATTGGTTCTGATTCCTGTAGTTCTCCCTTTTGGTATTATGTATGCTGTCACATGGAGGAGTAGCATGAAGTCATTATTTATGAAAGTGACTTGCGTGATCATTCAAATACCTTTCCTCATGTAACATTAAGTATTCAAAAGATGCCAGAAGTAGACCACCAGAGTCTCAGATAAGAAACCACTGATTCTGAAAAGAGGAATATATTCATTCCTCAAGGCAATGATAATGCCATTTAACATACCACTATATTTCTGAGCTTTGAGCTAGCTGCTCTCCTCTGTAACTTCAGATGTATTCTAGGATTACTAGTGTTGAATTTGGAAAGAACTTGAGAATTTTAATACAAATATTAATATCAAAAGAGAATTACGGATTGCATATTACAGGGTACTTTCACAAGATTCTGATACTGGAAGCTAAACAGAAATTAAAGTACTTCCAAAAGGAATTTGAATAGAGAATAGGGATTTTCCCAACCCTATCACAAGTTTATGAAATCTGTTTGATGTGTGGTTTTGAGGAGGACAGAGAGCCCTGTGTCTAAATTTTAAAATAATTTAAACACCCATGTAGGGCACTAATATTTTTCCACATTGACTTTCTTAATTGGTGTTGGATCTCAGTGACTTTCATCCGTGGGTGAGCCCTGTCCCCTTCCATTAAATCATGAAAAAAATCCTGATTCATAAAAATACTACATATCCACAGTGAGATTTACTACTAGAACTGTAAAATCTGTGCAGGCAGAAATTTAAGTCAGCTCAATACAATTAATACAGATATCTTTTTCTTTGCCCTAACTGAACACCAATGATTCCTACTAAATTAAAGGCATGAATGGATTTGGTCCTGATGGGACTGAGATTGTACTCTGTGGCTGACAAGAGTGGAGGTTTTTCCCTTTGCTAGTGAAGCTACTTCATTCCATGTGGTTCAGTTCCCTTCAGTTGACACTTTTCCTCCCATATTTCTACAATGCTCTGCCATTCCCCTAATTACACCAGCAATGGAGAAGCAGTATAGGTCTTATCAACTGACAATGTTTTAAATACATCACTGCCTGATCAAAGCAGCCCTACACCTTGTAAACCTGTTTTTATTATTCATCCTTTTTTCCTATACAGGTTATTATTTTTGCTAGTATGATAGTGCTGGTGATGAATGACAGGATTTACCCCAATATGGGGTCCATGACTACAGACTTTTCTTTCGTTTGGAGTCTCTTCTATGCATTATGCATGTTTTTTGTATTTATTTATTTAGGAAAGTAGAAAACACGTTTGATCGACGTTAGCTCCCAAATGGCCGTAGTATGTATCATCTTTTGCAAGGCAGAGGTATCATAAAAAAACAAAGACTGCCCTGGGGCACCTGTGGTGAGGACATGAGGATAAAAGAACAGAGTCATAGGAAATCTGGCTTCATAAGATCTGAGGCTCATGGAAAAACTATTATTATTATTGTTGTTGTTGTTGTTACTCCTAAGGGCTGGAAAGCCAGTGCTCTTTAAGTTACAGTCTTTGGTATGACAGATATATTTATTTAAAAAAAAAAAACAACCCATGTTGAATGATTACATCCCTTGAAACTGGGAATATTTCTTACCACATTTTTTCTTCCCAGCTCATTATCTGTATGGCTCATTTTCCCAGTGCCATGTCTCCTACCGAGAGTTAAAAAAGCGATAAACAAATAGGTCACAATTTAGCAGTAGATCCTTCTGGGAGAATATTTGTAAAGCTGGAATTTTTCCATCTTCCAAATTTCCTGGTGATTTTATATCTGAATGTTTTTCAGATATGAAAGTCTTTTCATATCAGCTTGACAGGAAGCAGTGCATACCACAGTACTGTAAAGTATCTAGAGTTTAAAATGAGAGATGAACAGCCTGGCTTAGCAGGAGATGCAGGAAGAATTGGTGCAGCCCTCAAGCCAAATCTCAAAGCGACCCCAAACTAATTTGTGTCTGGCTGAATGTTGTCTTTGAATCTTATTTGTTCCAGGGTTCCCTGGAGAAAGAAGATAGCAGTGAATTTTGAGCTGCCTGTTATGTAGGGAAGCCCCATAACTCATGAGATTTGAAAAGAGCATCTGGTGAAAGCCCAGCAAGGGGTTGGAAAGGATGCATAAAAGACAGAAATAGGGCCCAAGTTCCTCAGAAGTTGTTTATCCTGTCTGCTAAAATGTCTCTTTGACTGTTTCTTTGAGTCATGCCATGATAATAACAGTACTGTGCACTATTACAACAGTGGCTAGCGAAAGAAGAGAAAAAGTAAGGTATTTCCCTTTGCTCTAATGCACCCTCACTGAGTAATACGTATGAGTCTTCACATTCAATTCCAGCTATCTTCAATAAAAGGATTGTTTGCTTGCCACAGGGTAGAAAAACAAGGTAAACCAAAGAAGAAATAAACAGAAAATAAAAGTTAAGCAGACTGTAAGCACAATAGACCAGATTACTTCAGGGATATGTTTGACCCAGCTAAATATATTATCACAAAAAAAGCATTCAAGCTAGGCATGAAAGCTGACATCTTAAAACACGTTTAGAGTCTAAAGTTAGGTAACTAAATCTAGATCATGAGGAAAACAAAAATAAATAAAAGGAATCTTTCTTGAGGTGGTTACATTCCTGCAGTTCTTACAAATGTGAGCAGTACCAGAGGGGAGCTGTGTTTTGCACCTTTACAACTGAAGTGTTCCACTTGAAACATTCCAGCACAGACTTGCAGAGAGACTTCAGGGCATAGTGTCACTTTGGCACCTCTCTTCCCTACCTTCCTGTCCACGGAGGTGCAATGAAAATTCAGTAAAAGACACAAGCAAGAAACTTTGTATCTGGATTATAGCTTTACTACAGGAGATGGATATTTGTAAGCACTTGGCTCCTGTTCTTGCTGGTTTTTGTTCCTAATTTGCAATGTTTTTACCTTTATGTTGTAAATTTTTCCATCTCTTCTATTCTGCATCACCTTGCTTGTCTAAACATCCTAGCTTCTCAATGGAAGCATGGAAGTGGGCCATGCCGAAACAGGAATTGTGAAATATAAGCTGTCCTCCCCTTTTCACGTATGATATACTCTTTCTTTTCTTTTTTGGAGAAAGACCTTCCAACTCAAGATCTCTTGTGGAAGGGATTAAATAGCAGCAGTTCGAATCTAAAACCAGTATTCATGCTTTTAATTGATTTCAGTGGGAAATCATGGAGCTAGACATCAATTGGGAATACTTTCCTGCACCTAGAGACCATATGCAGTAGTGCAACACATCTCTCCCAGTCAATCAGATGAAAGTTGGTTTTGCTATAATAAAAAAACATTTCTACTGTGAAGTTGCCTTAGCAGATACTGTGGAAGCTGCATGATCTGACACGTGAATTTCAAACACTCTATAACCCATTTTTTCTCTCATTATTACACGTTCAGTTTTGGTTTATTTGTTATTTGTATTGTTTGCAATGTTAATGATTTGCATTTAATCAAATAATTCCGGTCTAGTTCCATTGTATAAATTGGTCCTCCAGGTGTTCACATAAAATCCCATTAGTGTATTTTCTCTCAGTGCATCTTGGGAGACGATATCCTATTACTATGAAAATGAAAATAACTGTATTCCCAGGCAGGTGAAATGTTGCATAGCATAACTGCTGTGCTACTAAATTTTAACACTCAAGTTTTCTTACACAATATAATTCATGTCAGAAATACAGGACAGTGACTGTCACACACACTATGTGCTGTGGATTTTTTTGATTTTTTTTGCAAAAATCCATCTGTGTGAGTTGTGAGAGCAGGAACTCCCTCCCCTATCTCTTCCATATGTTCTGAATGAACTGCTACATTCACATGAGCAAAAATGGAACTGGAAGTAGGAACTGGAACCCAGATCTCCTTTGGCATAAGCTAGTACAGTTACACTGAAGTTAAAGGTGGTGATTGATGTAAACAAGTGAGGATGTGAGAATTTGCTGAAGAAAATTGTACTTGAGTACCCCAAATGCTTTCTGTGGTAAAATGCCAGTGTCTGTGGCTACATGAAGAGCTGTAGATATTTGCCTTAAATTTAGCAAAGATTTTAATTGTTCTTTCGGAGTGTCCTTGTAGCTTCAGTGAGGAGGCAAGGAGTAGATGTGTGGTAGTGGTTGATTACCAGAAGTGTAGTTGGCAGCAGTCTGGTGTTCCCAGGGTGCTGGTGCTGGGACTGGTTCTATTTTTCTTCTTCAACAGCCTTGGAAATGGGTGGCTTGAAAAAGAACTCTGTAAAGTTGTGGATGGCACTAGTTTGGGGGCTGCAGCTGGAATGTTGGAGGGCAGGAACTTCGACAGGCTGGAGGAATGGGCAGAGAGAAACTTCAGCAAAATCAAAGCTAAATACCTGTGCGTGGGATGGGATAACCCCACCATGGACACCAGATGGCGTCAACTGGGAAAACAGCAGTTCTTTGGAAAGGGACCTTGCAGCCCTGGTAATCAGTTAGCAGTATGTCTTTATGGGAAGAAAAGGTGACCACATCCTGAGTTGCATTAGCTAGAATACAGGTTAAACAAACTGCTCAGTAGTCACAAGCCACTCTTGAACTGCTGTGTCTGGTTTAGGGGTGTCTAAAAACAGTTGTTGACAAACAGGAAAGTGTCAAGAGGAGGGCTGCTAAGACTCTGGGGAAACTGGAGCACGTGACATACAAGGGAAGTCAGTGTGTGTGTCTAATTGCAGTCTTCCATTACCTGACAAAGGGTTACAGCAAGCACAGAGTGTGACTCTTCTCTGATGTGCACAAAAAGAGGATGAGAGACAGCAGTGACAAGATGTAGAAAGGGAAATTCTTAGTCAAGAATTCTCAACACAAAGGATGTTGATCAGGTTCACATTCATGAAGGTGTATTAGTGAGGTCCATACTGATGATATATGTCAATTCAGATGGTGAAAGCTACTTGTTGGGGAAAAAAATAAGGATAAAGAAGGAAAGACAGACAGAAAGAAGTGAAAACTGGTCATGGGCCAAATGGGAAGGGAAGTGATTAAGGTCCCCAGAGAACCATCCTCCCTAAGTGTTCTCTCCTACACTGTAGGGCACCCCCATAGTAATATTCCCATAGTAACTCTATAGTTTCCACTATTTCTTACTCAAACTCCTCCTTGGTCATTCCTGTTAGGGAGCATTAGCACTCTTTGGAGCACACTTTGATGAGGGGCAAGTGCTATGCGCTTCTTGGTGGCTGAGTTTTGTGCATGCACATTACTGGTATCCTAATATAAGCCAAAAACTACAGCTGAAGGTAAAGCAGAGAATGGAAGAAAGAAGGAATGACTGCCACACCAGCAGAAGTCACTAGACATGAGAACCCCCCACAACAATGCTATCTGTGTTTACAGATGCATGAGAGAAACAGCATGAAGAAGCAATGTGAAAGCCACAAAGGAAAGGAGGTTGTAGAGAGAAGGGAGCTGGCCTCTTCTATCAAGTGACAGGGGACAGGGTAAGAGGGAATGTCTCAAGCTCCACCAGGGGAGGTTCAGGCTGGACATCAGAGAAACATTTTCATGGAAAGGGTCATTGGGCACTGGAATGGTCTGCCCAGGGAGGTGGTTGACTCACCTTCCCTGGAGGTGTTTAAGGGATGAGTGGATGAGGTGCTGAGGGACATGGTTTAGTGTTTGATAGAAATGTTTGGACTCCATGATCCTGTGGGTCTTTTCCAACCTAGTGATTCTGTGATTCTGTGAAATATACCACGACAGAACCTCTGTCGAACACTGCCCTGACAACTTGAGTGAAAGTGTGCAAACCTGGGCATGAAAAGGCAGTCTAAAACATTTCAGGCACAAGTCTCTTTGCAAGCCAAAAGGCTAAGCCATCTAAGGCACCCTGTACCGAGGCTTAAGGGAAGAATCCTCCCCTGAGAGAGTAATTTGACACTGGAATAGGAACCCAGAGAGGCTGTGAAATCTCACTCCTAAGATATACCAATAGCTTGACTGGAGAAAGTCCTGATCAATGCGACCAACCTGTGAAAGTAACCTTGCTCTATGTGAGGGGTTGGACATATCTCTCTTCCAACTTAAGTTTCACCATGATTCTCTGTAATTAGTTTTAAGCACCATCAGCACTGTAAATTTATTTCAAATGAGGAGACCAAAACCTTAAAATCTTTTCTAAAAATTCCTGTAAGGGAAGAAGGCAGAGTTTGTGCTTACACTGGATCTATTTTGATCTGCATAGGAAGATGATTTAAAGAAGATCATTTAAATTTTTATAGGGACTTCATCTCTTTTACTCTCTCAGGATTGTGACTTATGAAAAAAGTAAAAGATGATTCAAACATAAAGGCCAAACACACTGAAGTTTTGCAGCTATTTTTCACTCAATATTGACTTCAAAGAAAGCTGTAAAAATGATGCTTTCTTAATCTTCTGAAATTTCCCTAATAATAATATTCATAAAAATAAAAACCTTTACTGCTTAAGCTAAATGCCTCCCCAACATTAAAAAAAATTATCCATACATAACAGTTCCTCTATTTTCTTTCTCAGGCTTTCCAGCAGATGTTTTTTGAGAGATTGTCTTTGCCTAGTTTTATAACAAAATCCAGGAATGGGTGAGTAAATATATGTGTAATATGAATTTCAGGGAGTTGTATAAATGAAATCTGTTTACTGTGAATCAGAGTTCAGATAAATGAGGTCCTGTCCATATTCTGGGTGAATTCATTCAATCCATGTTAGGATCAAACTTAAAAACAGCTTCCAGCACAGTGACCAGCCACTGTGCAACTGTCAGGGGCTGCTCCCTACAACTAATAGTGTTTGGGCCCCCTCCGACCTGCACAGTCAAACAGGGAGAGTTATTTGATATCTGTGCGACAAATTGGAGACTGACAAATCTCCCAGGGTAAAATCAAATGCTGTGTCTATTTTTAACGCAGCCAAAATAACAAACTAGATACTCAGGTGCACTCCAAGTGGCAATTTCCCATAGTTGAAAAAACAGATCTCAATCTGGCCATATTACAATGTGGTATGCTGAACACAACCAGGGTCACAAAACACATTTTGGGTTCTATCTGATACACGCCACAATGTGAGAGAAGAAAAAGAAGGCACAATAAGATAAGTAAGGAAGAGAGAGAAGGGGGGGAAAAAAAGTAGGATGTAGGGAGGAAAGGAAAAGGAAAGAAAAAAAAGGGTCAGCACTCCAATGATGTATGGCAGTTCTTCAGGAACACATCAACCAGTAACTCATCAGAAGCAATTCGTCTGATAGTTCTTCCAGGCCAGTTCTATTGGGGTGGTGGGCACACACATACTGTGCCTTCTTGCAAGTTCTATTTATAAAGTAAGCCTGTGTCCCATTAGCATGTGAGGGGTGGTCTTGCTGTGTGTGCACAGAAGCTCCTTTGGGAAGGTCTGGGGGCCACAGGAGGGCTCAGGACAATGAGGGCATCCACAGGTGAGGGGGGAGGGAGTGGTGCTTACTCCTATACCTCCCACTCTCATTGAACCAGGAGCCACAGAAAAGGTCCTCAGGTGCAGGGAGGAAGCCTTGTACTCAGGCAGTGTTTAAGACAATAATACAAGTAAAGAAGCCGGTCTTTACAGCAACCTAACCAGCTACATTACAGAACATTATTAGTGTTACTAACTAGCATTTGAGAACTGCATGGATTATTGTTATATGCCCTGAAAGGGAAAGTGAAAGTGTTGTGGGACTGAGGTCATTCCTGTAGGNCTTGCTGTGTGTGCACAGAAGCTCCTTTGGGAAGGTCTGGGGGCCACAGGAGGGCTCAGGACAATGAGGGCATCCACAGGTGAGGGGGGAGGGAGTGGTGCTTACTCCTATACCTCCCACTCTCATTGAACCAGGAGCCACAGAAAAGGTCCTCAGGTGCAGGGAGGAAGCCTTGTACTCAGGCAGTGTTTAAGACAATAATACAAGTAAAGAAGCCGGTCTTTACAGCAACCTAACCAGCTACATTACAGAACATTATTAGTGTTACTAACTAGCATTTGAGAACTGCATGGATTATTGTTATATGCCCTGAAAGGGAAAGTGAAAGTGTTGTGGGACTGAGGTCATTCCTGTAGGGCTGAGTGGACTAAAAGTCTTGAGCAAGCTGGAAGGTTTGGGTGACGTTATAGTTATGGTATGTATCAGATGCTGGAGGAATAACTGCACAGTGCCATGTCTACCTGTTGAGAAAATGAAATGAGTATTTTGCAAATTTAGAGCAAAGTTTTCCATGTTGGCAGTGCATGCTACTAAAAACATTTTTTTTTGTTTTGCTTTAGCTGATTAACTGCAAGGACAGTTGAATGACTGATGGATACAGAGGTACAGACAGCTCCAAAAATTATGACAACCATACTATTTTCTGATGGAGGGAATTATTCTGTGCAATTATTTATTTGCAAGATACAAAGCGGCAGTGGTTATCCCTGCAAATACACACAACAAATCCAGAACAAACCATAGAAGGTCAGGATTATGCTTTTTCCAAGTTAGTCAAGGCGACAATGCCATTTACTCTGATAGAAATCCAGCTGTGTGTGTTTGCCTGGGAGAAAGAAGAAGGAAGTACTATTGCAGATGGAAAAGCTGATCCTTAGGCCTATACAAGGGTTAGCTCTAGCTATTTCTGAGGTTATTGAGCAGTATTTTTTTTTCTTTATGCTTTGGTTATACTTCTTCTATTTATGAACCAATAAAGCTATATGGAAAGGAAAAATACAAAACAAGAACCTGTGAACATCTAATCCTAGTTTCAGAGATGGAAAGGGGGTAGTAAACATATTGAGACTGTTTTTATTTGCCATTGTGTCTCCCGATCTGCTGTAAATTAAACTGGAGTTAATGGAACTATTTGATTGTGCACCAGTTCACAAAATCCAACCTTCATCCCACCTGTAATGTCCCCAGACACACTGGAGCACCGTATCTCTTGCATCTGCTTTGTAACACTTGGGATGAATGCAGAAGTTCACAGATAAAAGGTTCCTGCTGCTAGAGCAGGTTTCCAGCAGGCAGTTGAGCAAGGGTCCATAGCTGTGAAATAAGGACATCATACAATGTGAAGCTGGACTACTCACACCAAATTAACCTTGTATATAAATATGAAATGCTACGAATTATATGCTTGAGTTTCATGCAAATTGAACATTATGTAAAAAAAAAATCAGAAAGAGAACTATGCCTGCGACATTTTATCTTTGTACCTCACTTTCTTAATTATTCCCTTGTTCCTTTGCTATGTACATTCTGAAGCAATAAGGGCACATAAGAGACTGTGGAAAGCTAGATCGTTGCTCATCACAGGAACTATGTGTAGCTCAGGTGCTGGCAGTGGAAAGCATAACAGTGCTGGTTGCATCCTTCTGATGTGTTTTGAGGGATACTCTGCAGCCACCCTCATGATCAGGGAGCTGCTCAGTGGTTTAGTACCCTCATCACCAGGTCTGTCCAAACCAGCAGGTCAATTATGCCACTGCTTGCTTGTACAATGGAAGAGAAGTCTGGAGGGAATATGAAAAGATCAGTTATTGTTAGCCCATCTCCTGGATCTAAAGTTGGATTAACCATTCTTATACTGAATACCGGAAGCCTCTCCTCACTGGCCAATCTTTTTTGCTGGCAAATCATGCAAAACTGAGGATGCTATGCTTACCGCTGGCTGATCTCTTGCTTACTGCCCAAGCTGCCATTAACCATGCACTGCTGCATCTGCTGCAGTGAGTTTGATGGAGGAACCGAAAATGCAGGAACTGCCTAACACATACAGTCATGTTTTCCCCTGCTTTCTTCTTCATTGCAGAGATCAAGAGAGGACTAGCTAATGTATTCTACTGTTAATTTGCCTTTGTAAGATATTGCTCCCTGAGCCCTGACACAGAAGGGTATATCTTTGGCTAATCCAACTCTCTAGAGACATTTTAGCAGCTAATCTGGTTGAATCAAATAATTCCTGCTGCATGTGATTAATTTTGGGCCAATTTAATTTTTATTAGTCATGGGTTTCAGTCACCTACAGTTGCATGATTATAATTGCCCTTGAGCACATGGAATTTCTTTGTAGATTTGATTTGAAAATACTTCGGAGTGGCCCCGCCTGCACTTCACCTATTTGTGCACTGCTAATCTTATTGTACCTAGATTTGCACCCTCTTAAATATAGGTTGGTAACATAAAACCTTTGCAGATGAAATTGGTGAGTCAATTTGCCTTCCTAATTGTGGGATTTCTCAAGTGAATTTAGTGCTTTAGTATGTGGTGGCTATGGCACCCATGAAAGGATTAGTTTATGAAGGCCAGCTCTTAGAAACAGCCCAACAATAGTGCCTTATCCTCAGGATCACTTATCAGTCAATGGGAGTTTGTTCTGAGGAGGGCCAGAGCCAATGGGTAAACTCCTGTTTGCGCTAGCTGAGGATCTCTGGCTCAATGTTTGGATAAATTATCACATTGTATCCTGTTGGAGGTAGAGTAGTATGGGGAGCTTAGAGGAATCTTCGGCTTTTGCTTATGCAACTTTGAGTTAGCTTACTCCTGCCTGCACAAAGGACTAAATTTATTTTCACGTGGAGATGTGCTGCACTATCTTGTGCTTCCCTTTTCCCACTCACAAATCCCCTCTACTTGCACTAATGAAGCTAGGGCATTCCCAAGAAGTGCATGGGTCTAGTGGGACCTGGACAGCCAGAAACTTTACAATGAGGAAGGCAATAACAGCTCTAATGAGTGCCAGCAGGGATAATGATTTTTCTGCTCTGGACAGTGGAGAAAAAGTGCCAACTCACTTAACAGAGGCAAAGATACCATTTTTGGCCAGCACTATCCAGCGCTGGTTTGGAACTAATGATCTGGAAAGATTCCTGGTACCATTACACCATGGCCAGGCACCCAGCTGGCTCTTTAGGGACTAGATTTCCATGTCTCACAGTGAACTAGATAGCAGTCCTAGATAGCAGTGCTTGATTGGCATGACTTGAAGAACTACTTCTTGTTTAATGAGTATAGTGTAAGAACAAACGAAGGGAAAGCCACACTATCTCTTCTAATAAAATTCACTTTTTACTAAAATCCCATAGAGATGTAGCAGACATCAGTGGTATTAATATTATGCGACTTAGCTGATGCTAAGAAGCGTTTGGGAAAACTTTGACTGACTGGCTCATGCAGTTACTAATGAGAATATCTCACTTACAGGGATATGGCAAAGTAAAGAGGTTTATTTCTCAGGTTGCTATTGTCCTGTCTGAGTGATGAGAGAAATATTCAAACAAACAGGAGATATGAAGGGTTGTAAACCTCTGGCCTGCCTCAGCCCTGATGACATGAGGCAGCAAACAATGCGTTTATCTCTAACTAACCGTGATGCCCTGAGCTGCAGAGTGGACCTTTTCACATGCATGTGAACACTCAGGAGAAATAGCCAACAGAGAATACAACCAAGAGCCCCTTCTCTAGGCAGAGCTCACTGAGACACAGATTACTTCATGGTTTGAGGCACCTGGGGGACTCCCTGTGCAAAACACTCCTTCAAGATGAAAGTATAGAAGAATTACTCATTTTAGAGACACCAAATGTTTCACGCTAAGGAAGTGAATTGTCATTGTTGTTACCCTCGAGACTCTGGCTAACATACGCTTCTTCCATTAGCCACTTACTTCTCTGTGGCATCTCTAGGAGGAAATAGTTCTGCTTTTGTCAAAACACAGGAAAAAGGATTTATTTATTTGTTTTTATGTTTTCTGGGCTGTGCTTTTTTGCCTCTGACAACAGAGATGGTTGGAATGTCTGAATAGAGATAATGTGGACAGATTGATCTGCACTAAATGAATGTCATGACAGCTTCTGTGAGAAACCTGTTTGAAATGTCTTTATTATTTTACAGGAGAACTTCAACCACAAGATTTTGCCAAAGATACAGTGACTTGTTGCATCATGGACTCCAATAAACTTCATATTCCAAAATAGCAAGTCACTGTCAAACTCCATACATGATTTTTTCAGAATTATTCCCAACCTTAGACTGCATTTGCAAATGTATAATTCTTAATAGTACGTTTAACTTAATACAACTAAATCCTCACATTACCATTGTGGGAAGCTATGTAACCCCAAGTTTTGTCCTGTTGAAGTTAATGAAGCTCTCTGTGGCTACATAAGACAGTCAAAATTCTTTTCACCTTGATGTAATGCTGAGTAAGAATCATTGTTCTGAATGTACACTTTACATGTACAATGCTATCAACTGTTCTGAAAAACAAAACTGTTCTGGCAAATACTGTCTTTATCCCACTACATTTCTCCATTCAAAGAGAAAAAAAACCAAAAAAACCCAACAGAAACCCAGCTGTAGAATTCAGGGGTAAAACATTTCTGCATTTATGGTCATGCCCTTTGTGGCATCTTTCATAAGGAGGATATGCATATCTGGAAACCCCTAAGTGCAGTTTATATGCATTTTAAATAGTCTGAGCTAACATTCAGTTTAATTGGAAAGAGTCCTGAATGCTAAGCAAAGCCTTCCCACACTGTAGAAATCCATATGTTAAAATACTTCCTTTTTTTAGAATTTCACAGTGCTGTAGCCAGGCTTTGCTAGAATAAGGCCCCTTTGCTGTCCTGTTTTGAAAATAAACAAATTGACAAATCTGTTCTTTGTGCTACAGCCACCAGTTCCTTGGTATATTTGCAAATGCAGAAATGTAAAGCTGAATAATCCGCTTCTCTCCAGACTGCACATTAGGCAATTAAGGGGGTATGTTTGCAGGCAGGCACACTGGGCATTAGGCACACATCTATTAACAGTAATAAGAATTGGACATTTAATTCCCTTCATAGGGATGAAAATGTATCTCTGCTGTTTAATGCAAGCCAGTGTAGTATTATGTGACAAACACAGATCAATAGAAAAGGATTTTTAAATTTAGAATGTCATTCCTCTACCACAGGATTGGCAAGAGAGATTGTTTCCCAGTAATAGAACCAGTCTACCTCTGCTGAGACAGGAGCAAAGTTATCTCAGGAAGTAGCAACTATGTCGTTTATTTTAATGAGGCTTGTTGTCCAACAAATGCTGTTTCCGCACTCTCGGGAAGGTTCCAGGAAAGCAATAAAAACTGAAAAGGATCTCTATCAAATGCTTGAGTGTGCCTGTGTTTATAAGCCCAGATCATGGCACATATCAGTGCCTTACACTCAGGTAGTAGTGGAATTATCTAACTAAGTATGTCAGGGTTTGTTACAATATCTACCCTTGTTGGGCATTCAGTTTATTAGTCTGATAAACTGATTGTTGTGTATCTCTTAAGTGATTCTTCTGTTTGTTAAAAACTAAAACCTCCAGATTCAAACTTCTCCAGATGGATATTAAAAAAACCATTCCTTTTAGGATGGGCTTCATTATCCTTGACCTTTTTCATGGGATTATACTATATGCCCTTTTGTCTTGGTAGTTCCAGTCTGACTGGGGGAAAAAGAACCCCAGCAAATTGGCTTTGCTGTGGGGTTAGCCAGTGTTAGTTTAGGTAGGAAACCAAGCTACAACTGACACTCACATTAAACTTGTATTTCAAAAGTCTAGCAAATCCGATAGGAAACTTAATTTCTAAACATGAGCGCTATCAAACTGCAAAAGCTGTATTTAGGTGAATCTCTTCATGCCAAAATTATTGGACTGTACTAGAAAAAAATATTACCAGCTAGAAACATCTTAGCATTACTTGTGTTAAAAGGAATAATTGCATTTTAATGCACTTTTACCTAATTCTGAAGATCCAGTGTCTACTTCTTACATTTTGAAACACCCAGGAAGCTTGCATCTGGATGTTTTCCGAGTATCTTCTTTATCAGGTAACCACTCGATCTGGTTTGGACAGGTATTTCTGTTAGGGAAATGCTATTGACCATTTTCCCTGGTCTGTGCTGCTCCTTTCTTTGTGCTGGTGCTAGTGCTAGTGTTATGGTGGAGATCTTGTTCAAGAAACTGGATCTGGGAGAAAGAGCATGCAGAAAAAGGTGGGGGAAGTTTAGAATTTAAACAGTTGGAAGCAAAAGGAAAAAAGTATGCAATGGGATGGAACCAATATAAGCATGTGGTGAAAATGTGATGTTCCTTTAGCAGGTGTGTTTGAGCGTGTTAGTTGGAGTTTCATTTAAATCAATGAGGTATCATGCCTTGTCAGACACAAAGATGCGGGTTTATTATAGATCAGTTCATGAAATTTTTAACTTTCCTGAGGACATTTTTAAATGTAAATTAGAGTAAAAGCCCAGACAATGTTTGTTCCATGAATATCTATTTGATGAAAAAGGGTTTGATGGGTAGAAGTAGTTATGGACTTTTCATTGAGCATTAAATCCTATTCATAAAGGAACATTGTGCTAGAAAATTGGGGTTGTCCTGCTTTATGTTTCAGAAAGAGTAAGCAATGCTTGTAGCAGTGAGAAATGGAATGTAAGGTCAGCCACAAAATCTTTTTTTCCTGTACACCACCACCAACATATTCCTGATTACTCTAAGGGAGAAACAACTTAAACTGGGAAAAAAAATAAATAGAAAGACAGAGGCTTTTCATGCAAATTACAGAAAATGACACTTGTACTTAGTGTAAAAGTCAATTTACTGTATACCAGAGTAAGGTTAATAATCTACACAGTATTTTTGTGGACTTCTCTTTTAAAAGAAACCCTGTAAGATAAAGCATCCTTGAAGAATTCTGTGGCAAAAATGACTATAAGTTACCCTGTTGCCTTGTCAATTCTCTATTCTGAGCTTCAAAAGAAGGTGATAAAATGGCTTGCTGGCATAAACACTACATTGTGTGTCCTTTTTAATTGTTAAAATCTCTCTTATAAGTAAAAGCTGTACTAAATACTAAATCTGTATTCCACATGCTGATATGCAATGAAGCCTTTATAGTCTGTTGTGGAATAGGTTTGCAAAAGGTCAAGCTAAAGTGTTCTCAGTCTAGTCTCCATGTATATTCTATGGACAAAAAGAAGAAAAAAATTATATTAATAAAATTGGTTTTTTGAAAGCATATATTTATTTGACAATCTCAGCCTCTAAAATTCTCAAGGTAGAATATCATACAAGGTTAAGCTAAGGTTATACATGTAGTATTAGCAGTTTATGCTGCATCAACTTTTCCTGTGGCTCTTAAATAAATCCAGTGAGTACACAATAAATAATTTTAAATATGTAGAATAAAATATGAGTCCCTTTGAATTCAGTGGAAATTTTTTCAGGGAATATACCAAGAGAGTAAAAATGTTACAAGGGATAAGTAAAGCCCACTTAATTGTTTAGGTGCCTATTAAAGGTCAAAGGCTTAATGAAGAACCTACTCCTATTTTCTGTAGCTATAGCAGTATGAGAGCTTTTTTTCTATCAAAGGCAGTGCCACTAAGGTGAGGTGTCTGGTCAGGTGTATCAGGACACAGTGTGAAACATGGATCCTGCTGAAATCAGTTGTCCTTGGCTTAGTACTGGCAATGCATCTACTGCCATGACATTACCCAGAGGAATTAAAGGAACCCAGACTACTGTTCTGAGCACACACTGAATCCTTGACACTGAAAAACTGATTGTTGTACACTAATGGATGTAATAAAATGAAGGGAATTATCCTTCAAAAATAAAGAAGAGTTCAGATTCTTCAAATGCTGTGACTAAAATGAATCTCCTACCTGACCCTACAAATTGTCCTGCCTAATTTTATAATTTCTCTAAATTAGACTAGCCACGTGCTTACTGTTAATCTCGAATCTGTCTGTAGCATCCAACTTATGTTATATCATGTGCCTAATTCCCTGCAACCTAATCCGTAACTTAAAAAAACACATGGAAAAGCTATCCTGTAGTTTCTACTTATCTACCAACTATTGAAAACAAATCTTGACTATGTTGCTGAAATATTCGTAACCCAGGAATTTTGTAAGAAATGTGTTTGCACAAATACCCACTCAAAGGAGGGGAAGTCTGTGTTTTCAGTGAATATTTTTACTCTTCTGAAAGAAGCAAAAGACATAATGGAAATAATTCTGCTCACCACGAATACAGTCACCTCTGGATAAAATTCTTATAATTCTTATAAGTTCCTTGTTACAGCTGCAATTGACAGACTATGAAGAATGTCTGCTTTTGAACACACTGAAACTTAGTAATTCCTTTTTTTATTTTGTGAAAATATAAAATAAAGTATGATTATTTAAGTATTCCCTTTGGAAGGAAAGTCGTTTATGGCATATTGAAACTAAGAAATAAAATTCAGGTCACACTTGTGAAGATCTGTCCTGATTTCTTTACAGATAACTGATTTCAGCATGTAATATTAGGCACTCAGTTAATTTGAAAATTGATTTTTTGCTCATGGCTTCTTGACTTAAGCAGCTTTGATTCTCCTGGAAATTATCGAATGACATTTAGTTTCTATTCAAGTGAGTGAGGACAGTTCTGTTATGACGCTGATGCAGAAGCCAAGTGAAATTCCTTGTAAACTGTCTAGTCCAGGCAGTCTTACCAGCTGCTTTTTCCAAGAGATACTGTCTGCATCAGGCTAAAATGACTGTTAACTCAGAAAGACAGAAGGGCTCGTTTAATCCCAAAGTTAGCCCTTATGCAGCCCTTGCATTGGTGAGTGTTAGCTGCCCCTTAATTGACCTCAACATTGGACTTCTGGTGCAAACACCAGATGACTGACAGTTCATGCTCGTGCAAGCTCTGAGCTAGGTGGCTACGTCGCCAGGACCTTACGTATCGCATTCTCTACTTGGGTTATGCTGTGGGCTGTGACCTTTTTGCTGAAGGTGTTGAGGAAAATGTATTGAGCCTGTCTCTTTCAGTGCCCACGTTTGCTTCCAAATGTCAGTGATTTTATAAGGACGGGTATAGAATCACTCTTCTGACAGATCCAACAGGAAAGAGAGTTAAAAAAAACCAAAACCAAACCAAACAAAAACAAAACTAGAAAAAAGCCTCTGCTGCTTTTGAAAAGAATTGTTCCACCCATTGTTCTCCACTGCAGAGTCACACAATGCCAGCGCTTACCCTCCCATAATCAGTTGTTAGTTATCATCTCCCCACTTTACTAGTTACTTCTCACCTTCTTAATCAAATTGTCATAAATAGATCAGGAATTCTTGCTAAGGTTTTATTCAACAACACCTCTTTATCACTTATTTGTCCTTAGTCCTTTTCTCTTACTTTTCCATGTACTCTGTCCTCATGACAATCACTTCTATTTGATTACTGCTACAAGACCCTGATTGCAATTCTTCACTGGTGAGACAGCTCCTGGACTTGCACGATTAGCGTTTTTTCCAAATTCTGCAAAAAATCTCTTTGCCTCAGGCAATGCATTCTGGAGACACGTTCTGGTACTTTTAGCCATACAGCTATCTTTCCACACTGACTAAAAGGACATAAGTTTTGTAGAGGTTAATGTATGAACCTGGGAATGGGGTTTGTTCCAGCTTTCATTCCCGTCTGTGTCAGTGGTTTACTTGCGGATTCCTCACTGCCTCAGTTTTACCAGAAAACAATGTTAACATTTCTCTTGGTAGAAGTTCTAGGAAAAAACCTGGATTGTTTGCTGCTTCAGTGAAGGATGAGGTTGCTCCACACTTACTGACCATTGCATTAGTCATTCAACTAATTTTGATTTTTAATTCCAGGGCTACTGGAAGCTGCTGTGGCAATTTGAATAGCTGAGTCTATGGGACTGTGTTCAGTATCTGATCTTCTTTGAACACTGTTTAAAACAAACTCTTTCCACTGTTTATGTCCCCTATGTGCATGCATACATATACAAAACCACACACACACACTCTGAATGCTGACAACTCCTTTGTCCAGACTGGCAAAAAAAAATCAAAACCAAAACCCAAACCTGAAAAATCTGAACAACTGAGGAACAAGGCAAGTTTTTAAAAAGATGATCTCTTCATAGATATTTTTTTTCTAGGGGATTAATGATGACAAGGTTTTTGTTCAGAATTGATACAGCTAAGCCAGTTAGTTGTTTTTTTCCACCACCCTCTCTGTATATTATTATTATGCTAAGAGTAGGTGTACAAATCTTCCTCTTCTATAACGAGGTTGCTTAGGTATATAATAATTTTAAGATGACTAAGGAGAGAAGATGGCTCCCAAAACTGTTTGGGAAATGCTTGTAGATTTCTAGAGCTTTTAGTCATGTGTTGGAACGGGCTGCCCAGGGAGGTGGTTGACTCGCTTTCCCTGGAGGTGTTTAAGGTGCAGTGGATGAGGTACTGAGGGGCATGGTTTAGAGATTGATAGGAATGGTTGGACTCAATGATCCGGTGGGTCTCTTCCAACCTAGTGATTCTATGATTCTATGATATATATGAATATATGTGCACGATGTGCATACTTACATGTATGTGTGTGTACACACACATATGTACACACGTAAATAACTATAACCCTTTTACCTCTCCTCCAGTACACCAAAAAGACACTGCAGAATGTCCCTTTCACAAGCTATTTTATCTCACAAAGCATTCACATCTCCAACTGACCAGTTTTAATGAATAGTCCTTTCACAAAGTACAATGAAATAAGTATGGGAGACCAATTAATTGATCATGCTGGTAACTGGTTATACCTACACTGCTTCACTGTGTATATTCACAGCACCAGCCATTGCTTCTTCTGTCCTACCTTTTTTATTTTTTTGCTTTCAGCCCCGCAGCAGCAGTTATGATTGCAACAACCCATAGACATGGTTGGCAGTGTGAAATGTAAAATAACAAAACCTACAGTCTGGCTAGCTTTGTGGTTACTATGCTGCAACAACCAGCCATTTCCTGCCTGTGACTGTGTCAGCTGAGACATCCACAGTCCATTTTTTCATTGGTATTACTTTTTAAGTGTCTATGAAATCAGGAATGGGACACAGCATGCTTGGAATATGGCCAGTATCCTGTTGAGTTAGTAGAATGGAAAGAAAATAAAAGGTACACTGACCCAATTTCTTTGACTAAAGGTACTGGTTCATGACAGCAGAAGCTATGGATGTGTTTATTCTTTGAATAATTTTTCTGACAAAATGGCTTAGGACAATACATTGCAATTGGAGCTGGAGATCAGGGAGTGAAACACTCTCATCAGGCTCTCCATTAACTTCAAATGGCTCTTTACATCCTAGGTTTCAAAGACTTTAAAGCATACTTAATTTTTTTTCTTTCTGTTGTTTTTCTACATAATTTCATCTCACTGAAAGTTTCTGTCTTCTTTTTTTGGTACCTATTTTAATTAAAGGACATTTAAAAAAATGAAATATCAATCAGTGTGTTTTTCCTTTAGTTGGCAAGTACCTACATTAAGAATTTGGGGAGTATGAGCCCAATGCTCTGTGGCATTAGCAGAAGTGCATTGGGCTGCAACTGTAAGTGGGGACAAACTTAATAGCACAATCAGTTATTTTTTTCAAATGCAAAGTGGAGGATGCAATTAAAACTTGATAATCTAAATTGAACAGCTTGTGTCTACCTTTGGCTCCTCCACACCTGTGCCATTCATCTTGCCATCCCAGGCAATGAATGCACTCTCCCAATGAGGAGGAGTGTGCCAAGGGGTTGCCTGCTCCATTTGTGGATCTGCATCCCAAGAAGGACGAAACAAACCTTGTGATCTCGGTCTCAATTTCCTCATTCATAGAATACGGATAATGATCTGCCTCCATCTTTCCAGAGCACCTGGATATATCTGAATACAAAGTGGCAGGACACAACAGGAGCCAAGTAGAACTGTTCTCGAGTGCCATATGTACAGCCAGGTTGCCAGCATTCAGAACTAAAGAAGCCAGAGTAAATTATAACTCCTCTATCACATACACACACACAAAAAAAGCTCAAGCCGAAAAATCATATAAAAGGGTTAATTTAGCACTGATAAACAAAATACATTTCAGAAGTGACTGGCCAAATAGATGTTCCCTTGAGGCTCCCCACATGCTGTTACTGGTGAGATAATAACAGTACAGCACCTGCAGTATGGTGCACAGCTCCTCCTCCTATACAACCCTGCTTTTGTTATCTTCAGACCTACTACATAAGGTTTGCACCTGATTACCCTCCTGCTTTTTAGCTTTTCTTTCCAGAGATCCACCCAAAGTGGTTAAAAAGAATTGTGCACTAGGAGGGAATGAGAGAAAAATGTAGTTGTACCTGCAAATTTGTATTTGACTTGGGCTTGAGCTTTTGCCTAATTCACACATCACTGAATTTGAATCCTCAGCATGTTTTTGGTAGCCACTGTCCTCCTCGATGTAAGCCCCATATCATGAGCAATGCAGGGGTCAAGGCTTGAAGAGAGAGGGGAGAGATCGAACATCTGAGTGAGGGCAAGAAGGATATTTTGATTAAACTCATAGATATGTCTACCCAGAAGAGTCTTCCTTTCCCATTTAATAGCAGGTGAGTGTGAGCCAAGGTGCTTTAGGGTATACTGCTTGTTTTGGCAGAGGGGTGAGGAAAAGTGGTCTCTTGGAGACAATGGCTCGGGGAGTTCTGTGGACAAAAGCCCAGTCTAAGCTGTGTGTTGGTATTGCTCCAGGGAGCCAGAATGCGTGAAAGAAGGAGTCCCAGTATCTCAGCAGTTTATGGGCTGGGCCCTAGCTGTCCTTTGAGCCAACATCCCTCCACACAATGGTTTCACAGGCAATATCTGTTTTATTGTACATTCCTGTTAACAGGGGCTGGGTAAGCAAGGCTAGTAGTATGATGGTACAAAGTCTGGACACTGGTTTCAGGCAGACACAGTTATTTCATATAGTTTTATTTTAGATGAGAGGTTTCACTGTGCATGAATCCCCAGCTAAAGTCTATTCATTGTAAGAACTGACAGAAGTAAAACTAGGTGAAGGAAAGCAGATGGCTGAAACATGTTGAAAAAAATCAATAGTCTCACTTCTGATGCATCAATATTTGGGTGTGGACACATTCAGAACTGATGTTTAAATGTCAAATGGGCCCAATTTGCAGCATTTCAAAGGCACCTTTGTGTTTTGAATTCAGCAGAACTGAAGGTCAGAAGTCTTACTAAGTATTTGACTCCAATGATACACTTGACAAACATTCATTTTTATTTGAAAAGATTTTCTTTTATCTTGTTCCAGTCATAGTAGCTAAGGTGGAAGAACATAGAACATAGAACAGATATAACTGCAAAGCTTGGTCAAAGGACAACAGTTACTTATATTATCTTGACCCTAAAGCCCCTATCAATCATCCTGGAAAACTATTTAACTACATGTCTGAATTTTTCCAGTGTAGAATCATAATATATTATTTTTTTCTTTTTTTGTCCAAATCTGTAAAGATACCATGACCAATAGAACCCTTCACTGACTTTGGGATTTTTTGGTGTGTTCATCTTTTGTAGTAGAAAGAAGGTTGTGGGACTATTTAATAGAAAGTGTTGATAGCACAGAAAATAAGATAAAATATATGTATTTCCTCTTTAATGCCATATATTTAAATTAACAGAACTTCAGTTAGTACAATGTAGCAATGCCTCTTTAAAACTAACAGAAAGGTACATTTAAATAATCTGTAGAGTTATTTATGCACCTTAAAATGCAGTTAAACAAGAGCTACATGAAATCATGAAAAAAACCTCATCAGTGTTTCAACACTGATGTCAATAGCATAGTTTGATTCTTAAAATAATTTAAAGATCTTGGATTTTTTGAACATTTCAGTCATGCGATAATAACAGTAACAAGCTGTCCATTTAGCAAACTTGAACAGAATACTCTCTTCTTTATATATAGTATGGACTTCAGGAAGTGATAATTGAAGTTTAAGCAAAAAGGACATTATAAACAGGATTTTGCTAGACAAGTGCAAAGGGGCGATTTTAAACCCATTTACTTTAACAGATGCATGTGTCAGTCAGCGTTCAGAGAGAAAATTTTGCTAGACACCAGTGGTAGTGTTCACTATGAACTTTGCAACGGAGCAAAAGACTGTATGAACAAGATGACTCAGGACGGGGAAGTCAGGCTTCAGAGCTGTTAATAGGCTACAGTTCCCTTGAAATTAGTAGAACTGGAGGGTGTTCAGATTTTTTCAAGAGACATGCATTTATTTTCCTCTCAGCTACGTTACATACTATGAGTGACAGATATGTGACAAAAGAGAGTACTGAAATTTTACGTTAAGTTCTGAACTGTGAAGACAGAACAATGCTTGTCACATTTCAAAAAGGCTACAAAGGAAAAACTTAAATAGTTAAAGGAGACACCAAAAGGAAACAAAATAGACAAGCTTCATTAAAAAAAGCAAAAAAGCCACCTATATTTATAGCTGTAAAACAAGAAAACTTCAGAACTTTCTGAGTAAAAGAAGACATGAATTATCTCAAAATCCCAGGCAGAAAAAATAATTTTAAGTGTGCTTTTTGTTAAGAAAATCTTAGACATGCTTGTGTGGAGCATAAGATTCTGTCTGTGAAGAAGAGGTTAGGCAACACATTGAAGGAAAATATTCACAGCTTGCATGGTATAGCCATGGTTGTCCAGAGGATCACAATAGGTTATAGTTAAGAAATCATCCACACATGAAGGTCAGCCTGTCCAGAAGTTATATCAACAGGATTGTGGTAATTAAAAAGCCATTGTAAGGTTTGGTAGCTTGATATCATGATATTAGAATACTGGAGTAAAAGCTGGAGACTCAGCATGCACAAACACAGAAATGCAGGAAATGGAAACATACCACAAGGTACCTTCTCTGGAAGAAAGATGGGTCCACCAAAGATTATTCAGTGCTACTGTGAATCCTTCAGTACAAAAGGTGTACTTTACGTAGGAGCCTCCAAGAGCTGAAAGAGACTGTGTGCCATGTTTTCCTTGTCTATTTTAATTAAAAAATATAAAGAACTTTCTTGTCCTCATTTATTCTGGGTAAAAAGAAAGAATAATTATAAGGAGTCCTTAAGAACACAAACAAAGGAAATCAGGGTAAACTATATGGCCATGTGCCCCATTCATACCAGACCTCAGAGACACTAATTGTCTTTAATAATGTTGAAGGTTGAAGAAAACCTCATCACAAAGACCATTTTGACTTTCTTGGAATGATATTTTACTTACAGAGTTTATTAGCAGCTGCTTGGTTGGCTTGTTTGTTTGTTTGCATGAGAAGAGTCTGCTAAAGCATATTGACTTAGAACAAAAGTCACCTTGATATCAGTTGCAATAGCCCCACAAACAATGTTTGGATTTGCAGTCCTACCTGGCATTTTGTCCTGCCGTTTTTTTGAAGGTGTTTGAAGGGTAAACTTGAACCTATCCTAAACACCACTAACCACAGACCTGCTTCTCAATCTCAGCTATTTGAAAAATTACATTCTTTCTCTCTCAGTGCTTAAAAACAGTCAAATTCCCTACCCCCACATACCTGTTAAATTTTGTGATTAATTGTCCATAGCTTCAAGTTTATGACTGTAGAGGCACCCCATAGCATGGGACTCTTGGTAAAGCTGCTCAGGTTGCAACACCTCTATGTGTGCTTTTTGCACTGTGGGTAAAAGGAGATTTCATCCCCCAGGATTATCTTGGCAGTATCTTTCACAAACACATCCCTTCTTTAAAAGAAAAAAAGATTCTACCTCTTAAGCTAGCTTAACTTTGTCTAGACAGCAAAAGCAGCCACGTTTTATGTAGCTGATTTAGCTACCCCACCTGCCTAAGCTATAGTGAATGTGAATCATAAAGATTTTCTCTTTATCCTGTGCTTGTCTTTATAACTTCTCTGGCTGCTTATCTGTTCTTCTACCTGAGAAACCTTAGAAACTCTAAGCAGCTATTCCACATCACAACCTGCATGCCAATCACCTCAGCAGGGATATACTAGTTGCAAAACAAGATTTTGGAGAGTCTAATGAGTAATGTGCAGAGCAGATGATGCATTTTTCTTCATTTTCCATTCCGGAAGGTTTTATTGTTTCTTCATGTGATATAGTTTTATCTGCTGGTAGTAGCTTATACAACACCAACGCTTTTTTACCGCTCAGGATAGGTGTTTTTCTGTCTTTGTATTTATTTAAAGACACAAATATCTTGATGAAAGTGACCTTCATTGTACCTCACATCTGATCATTGTTCCCTGTGGGCTCCATTACCTCAGTGAAAGCCATAGACAAAGTTCACTCAATAATTAGAGGGACTGGAGTTGTTCTGGTCTGGGAACCCGACACCCCTGCTGTGTTGAATGGCAGTGTACAGATGAGGGATCTGAGAGCAAACTAAATTAAGGCTGCTTAAAGTCTGGTTCATGCATTAACTTGCAAATAAAGAGGGGACACAACAAAAAAAAGAAGAGTGAGCCTTTTCCTAAGTAGTAGTAAATCATTCCCAGTTAGAATGTGTTCAAACAGGTAGATGTGAGCTCTCATGTATGATTCAAACTTACAGTAGCTTGAGATGAATAAGTAATAAAAATACAGTTTTGTGTCCATTGACAGGCCTAGTACTTATCCAGCAAGACTTGCTGTATTTTTCTTTGCAATCATCCTTTTGGGAAAGAGATTATACATGAGAAATTAATAGATTATAAAATATATATAATTGTATGTATTTGCATACACATGTGCATATAAATATATATGTGTGCACATATCTGAACTAATCAGTGGATAGCAAGAGTACTCAATACAAAGAGAAATTCTTTCACTGGTAAATTAAAGCCAAATCTATATATAACTGAGAACTGGAGGCCAGATATGCATGAAGGTGCTTGAACTGGGACTTCAGTGGGATTTGTGCAGTGCTGACCTGATAGTGGGTAACGCAGTCCACCTTTAGCCATGATGTGTGCTGAATGGTAGTGGCTTTGTGGCTTTTGTGGTCTTTCACAATATGGTAGTTTTCTGGAAAAACATTGCTTACCTTTCAGCTTTCTACCACCCTTATGTTAGCCGCCAGTTATGGCATCTGGACCACTTGCAATCCCAAAATTATGAAGAGCAGCTGTGTGTGAAGGTGCTCTCACTGCACACCAATCCATGTAATCTGTACAGGACACTTTCCAAAATGTGATTGAGGTAGGAAAATGAGGCTGCCTTACATCTTTTTTGAAGCAGTGCCATTGTGCAAAGGGGAGTATCAGACTACTCCACTAACCTTTTTAGCTTGTCCTTTTGAATCAAATTTCTGACTGAGGGGAAGCCACCAGCAGAGCCCCTCTCAGATGAATGAGTGTCTGTCTCCCTGGGCTCCCCCCAAAAACCAGCCTGTTCTCAACTAAGGGAGCAGGAGACTTGGGTGGGTAGGAGGGCTGAGTCGTTTGATTGCATCTACCTATTTTAGCTTTGCAAAGGATTAGAATAAAGTGCAGCAGTTTTGGAGAGGGATGTTACTGTGAAGGTACACAGGATAAAATGGCCAAGCTCACGTTCTAGTAACAATGCCATCTTGAGCAATCCTTACACCTTCATCTATTTTATTCCACCACAGCCCTTATTTTCACTTTTATTTATGTTGATTTACATTTCAGGTGGGAGTGAGGGTGTGGTGGTGGGTAAAAATTAGCAGTAGGAAAAGGTAGACACGTAGACACCTCCTTCTTCTTCTGTTTTTTTTTTTTTTTTTTTTTAATTGGATGCTGCTCCATGGCTTTTCCATGACTAGTTTGCCAGCCTCTTTTTGGATCCTCTGCTCACAGATGTGCTTTATGTTACAGTTACCAAGGACATGGGATTTTTCCTGCCGTTCTGTGATGCCTGAGGGAGTCCTCTCCTCCATTTGTTTCTTCCTGTTTACTCCTTTGGTTTGAATTGTTTGGATGTGGTCTCTGACACACTCAGTGCTGTTGGGTGTTTAAGGGTCACCTGTTGGTCCTATCTGGTCACCAAGCTGTAACCAGCTGACACCTCCTCCTGTTTGTGTGGTTGTGGTTGAGGCAAGATAAGCAAAGGTACAATGTGTTAAGAGGAAATTTATGCCATATTTGACAGCATTACCCTGTTGATGACTGCCAAGAATATGACTGGCATAATTTTCTTGGGTCTTTCTCTGATCTCAGATGTAAATTTGATATGTGTTCAGGCAAGCACATGTTTCAGAATAATTTTAAAGAGCAATAGCTGTATTGCAAGTATTTATTCTGCTGAAATGGACTACAGATATCTTCACAATTTCCCTTTGTTTAAGGTGAGTAATCATGGTGTCATCTTTAACAGTGCAACTATTTACGGGAATTTGAAATTAAAAATTGCAATTATGTACATTCAAGAAATTTACAGGTCTGTCTTAGGAAATTAAATAGAAACTTGATAAGATTTACCTATATAAATGTGAGTGAAAATTACCTACCAACGTAATATCTCTAGTCAGTAATAGGAACACTAACATTTTTGTTTGTTTGTTTTTTAGGACTTACACATGGTAGTGAGATCCTGTTGCAATCAATCCATTTTGAACTGAACATCTACCCCCCCCCACTTTTATAAAGAACATTTCTATATTGTGCCCTCCTAGTGACATACTTTCATAATGTTGCCTTACAGCATAGAACACCACAACTCCAGCCAGCTTTGAAATGTAGTGTGAGCTTATACTCTTATATAGTGCTTTCAACACTAACAAAGGAAAATTTTGGGAAGAAAATGCAGCTAGGTAGATTGATAGCGATTACATCTCTCTTTGCTTTTGTAAACTCCTTACTTTAACATCACTTATACACACATTATGTACTTGCAGTTTTCCATACTTGATATATGCTTTGTCTAGACAAATTTCTATGCTCCTTCTTGATGGAAGACAGAATATTTACTTAGTGGAGGTAAATTTATGATAAATTAGTGTCCATCATTGCTCATATAACTGAAATAGGTATGAAATGCCTCACATTTCTTTGTTCTCCAGACAACATGAAAACATTACAAAAAAATGCATAGAGAGCAGAGAATTGAAGCCATGAAATTATTAACTTTGTTTTAAAAAAATTATTAGAAGCTTTCTTCTATGCAAAGTGTGCATGGTGATAAAAAAGAGAGCAAAGAAGCAGTACCAAGGGTAAATAGTCTCCTCAGCCCTTTTGCTACCATGTGTCCAAGTTATTTTCCCGAGTGAGGTTGGCTCCATTATTTGCTTTCTCAGAGTCACAGATCAGCTGTAGAAATATGTGTACTTGACAGAAAGGAGTCAAAGGAACACAAAGCAGCAGGGTGACAAAATGGCGTGCTGGCTCCTGGACTGAGTTAATGCATCACACAAGCTGTGTGACAGTGTATGAAAAGAAAATGCAAGAACTAGTGGGAGAAGGGGACTTTCCACAAGATTAAAGGTCCAGTCCCCCTGAGATTTTGTTAAAAAAAAATAAAATTATGAAGGAAAAGATACAGCAGTACATAGTACTGAAAGTTCAAGGATTGCTTAACTCCAAAGCTATCTCATCAGAAAACAAGATGAGAGAGGTGGTAATGCCAAGGGTTGGAAAAGGAAACCTCCAGGTGGGTGGGGAAAGGAGAGGAAAGACAGTCAAATGTGGATGACACGTTGCATCTTGAGAAGAAACAAAAAAATTATTAGTGCTTTCCAGTCAGTCACCAAGACAACAATAGATTGGATTTGGAGCTGCCTGCAATAATTTAAGTTTACTTTGTCTTGGTTGGATAATTGTATGTCTTTGCCTGTTTATGTTGGATCCATTAGTTTGACAAGAGCTTCAGCCAGAAAGACAAGGTAGGGGGAGAAGAAAGGGGAAAGTTGTGGAATTTGTATCTATAAAAGGGTAATATAAAAATACTAGCGAGCCTGAAAAAGGTTATAATTCATGTTGCTTTGAACATCTTGTGTGCTATGATTTCTTCCAGTGATAAGAGGGGGAGATATACACAGAGAACAGTGACAATGAAATCCCTTGTTGCTATAAAATGACCTTCTGATCCCTGTATCCACTGCTGATCTCAAGCTCCCCAAAAGAAACCTAGTGGGAACCCTTGGCCCTGACAACCAGATGGAAGGAGAATCAAAGTGTTTGCATCCCTGGAGGGCAGGGCGGCAGACCCAAGAGCTTGGAGAGATGGGAGGATGGGAAGCATTGGAGAAGCTGAAGTGATAGACCTGTAGGAGCTGTGGTGTTGTAGTGTGATACATTTTGAAGACAGGAATGACAGTGGTAATGGAGAAGCTGAAAACAGATGCCTGAAAAAAAACAGTTCAAAAAGTAACCTGAGAGTGGTTGACATAGCAAGAGATGGACAAACATGAGAGAACATGTTGCACATAGCACTTCAGTCAGTTGGAGGATGCAGAGATGGAGAGGGCGGGTGTCCTTTCACAAAAGGCAAACATCTGAGTGACAAAAAACCTCTCAAGCCATTCCTGCTGGGTTACCGACACCTCTTAGAGGCAAAGGAGGTAAATTGCACACACGAGCAAATTGCTCTCCATATGGTTTAATTTCCTTCAGAAGTAGCCTGTGGTAAAATGCAGAAGAAACCATCCTACAGCATGTAAATCAAGTACAATGTTATGGCACTGTACCTGCTAGGCTTTTTTTTTCAAAAGCCAAAGGTTTTACAGGGGATTTGCTGTCCTGCAGACTTCCCTTTCTAGGGCAACTCAGGTATATTTAAAATCTGCAAACAACAATGGTAACAAAACATTAACAATGACAGGGGAAAAGTCTTTTGCAACTCTGAAAAGGACGCTAGAATTCAACTCTGGAGCACCCAAAAAAAGTGGAGTGTTTGTCTGTTCTGCTCCACTTACAAACCTACTCAACTTCATAATCAAATATCTGCACTTCCATCCAAATATTTAAAAAACCTAAATGCTACTGATGCTGCCCCTGCATGACCAAATTTTATGGCTTCAGTAAAGTGACAAATGTAAGGAAGGAACAGTTTGGTACATGCCATGTTTTACACATTGCACTTATTTTATTACTTCTAACATTTTATGTTTACAAGGTAGAAAACATCCTGTCCTTATGCAGAGAAAGGGCCAGTTCAACATGGGGGTGTTTGAACAGTTGAAATTAGTGCACAGCCTACACAAAAGTATTTGTGGAAATAATTTACTATTGTAGCCTAATTGGGTTGAATCATCTATTTATATACATGTATTTTTCTTGACTTGTATCTTTCCCTTTCAAAGATATTATAGTAGACTTCTCTTTCCCCCTGCGGTTGGGGCCAACTTGGGATATTTCTTTAGGATTACAATAAATGAATTTAGAAAAACCATTAACAATAAAAATAAATGGCAACTTTGAGCCATTTATAAATTTGCCTTCACTTCTTTTTTCTCCTTACAGCTATCTCAGTAGCCCTTTTAGGAATCCCAAATGTTCCTTGGTTTTCTGTAGCAAGCATTTTGTGAACTGTTCATTCATTAGCTTGGAAAACTGTTTCTGTCTCTCAGGACAGACATCAGTAGAAGATGTCTGGGATAAGTACTCTATCAAGAAACTATCGTTATGCCTTAGGAACTGAGGAATTATTCCAAATGATCTAGCAATATGAACCATGCTGAACTGAAGACCAACAAATGTTACCTTCCATCTCTTCTGGTGACTTTATTGTTGTCTTCATTATCATCTTTCTTTTTCCCTTGCCAATTCAGTCAGCAGTTTGCCTCCTGTGCTACATACTAGCTGACAGATGTATCCTTTTCATTTCACATACTTTTAAAGCCTTGGGCACTGCTTTCTCGAGATATTTATACAGCTCTGGGACCCAGTTGCTTAAAAAGTAGTTTGTACTGAATATTTGTTACATGTTCTACAAGATCCAGCAGACTCTTACTTTGCATAGAGTAAAACAAACAAACAAAAGGTTCTAATGCTTTGTATGTATTTTGAATGGAAAAAATACTATAGGCATTGCAATATTCAGACTATCTTCGAAAGGTTTTCTCCATAACAGTAGGAATTAGATGAGAAACAGTTTCCATATATACCATATTATCTTCAAAATCTATCTACCACCAAGTTTCTTCATGTCCTACGAGCAAAGAAGTGGTAGAATGTCTTCCTTCCGAATATCACAGGACATCTCTGTGTCCTTATCTTAAAGACTGGAAGAGAAAACACATCTGCAACAAAACACACCACTGAGTCTATTCCCTCATTGTAAAAGCAATCAGTCCCGTGCTAATTCTGCTGATGTAATTTTTTCCTTTTATTTGAATTAATATGAGATAAAGTGCAGAACTGGAATAAAGATCATATTTTATTATGAAAGTGTCTTTTCCTATCAGGACACCTTAGAGGTATATTTGCTACCTATAGGAAAAGTAGATCTTGTTTGTGCTGGAGGAAGATGATTATCTGAAAACTTTTTGTCTTTTACCATTGTCCTATCATTTACATGATCTGTGTAGAAAAAGCAATAAACTATAATATTTGAAAAATGCTATAACAGAATCCTTAAGGTAAAACTTCTGGCCTTTGCTTCAGTTTCTAGAGTAGTATTTTAGTAAACTATGGAACTTAGTAAACTATGTAACTATGGAATATTTTTATCAAGGATGCATAATTTCCAACATTACTCCATTTTTTAGTCCACATTAACATAATAACTTGAGTTATTAGTATAATTTGAAATGTTTTCAAGATATGGCTGGAGAATTAGAGGCTCAAGCTGGAAAGCATTTGATTGCCAGTTTCTTGTCTTGCTTGCCAGGGTCAATTAACATATTTCTTCCAGTTTTGCCTTTGTTTGACTTATCAAAATTTGAATGTGCCACAGACTTTCATAATCACTTAGGCTCCTTGTTCAAGCTTTAGAAGCACATAGCAACACGAAGCACATTCATGCAGATTAAGTGCTCTTTGGAGTATTAGGAACCACTTAATCTGTATAAATATGCTTCAGGTTGCTCAGTTTTTACAACACCTTGAGAAGGAGCTGTGGCAGTTCAGAAAAGCGTGTGATGAATTATTTAAAAGGAGATATATAATCCATGATAAGTTTATCTTCCAAGTGACTATTGTCAGAACCATGTTTTTTCTTTTTTTGTGTTTTTGTACTTTACTGCACTGTGTTAATGCAAGTGACAAAGGGAATTTCCTATTATATACTCTATTACTTCCAAAATTCTGTTTTTATCACTGTTGATTTAGAAGATAAGCATGAGAGTTGAATAAGTACTGAGCAATTTTACTTTATAAATTCATGCAGCAGGAAGGATTTACACTTTTAAACAGAAAAAGGTAAACACTATTCCTTTTCTCATTTAGCTAAATATGTTAGCCCATGCATAAAAAGCATAACTTTTTTTGTTTCTATTGACTCTAGTTTTCATTTGCTGTAGAACTGAAAACAATGAGGTATGAGATATGACAAAGTATCATATTGGGATGTTAGCTATATTGCTTTCAGGGTTTACAATGTCATTTAGACTAATAACTCTTTGTAGTATAATTTAATTATCACCAAAAATAGAAAACATGGTTATACTGCACAGCTTTCCCAGAGGATGTGTTGTGTATGCTGAGATATATTTAAGCTCCATATTTAATATATTTGCAACTATAACTGTCATATTCTGAAATCCTTTATTGTTGAAATGTTTGCAGTGGCCATTTTTAAGCTGTTCATAACATGGACAAGACAGCATTGATTATAAAATGCTGAACCCAAAGAAGTAAATAAGACTTTTGGTGGTCACAGCAATGGAGACTGGAGGCCCTCTGAAAAACAGAATTCAAGATACTGAATTCTAATTATAGTGAAGAACTTTTGAGGTTTAGTATCAATAAATAACTATTATGAGAATAAGCCTACACTCTGTGGTCCATATTAAAGGGTGATTTAGTAAATGTTAGTCTTCCCAACATGTATTTCTGGGGCTATTTGCCCCCTGAGCTGAAGTACAGCATCTGTTCCATGTGCAGTGTGGTAATTCAGTGCTAGGTGCTGGAGGCAAGTGCCAAGACCCCTACCCTTCACCAGTGAGGTTCTCTATTCGATGAGGTTGCACTGCTGCAAGCAAACACGTTGAGGTTCATCACTCCCTAAGGTTCTGCTGTGTGGGCAATAATGACTGCAGTGGATTATATTTAGGCCCCAAAGCAAGACTTACCCTGCCACTGTGATCATACTCTCACCATGGTTTTAACAGGGGCTGGCAGGGCTGCCGTGTTTTCTGCTCTTAATGTATGTGATGGGGATGGTGGGAGCAGGAGAATATTTATTTGCATGTTAGGGTAGGCTGAAGGCTCTTTTGAGAGACAACAAATAACACAAATGAGACTTGTGAAGGGCAGAATACAGGCTGCTTGCTGGGTGCAGAGTTGAAATTTAGTCTTCTTTTGCTCTTTTCACATAAATTAGCTGATGACTTGACCTTAGTTGTGAAGAGGACGGCTGTGTGTCTGCTCTGGGTTATTTCATTGTCCCTGTAACAAGGTTCTTTGTTTGATAGAGGTCTGTAAATTTATGACTTTTTTGATAAGAATTCCACATTTTTTTTTTTTTTTCTAATTAGAAAGAATCTTTGGAAATTCTGATCTTTTGCTGTGATGAGCCATATTCAGCTGCAATAAACTGGGTAAATAAGGCTTCTCAAAAGGAATTAAAAAAAAAAGGTGAGGTAATAACCCAGTTCTCCTAATTTTCATACAACTTAAGATGCAGATTGCATTGTACATGAATTAAATGAAAAATACTAATACTTTTCTCACTTCAGGCTCAGATATAGTTCCCTGGATCATATCCAGTGCAAACAGTGAAATGTTATACGACCTCTGTTGAGCAGAGGTCCTTTGCCAGAAGCTCATTGCAGGAATGGGCTTTAATTTTTTTTGTATTGGATTTTACTCTACTGTTGGTTTTATCATTCTTGATATCTGCAAATGTGCTTTATTGTCTGGATCATTTAATTTTGTTAGGCAAACGTGCTTCATTTTTTAATGATAAAATGTAAGCATGCTCTTCACTAATAACTGCTTTTCCTTTCAGAGCAAGTGATGCATAAAGTCTAATCTTTTGTAGTTGAAGGAAGATGTTCTTAAGAATTGATTTAGGGTCTGCCTTTGTCTTACTAATTTTTAATTACATGCAGTCAGACCTGATTAATCTGAATTAGTATGCAAAGCCCCTTTTTAGAACTAAATAAAATCAGATTAAAAAGTAAAGGATACATACAAGGATGTGTTATAAGGTTGGCTAAAAGTGAAATCTTCCTTATTGTTAAGCACACAGACGTCTCAGTCTGAACAGTTTATGTCTTCTAATTGGCTACATAGTTTTGCTGTGTTACAGAACTTTAATTCCATTTGACTTTTGAGTGATGTATCTAGGCATCATAATAATATTATGCAATAAAATGCCTTTGTGGGATTTTATAACTTAAACTGGACTTAACAAAATCAGTTCAACCAAAGCCTCTATGAATACAAGTGTGTTTAAAGAGGTAGAACTATGCTGCAATTTCAGAAGTCACTGCTTTAGTAAGTGACTAATTCAAGCCAATGTGAATTGAAACCAGCTATAGTGAGAGCAAAGTCCTCTTCTTCCCTCAAAGTTCTATTCTCATCCTGCTCATAAATGTCCTGTTACTTTCTACTGGCTATGATACTTGTCAGAGCACAATTCAGCTCCTCAGCTAACTAAAATGGCAGAAAATAACCTGGCAAAAGAGTGTACGTAGGCTTTTCATGCAAAAACTGAATTAGTTTACAAAGAGGTCAGGCAAGCCCTGAATGATGAGATGGAAGGGAGAGGGTAAGTGTGTACTGAGTGGGCAGTAGGGGGAGTGGAAGGAAGAAAAGAGAGGGTAAAATCTCTGTCTTTCAGAAATTGTGGACCATTTGTTCAGATCAGCTATGTGGTGGGACCTTGCCCTAAGGAGGCCAGTGTCAATTCCGCTACTCAGCTAAGTGCTTGAGCACCCTATTTAGCTCACAGGAGCAGCCTCACAGTCATCTGGATTTAAGTGTGTGCTTTATGCAGAGGTAGACTCAACAGTCCACTATGGGCATCCGATTAAAATGTTTCCTGACTATCTCATCATAATCCTTCCTGACATATACCACTGCCTTGATGGGAAAATGGAGCTGTTCTGAATTTTGACTAATAGGAACAAACTTGCTCTTCTCTGGACAGAGGGGACAGGTATGCAGAAACCTCCTTAAATACAACAGCCTTTTAAAATTGATTGCAGCCTCTTGTAGTACTACTATACAATTATTTCTATTTGATAGAAATGCAGAGTATTGTAACTGCATCTTGTCTCTACCTCTCATCTGTATTTCTAAAACAAAACATGGCCTGTTACACTGTGACGATTATGTTGGAAAAACTATTAAAAATTTTCTGAAATATAATGGAAAATGCTATGATAGCAGGATATTGATTCTTTTATTTTGAAATTATAAATATGCAGCTAGTAGAGGACAATAAGGGCTCCATACTTGACTAACCCATGTGCTATTTAAACTAGTTTTGCCTTGATGTATTTCTGTGCCATGTATAATAAAATACAAATTACTCAAATTTATCACGAAGGGATTAATTGACATGTAATGGGGGATCTGGCTACTACACAGGCAAGCTGCCAAAATGAAAGAAGAAAGAAGCTTTTTGAAAAGGGAATGTAAAAATACATATAAGTGAAAAGCCAACAGCGGTAGCAGTAAGTGTGTGTGGAAGCTAAGTCCAGGACTTGGCTTATATCAAAGAACAGGTGTAACATTATGAGATTCTCAACATGGAATGATTTCTATGGGTCATTCATATATTTCATTTTATTTAGGCTAAAACTGAATTGCTTGAGCAGACAGGTGGAGATTTGATATGGTGGTTTGGAAATGATAGGAACCCAGCTAAGCAGAAACTACAACCATGCTGGCATGCTGATCACATCTCTTCAAGCTGAAATGCCTAATACTGCAAGTCCTTGACTCGATGATTAGATACTTTGCTTAGCTGTGGCCTTAGTCAGGAAAACTCATTACTCTTTTCTTCTCTTTTGCTTTTTTTTTTTTGTATTTCTTATGACTGTATTCCCCATTCATTTCTTGTAGCGCTGTAGATTTTCAACAATGATCACATTATTGGTCAAATCCAGACTCTCTTTGCCATCCCCCACCAAAAAAAGAACAAACAGAAAGACTGTACAGTTTCTTAAAAATCTGCTGTTGCACTTATGAACTTTAGCAGACGCAATGTTTTTCAGGAGGGAATACAAATCTGTCCATTTTAGTGCTATTTTGCCTACCCTTAATTCTCTTCCTTCATTCTGGATTAAAAAAAGATTAATTCCCACACATTCCTGAAGCTCTGTTTGGCTCTAAATTAGATCAAGTTGGGATTTTTGCTCATTATAGCTCTTCTTCCCTGCTGGCAGGGAGACTCTTGTCTTTGTCACTTGTTTTCTTCCTGTCTGCTTGTGCTTACAATTCAATTGTAAATCCCACGTGACCATCATTCAACCAAAGAACAGACCACTAGGGCTTTTTAGCATGTTTCTTATTGTAAAATATGTACAAATAAATGCACATTACTTCCAGACAAACCCTTAAGCTGCTAATAAAGCTTCGGGTGCACAGGAAATAATGCAGTTGAAAATAATGATGGAGCACAAATTTTAAATGGCTCCTTACCTCATTAGAATGGCATTTCAGTGTGCCAGAGTGTCACTTCAGTTTTGTGGGCCCTCCCCTTCAGGAAGAATTACTGTTTCTCCTTACATGGGCATATTCTGTGACAACAGTTCCCACTATTTTTTAATACATATGTGTACAAGGTTCTAATCTGTCACCATGCGATAAGGCTCAGCTTGATTGCTTCACCCACTACAAAAGCATGTGTGTTCAGATTTAGACATATAGAAAATGTTGGTGTCCCCACAATGCTTTGTCTTTGAATCAGTTTTTAGCTATTAACATCACTGTACTTGAGCACCCACCCGGTTCACTAGACCTGGCTTTCTCTTCCCGAAGATCAAGTTGGTGCTCAAAGGAACCTGTTTTTTGTTGGTAGAAGATGAGAAAGAAAGAACTATGGAGATTCACAACAGCCTTTCAGCAAATGATCTGTGGAATTACTTTGAACATTGGCAGCATCATATGCAGCTGTGTCAGTTCAAAAGGGAACTATTTTGAAGGTGATCATAATAGATTTTCTTTATTTGTTAATAAAAAGAGTTACAGGCAGTATTTGTTTGTTTGGGGTTTTTGTCTTTGTGGTTTTTTTTTTTTAATTGGAGCTTGTATACATTTCTGATGCACTAAACTATACTTAATATGAATAATCTGTTTAATAAACTTGACTGTGCTGTTGTCAGAACCTATAAAAATAATGTGACAGGAAGGTCTTAGCAGAGTGCCTGTCCACCAGGTATTGTAAGGACAATCAACCATGTGCAGTCTTCATCACCTCAGCTGGAATCCTGCTCCTGGAATCTGAAGGGAATACAGGCAGGCAGGAAGCTAAAAGTTTGACAGACCTGATTTTTCAATAGCTAGGAATATGAGTTTCATAGCAGAGGTCTTTGAAAATACCCTGTCACTCCCACCTTCCTGTTTATCCTGAAGGAGCACTAAGCTGAACAATTTTGCTGATTACAGCACCAGTGAGACTGACCAATATGATACTGCCTAGAAGCATTGTTGCTTTATAAACCTTGCAGCCTTTCTAATAGCTTCCTGAAAGTTTGCAGAGTCCTGAGGCATGGTATGTCTCTATACATTGACACACACGCAGGAGGGCTCTTTAGCCACACATGGCCACAGGCAAGCATCATTGAAAGGGTTGGTTCTCCAATAGAATCATAAAATCACCAGGTTGGAAAAGACCCACCGGACCATCAAGTCCAACCATTCCTATCTAACACTAAAATATGCCCCTCAGCACCTCGTCCACCCGTGCCTTAAACACCTCCAGGGAAGGTGAGCCAACCACTTCCCTGGGCAGCCTGTTCCAATGCCCAGTGACCCTTTCTGTGAAAAATGTTTTCGTAATATTCAGCCTAAATCTCCCCTGGTGGAGCTTGAGGCCATTCCCTCTTGTCCTGTCCCCTGTCACTTGGGAGAAGAGGCCAGCTCCCTCTCCACATCTTCCTTTTAGGTAGTTGTAGAGAGAAATGATGTCTCCTCTCAGTCTCCTCTTCTCCAGGCTAAACAACCTCAGTTCCCTCAGCCGTTTCTCATAAGGCCTGTATATGTTTCTATGACACATAGTGAAATCAGGTTGATATTACTAATGTTTTTTGTTATAAAGCCAAATGACAACGTCCAGTGGCAAATGGCAGCTGTTAAGTTCTAGGCTTCTTTCACTTTTGTTTCTTTAAGAAAAACCTATCCTAATGCCCTTTTGGGAGATTGTCCTTATGCATGCTTTCTTTGAAAGGTGTTAAATACGAAGTCAACACAAAGTGACCAAGTCTAACTACAAATAGGTTTATGTAACTAGGAAGTTAGTCCTCTGGGTACAAGGAGCCGAGGAAAATATCTTAGGACTTTTCCATCTATTATGAAAAATAAAAATCATGTTGAGTTCAGCTTCAAAAAAGTAAAACTGGTGTGCATTATGAAATTATAGGAAATTTTATGTTTTATGACCATATGCTTGCTAATAAGTCCTTCTATATTTGCACAACAGAGCTGAATTTCATCTGCAAAACTGGGATTTACATGAAATTAACAAGTTTTTAAAACAAAATACATTTATGAATGAGAAAAAGAAACTACTTTCTTCACTGTTTTTTTTCACCTAGCATGCTGATTAAGGACATTTAAAAACAGTTTAATATGTGCTTAACCTTGAGTCTTTATTTGGTCTTGACTTTAATGATATGAAAGCTCTCACTTGATTTAGAGCATAGGTTGAAGCCCTCTGAAAAATGGAGACAAATTTCCATAATGCAGATTTGTCTGAAATTCAGATAAGGCACAGGTAGGTGATGTTACATCATGTTGATAAAAAGCATGTTGCTTTTTCTTCAAAATTGTAAATTGTTAACCCCTACATCCTAGTTCATATATTCTGAGACATGGAAAAGTTCCTAAATTTCAATAACCTCAATTCTGCCTGAATATGAGACACAAAAGCTGTCTGAAGGAGAAGAAATTACTAATTTGAATTAAGATGCAACTGTAGTAAACATCTGATTAGCATAGAGGCATTTCTAAAAATGAGAATTAGGTATTTAATATAACACTTGTAAAGGCAGACAGGATACAAGGGCAAGTTTCTGGTGAGATCTACTCAGCTGTGCTTCTGTTTCGCCATTTCAGCACTGGAAATCCCCTTGCTTCTATTGAAAACCAGCTTGAACAAAACACTGATGAATATACATAGTTGTAACAAACCCTGTACTGGCAGAGGAGCATATTTTATGACCTAATAGGTCTTTTCTCTCTCCAAAGGCTATAATTCTTTGGAAAAAATCAATCTCTTTCTATGGAAAAGTGGGTGTCTACTGCCTAAAACAATTTTATTTGGCAGCAATGTGAGTTTGTTTTACTACGTAGAACTCACCTGCACTTTGATAAAGGTAGAAAATAAACAGATAACCAAGCTATAAACAATAAAGCCCCAAGGAGCATGCACAATTTTTTTTAAACTACATTAAACAATTACCCCATTTCTAGGCAACCCAGCCTGCTGCCTAAATAGTTTTGTGTTTCCCATAATCCCACTCAAGTCTTACGCAGCCTTGCTGAATTCAATTTCTTCAGTTTCCTATTTGTATCCCTGTACTTTCTCAAATTAACCATTATTCTAGTGATGTTGAATTATACAGAACCTTTTGATTAAAGTGCTACCGAACACAAGGCACCTTCAATATAGCTGAAGTTTACACAGGGATCAAACCAGCCTCATCTGCTTTTTTATGCCAAATTACAGAAACCGTGTAACATGGCACACATTCCTTCTCGCTTTGGCAATTCAAAACATTGTTTAAACAAGAAGGTACTTTGGCACTGCATATAATTCCCAGAAGTACAAAGAAGAAAATTTCAGAGGAGTATGACTCAACAAACAGCCTTAAAAAAAAGATCTACTTTCATTTCCTGTTGGAATCAGTA
Source organism: Piaya cayana (assembly GCA_013389865.1). Taxonomy (NCBI): domain Eukaryota; kingdom Metazoa; phylum Chordata; class Aves; order Cuculiformes; family Coccyzidae; genus Piaya; species Piaya cayana. The sequence continues at coordinate 153,948 of WAAB01024428.1, forward strand.
ACAAAATAATTCCCCTTTTTTTCTGACCAGCATCAAATTAGCTTTACAATGTGAGCCAAACTCAGCTGCTGTTCATTTGGTACTGCTTTCCTTTGTGCTTTAGGCTAGGCTATGCAATTAATTTTTACTAAGGTCTGCTGAGTAATTTTACTGTAGCCCACTAATTTTTATCAAAGCCCTCTGGATAATTTTATTCAGGTCTGCTCAGCAGGAAACTCTTCTGGCTCCAGCTCTGATGGTCTAGCCAAATACTGGATGCTGCCCTTGTATCTGGGAACAGTAGCAGTGTGCTGCAAAGGCTTTCGAAGAGATCAGGGCATGTTACCAATACAGTGGAAGGAATGTGCCTGTGATCCGGGTGAGGTCTGCTCCAAACTGCTTTTTTTTTTTCATAATCCATCTGGAATCTCTTACTTGAGCTGATGCAGTGTGTGTTTTATTCATCTGCTATTTTTTTTGTCCTATGTTGGTGTAATTCTATGGAGGTTACAGATTTGATTTTATTTATAGTATTGTTTAGCAGGGAAGAAACTGGTCCTGTTTGCTTAGTTTTTCTTAAACTTAGGGCTCACTACCTGCCATTTGTGGCAATTTATGTGAAATTTTTTTTTTTTTTTTTAATATCATGATTATATCATTCGGAAATGCCTTTTGTCCAGCTTTTCCATAAGAGGTTAAACTGTAGCTATTTCAGTAGCATGACTAAATGAAGTCTTTCCTAACATAGTAAATACAATTTGCTAATTCCTATGTATGAAACACAGTGAGATGAACACAAAAAAAAGATATTTTTTTTTCCTTTTGTTGTGAATAATGTTTTAATGAAATTGTTGAGAAGTTTTATGTATCTATAAAGAATAAAAGCAACTGATCCAGCTGCTTTATAACCATGTATCCAAAAGCCACTCCAAAATCCATGGGAGCTGGAGGTACTTCAGGGACTTAAGACTAATTCTTTCTTAAGTATGAAAAACTCAGAAAATATTTCAGTTGTCAAGAGCATCTACTTTTGCCTCAAACCATTGCTTGACATCTTGATGTGTGTATTTTCTAAATGCACCCTTAAACAGACTGAGGAATCAGATGATGCAAGCTTTACTACAGAAAGCATACATTCCTTTTTGAATATCAGGATAATTTTGCCTGTGCATTACTTAGGAAATGTTATGACCCTATGGTCATTCTCTATGGGAATGTTTTTTTAGTTCCCTCCCTTATATTTTACACAATTTGCAATCAATGTTGTCTTCAACCTGTAAGAAGTCCAGAAAAGGTAGGGGCTTCTGTCATTTACATATCATCTGGATCCACAAAGCCATTTAAACGGTTATGTCCCATTGATTTTTGTAGAGTGCTGGATCCTAAATGCTTTTGTGAATCTAGCAAGTCGTATTTTTTGAAGGCAATTATATGGCCGAATTCCTTGAAAATCCAAGAATAGTGCTGTCACTTTAATGTATGCTTTTTGATCATTACTTGGAAACTTGTCAGTGTATTTTACTCTTGTGCTCAGAAACATAATTACATGCTTTATAAAGTTTAATCAATATTAGTACACTGAGGTAGAGAACAATTTAGATCTCTTAATTTGCCTGCTTTCTGTATTAATACATTTTTTTCAATATGTTTGGAAACATGCACAATGAAATACCATCATCACTTAGAGAGGGAAGTGGGAACAACCTACGTCAGATGTTTCAGCTCCTCTTGTGCATCCTTAGAAATACAAAGCAAGCTCAAATGGTCTTATCTGGCCCACCAAACTACTTTTAAATCTTCTTTCTATAGCTAGGGCAGTGCAGGAGAGCCAGAGCATGCTAGTGATTTTGGCTCATTAATTTTAACTAGATACTGGGCCTGAATGTTGTTTAATACCTCTGGACTACAGCTTTTTCTGCCTCTTCAGAGGCATGATTAACGCAGTTGGCAATGCCTTTGCTAGAGCTCCAGTCTTTTGACTAACGCTTCTTTTAACCACATTAAAACACAGCAATGGATGCAGCTATCCAACAAACAAAGCATGCACCCTATTACCCTTGTGTTTCCTTGCTGTACTTTATGGCCAGTTTGGTTTCACAGATAAAATGCTCCATTTTCAGTAGACACAGATATAATCAGACCCTGTGGGCAATGGTGAAGGAGCAAGTCTGCACTGCTCTGCCAGCTTGCAGTAATCCCCTGGGGGCCATTACTTCACCTATGAATCACTGAAGTAAACTGCTATATTAGCCCCACCCTTACTATACAAGATCCTCAGCTATTATACAAGGCTTTTAAAAAGTATTTCACAATGCCAAGAGACAATCTGGTCCTAGCATACCTTCAACTTCATGCTTAAGATCAGTGGGGCAACCCTAATATAAAAAATGAGGAATGTAGAACAGTATTAATCCAAAAAAGTACTGTGTTAATGATATATTACCTAAAATTTATTGTCTCTATGAAGGTGGCTCTGTCTGTGAAATAAGGTGTATGTCCAGAGGTGTCCTGGTTGTTGCTGGAACACCATCAAACTCTCATCTACCCATAAATATCAACCTTTGGAATGATCTGGGACAGGGCCAGCTATAAAAAAATGCTGTTTGCTATTAACAAACTCCTTGCTCTATTCCAAACGAGATTAGGGAACTCTAGGAGTTGGTCATGAATACGCAATTATATGATTTCCTCTGCAGAGGAAATATATATTCTAGTATTAAGAAGACATTATAGTCATGGGATTTAAGAACCTATCCTACTTGAAAGGAGAACCAGATTTCAAAGAGATTGGGCTCAGGGTAAACTGAAGTCAGCTGATACCACTAATTCTGCATTACTGAGACACAAGCCAAACTCATACATGTTGCATCCCAGAGCAAATCTTGAGTTATTTAAAACAAAACCAAACAAAATGAAATGTTGCAGTATTGGGCAGTCACAGGATGCCATGGGAAGCAAGATCTATGACCCTACACTTGGCTCGGCCACTTCAAAACCATACAAATATGTGATTACTCCAACCCTTCCTTATGACTAAAACTTCACATTTACTTTTCAAAATGGATCTTTTGTTTTCCTTCCGCCTTATCTGCTCTTACTGACTGAAAATTATCAGAAATGCCAAGCACTCTACAGCAGGGAATAGGCAAAATTCTAATGCTTCAAAGTCCCAGTGCCTCAAAGGCAGCAGCAACCCTCTCCAGCCTTGCCTGCCCCCCAAATAGCCTACGAACCCATCAATAGTGCACTTTGTGTCCTCTCTGCTCCTCCCAACATCACCCCTTCCTGCATATCAGCCAATGAGAGGACTTACTGCAGCAACTGTGAAGATGCTATCTATGCCCGGAGGCAGCTGATTTAAATAATGCCCATTTAAACTGATATTCTATTTCTTATTCTCTTCATTCATTGTACTTCTCCTGCACTGCCTTCCATTAAAGCTAAAAATGTAGGGGGCTACAGCAGTCAACTGTCTGTATGCATTCATTAAGAGGGTGCGAAGAAGGTGGAGCCCATAGAGTTTCCCTTTATGGGTATTGTACAGAGTAAAGAGGTGAAAATCGATGAACACGGAAACTAGCATAAAATTAAATCTCGTGAAACACAATCCTGCGTTTATTTATGTTCTTTTTACCTGTTAAATGGGCTGTTATCAGGCCATAACTTTTCCAAGTGTTTCTGCATAGATCAGCCCTCACAGTGCTATCTCCTTAACACTTCTAGGAAAAGTAAGAGAGTAAACAGATTTTGAGTTCATTTCTAACTGGATTCTATGAATAGCAGCGCACTGCATGTTTATCAATGGCCTTTCACTCTCAGAAATACAGAAGTGGATGTTTTCCTCTTACCACTTGCCCCCTGTTAGCAGAACAGCATGCAATTGTCAGCTCTTATGGACTACAGACTGAAAATTGGAGTCGAACAACACAAATCTGCATATTCACTTTGAAAACTAAAATGTATTTGGGGACATGTCTGAAAGAGATGTGATTTTTCTGCTATCTGTGCAACTTGTTAGTTTTCTATGGTGAGAGGCCATGAGGAAAAATGAGGAGGACATTTGGAAAGACCCTGAAAAAAAGGCAGGGGAGGAGGAGGGACTCTGTACTCCAGGCATCTTTGCTTGGCATTTGTACTAACTTGCACTGGCTTCTTGGGCCATAGTCCATTTATTTCTCTAGATTTCTGCATCTCTGTTGTTCTCACATACCCCAGCTTATCAGCTTTGTCTAGTTTTCTTAGGAAAAAGTGACATAAAAACCTAAATAATAAAAATAAAGAAGATGATAACTTCTATCAGTACATAAAATTCTTCAGGCAGATTTTCATCTGGAAAAATATTAAGGAATGAAAAGGAATGCATAAGTGAGTTTCTATGAAGAACAATAAAATGTAGTTCTGAGGAAGTACATATAAAATCGAGCTGAGCCAGTAACAGAAAGCCCCCAGATTGTTCTTGCAGTACAGAATGTCCAACCTGACATTTGAATGTCCAGACATCTGTATCAATCCTTTCCCTGGCACACTGTGGGCAGCATTCTTTAACAGCTATCCTAATAAATGATTTGAGGAAAATACCCTCATATTTTCCATTGATATGCAAAATGTTTCTTTAGGGAAACTAAATAAAACAAGTATGAATAAGTTGAGGCTCTTAAATCATGACGTTCCTTACAAATGAAAATCTGGGCCAAGTGTCAGGTAAATACAAAACTTGTAAATATATCTCCTGAAAAAAATTAAAACTCCAAATAAAACCTAACTACTCTAAACCAAAAGTATGTACAGAAAAAGGTCATGATGATGATTACGATGATGATAATGATTATTATTTTTATTACTGTTGTTTTTGTTCTGTTGTATGACTGGCTCTATAAGGGACCCATCAACATCACTGCTGAACACCTTCACTGTATTAATCGATTTGTTGCTTCTCAAAACATCCCTCCAGGTTGATGTTGCTGATTCTGTTCCACAAATGAAGTTTAATCTTGTAAGGGAGCCTAAGATGGTTCATTTCCCCTTTGTGTTGGTTATCATCTATATCAATCTTTTCAAACAAAGAATATGGAGGGAAAAGAAGCAGAAAGAGCAGACTATAACTAAAACCTCTAAACCCTATCAAAGGTGACAAACAGGTCAACAGGCAAAGTGTTCAGGGTAAAAAGAAAACCTTGCTGTGATTACTTTATTCATGGAGATAAGGAAGACCAATCTGGGACACTTAAGCTTCTTCATTGCTTTGGGCAAGTAGCTTGCTCTGTAATTGTGCTGTGTTGCAGGGTTAAGCCAGGCTTCAGTCCTCTTGGCCTTAACTTCCCGCCCGTGGCAAAGATACAAGCAGGCTTGTGTTTATCTGCTTTGAACTTGGGAGCCTACACATGTAGTTTCACAGTAGCTGAAGGCTATGTAAAGCTGTTGCTTACATGGTGCTTGCCTTCCTCCTACTGTAGCCACTCTTGTGGCAGAATTTCAGCATAACAGCCTTACCTCGGCCTTAGAACCACCCGGTGCATGGAACCCACCTTCTGTGCTAATAAAAGCTCACAGAACAGTAACATTTCCTGCTATGGCATCAGCTGCAATTTGCTAAGCCCTTTCTCTCCAGTGCTGGAGTGTTGGGAGCCATTCTGTGGGATGAGGAGGGGGCTTGCAGAGTTCAGTCTCTGATTCCTCACAGTCCAAGTGTCGGCTACAAAGCAGCCAATGTGGAGAACTGAATTCAATGATGCCAGTGTACTCCTTTACGTTACCCTTGAAGAAATATGGAAAATCATATCCTTTATATAATCAAGAATAAATCTCATTCCTATCAAGGTTAATGACAACACTGCAATTTATTGAAGTAGAAACAAGATCAAGTCCCAGGTGGCTGGAATTAGAGCTTGGAGCAGGAAAAGACATTGAAATTTAAGAAGGTGGTTATGTTACATGGACATTTTTCCACTATCATGCTGGCTAAAACAGCCCTGCAACCACTTGTTCTTAACCTCTTTGTTTTACTGACCCCAGAACTTGTATATAGAACTAAATTGCATTTATGAGTGGAGAACAAGTGGTTTTGGTGGGGGATGATTTTCAGGTGGATGAGATTCCACATATGTTTTCCAGACACAATAGTGAGGGTGACAGAGAATGGAGACAAGTTGCCGAGGAGGTTGAGTGTTGCTTAGAGTACTTTTAATACCATCTTACTTTACTTTCTTCCTACTGTTTTTCCTGTTCTCATATCTAGTCATGAAATTTAAGAAGCAAGTAATGCTTCACCTCTTCTTGTCATCACTGGCTGTGTGGCCCTGTGATGTTCTACCTTTCAGAGCTGGTGGATGTCTGGCAGTGCCGAGGGCAAGTTCAGGTAGATAAGGCGGCACAACTCTACCCCAACCGGAAGTCAGAACATTGGCTAATGTCTTCACAAGTATTCAGACTTTGTGTGCATTGGATACTAGAGTGAATTACTGTAACTTAGCAACCCAGATTCTCTCCTGAAGTACAATAGCTGCCAATGTGGGTGTGCTCAGGCAAATATGAAGTGTGCTGGCTTACTTGAGTCTCTCTTACAGAAAGCTGAACTAGGGCAAATTGCCTCCAATTTCTTAGGTCAAACCACTGCGCTGATGTACAGTGACCTGACTTTATATGCGAGTCCTTAGTCCAATAGAAACCACATGAATATTTTAAAGGATCAACTCCTAAATCTTAAGGCATTATTCTGTATGTCATCAAACCACAGTATGATATTCCCTTCTGGGAAATTATACACTGTAACTTACCCTACCATACAGTTTATTTGCCTTCCAGTTTTTCTCCTTTTGCTCAAACCCACTCCTATTTCTTAACCTTCTTTTAAAACTGGCATTAATTTTATGCATCCATTGCAAGCTGCTGTTGCTGCTTTTGGTTTGTCCTCCCAGCTCCTCTGACTCAGCATTTTGTGAAACCACACTTGGCAGGAAACACTTTTAGTGGGACCAACTGTAATTTAGACAAAAAGACCATTAGCTGCACTCAGCAGCAATGGCAAGTCTGCTTTTGTGCTGCTGTGTTAAAGCAGACTGAGGCCAGGAAGAAATACATTATTTATGTCCACTAAGTTCTGGCTAGACATCTTTTCAAAATTCACCCTGCTTCTTTTGCAGTATTTTTGTCAAATAGATTACAGGCCCTAATGGGAGATCCTGCACCATGGCACTAGGCAGTTAACATTTAACAAAACCCAAGCCACAAACCCACAGATGTTTCTGTGGGCACTTCGAAGGAATGTGGCATTTTCTAAATTGGGAAGACCGTAGCATGTGGCAACCAACGTGAGCATGGTGTTCGATTCTGGTTCTTGCTCCCTGAAGACTTGATTCCCTCCAGAACTGCCTGTTTTCCTCCCTAGGACAGAATGACTGTTTTCTCCATGGCCAACCAGCCACACACTCTGCATCTCCTCTTTTGGACTTCAAACTGAGAAGAACAGAGGCAGTTCTGGCAATATATTCAGTTCTTGTCAAGGAATGATATTTCTATTAAAAGATCAGAACCCTTTCCGAATACAGTCAAGGTCATTTGGAGTTGTCAAGGTAGATATTCTTTCAGAATATATGGCTTCTAACAAAACAAACAGGTTTTCTGTGGGAACAGAGCAGTCAAAAAGACTATTCAGCCTTTATTTTAGGCAGACTGTACAGCATTAAAGGACAGGTCAAGGATAATTAGCTCTGATTGTATGAGTCCTGTAGGAGAGAAAGAGGTAGCAATGTATCATTTCAATCAAGGGAGATGGAGTCAGAAAGGTGTTTGTTTTTTGCCTCATCAGGGAGAATTTTTTCCCCCTGCAGCACAGTCAGCCATCGGTATGAACTGGCAGGTTCTGCTCCATCTCTGCATCTCTTGAGAAGGGGAAGAGCCAGCTTTAGCTTTTGATCAGCTGCAAAATCCAACTGCAAACCAACAGACTGGGCATCGCAATGCAGTGAAATAAAAGCCATCAACAATTAAGCAGAATATTCATGACAGTGATTGAAGATGACTTTATTTTTTGCTTGCCATTGTTTAAAGAATGCCCTTCCCATGTATTCATAATGTACATGGCAAATGACTATATAGCTGTGGGGGAAATACATAATGCTTTGTCTTTGATCGAAGGTTGATCACCAGATGATTAAAGCGTAGTTGTTTAAGGTTATTCCTCACAATGACCTGCTAACTTATTTGTTATTGATATTTATTTGGCCAGTTATGTAGAAGTACATTAAATGTGCAAAGAGAAAACCTTTTTTGTGTAGTATTTGAATTCAGACATGTATATATATGTCAACAAAACTATGGATAAGCAATACTTTAAGTGTCTGACAAGGAAACGAGCATGCAAATTAGCATAAGCAAATGTAAAATTTAAATGAACACTTTTTTATTGTGAGCAGCGCGCTCTTATTGGGAAATTTGAGCTTACTGGCTAAATGAATTCTGAGTTTAGTTTTAGGGTATTTATTCTGTCTTTTTTTAATTATTTTTTTTCCTGGTGAGGAAGGAAGCACCAGCAGCTGTGATCTGGCAGCACAAATATTACAATAAAAAAAACAAAACCAAAAAAGCCCCTAATGCAACAAACTGGAACATTTTGATCTCAGTGAAAATGAAGTGCTCACTGAAGCCTGCTCCTAAGACTGTTCCCTTTCCACATATCCTATGGATTTTGTAATAAATTAATTTGAATAGGCATTCATTGTGAATTGTCAAGTCTGACAATCTAAGAATACATCTTTTAAAATCAGCTATTCAGGGCTGCTAATCTGTTCGTGATATGTGCCCTTTTCCTCAAGTAAAACTCCATCTATTTTAAAACAGAGCAGAACTAAAAGCACTCTGGACAATCAACAGATCTGATTAAAAATTAAATGACCTTTTTCACCCTGGCTCTGCTTCAGTTTTGGAGTAGTGTGAGTCTAATGCTTTTTTTCATCTCACCTTAAACAGAATGTGAACTAGTATAGCGAGAACCAACTTTCTGGGAGCTTAAGCTTGTTCTGTTTTGTTAGATTTTCTGGTTTTGAGAGCAGCTATCTCTGAGGTTTGTGATCTTTTCTACAAGTATGATCATAGTGATCGTTAGGGTTTAGTGAATTTCTTAACCTTACTTGACTAAATCCTCCTTTGACTCCATTTCGAATTAATTAGTTTAGGAATACAGATTTAGATCTCTTATGTCATGTATTTGCCAGATGTGGGATGAACTTTGTAAGCATTTTGTGTCTGCTTTGGACTCGAACAAGAGGTATCAAAATACATAGTCTAGCCCACTAAAACCAGCATTTAAAACCTCATTGAGATTTCATATTCCAGGTGCCGACCTTAATGGATAATCTAATGGTAACCAGCTTCCTTTGCAGTCCAGGAATAAATGTGTGACCCAGGCTTGACAGTGAAATGATAATTTGAGGGAGCCAAAAGTGGTTATGTGTTTTCTGTGAACAATGTTTTCCTGACCAAAAACTCCTGTGATGGAGATTATATTTTAGTCATAGCATCAGATATTTCAGAAAAGACATTAGGCTTATAGAATGTCTGATACAAAGACATCTAGGGGCTGAATGCCTGGCTCAGAATGAGCTCAACCTGAGCTGAGCCTGTAAGCTGTGGAAGTTATACTATTATCACACCTGCTCAGCTATTAGCAATGATTTATTTTGTTTAAATATGACTAAAACTCTCCTGTCCTTCTCTCTCTTTTTTCCCCCAGGGTTTTGTTTTCTACAGAAATCATTAAGTTAATCCTTGATAATCCAAGAAAAAGTAGAGGCAATAGTTCAAGTTCTTCGGCATGTGTTTAGAAAAATGAGATAGAACTTCACCATTAAAACACTTAATTTTCTATCCAAATTCTAATAAATACTATATAGATGTTCACACCACATAAATGGGCTGTTCACTCATAGATGTTCACAGTAAATGAATGGACTGCCCCTGGAAACTGCATGGCTTGAGCACAGCAATTGTAACATGATTAGATGCAAAGGAAAGGGAAGAATTTGTTATGACATTTCAAAGCTTCTTATAGCACAGTACCTTCACCTGTAACTGCCAGCCAAGATGCTACTATAAAGTCATGGATTGCATTTAAAAGGTTTAGAGTGGTTTTGCTTTCCTAAAAATAATGATGTAATTAAACAATGTCATTTAAAAGCATGTTCCTTATCTTCTTCCATTCAGCAGCAGTGCCTGTCTTAGAGAAGTGAAGAGGATATGCATGATTAGCTAATGCCAGTTGATATCCTAACTGACACTATGTAGAGATTAAGACACTTGGATTTTTCTAAAAGTGTATTTTAGTGCTATATGGGTGTCCTAAAATGCCAGCTCTGGAGGCTGAAGTCTCCTCTTTACCCAACAGAGGACAGAAGACAAGATCATTCAATCTTTGCTTCATTGAGGCTATTTTTCATCTGTCTACTATAGCTACCATTCGGTTTCCAATCTGCCAAAGTCTGGAGTAATGATTTCTTGAGACAATTTAAAAATTAGATTAAACGTGGAAAGTCACTGGTATGTATCTTTTACCTAAGACATCAATTATCAGTTGGTTTTCTTATTTGGACCCATGTTTTGGTAATATAGAGGGTGAGATGAATTTTCTGATAATCAAATACATATATAAAGTTAACTTCATTGTTTATCTGCTTTGTAGCTAAAAATGTACCTTATAACATGCAAAGCCTTGAGGACAAATTTTGGTGTGAAAGTATATTTGAGAGGACACTGGAAACAATTTCCAGAAGTGAAGAAGCTGATTTGCATTTAAACAGACCCTTTCTTTAGAAAGGAAGTTTACCTGGGGTAAACTACTGGGTCAAATTATCCTTTGAAAGGATGTTAATTGTACCTTTGTTCAAAGAACTCTTTGAAATTCCAGTAATGCCATTATGCTAAGTTAGAGGAAGTCAAAGGATTGTGTATTGGCGAAAATGCAGTTAGAATCCCCGTTAAAGTCATGTGTTAGAAGTGCTATTGATGATAACATTGACACCTGCCTCTGATAACTTCAAAGTCTATGCTCTCTGTATGAACGTAAGTTCACTGAGCTCAGTTAGCAAAAGGACAAATCAAGACAGAGACACTGGTTCAGACCTTCTAGAAGTGTAAATGGAGTTATGCCACTTAACAGCACATCAAATCTGAGCTCACCACCTTTTAACATAGAGGGTACAATGACTGCACTCTACCAAATGAATCCCAACATCTGTAGACCTACAACTGTTAGTCACAGACAGAAAGGGATCTCTGTGACTATCCGCTGGTGGAAAAAAATAAAATTGCTCTGTGTGAGTTTCTGAGGAAAGACTAAGTGTAAAAGACAGCTTCCATGTTGGGTTTGGAAGGCACTGAGCTTGTAAGTATTTCTGATGTCTTCTGGGCATGAGTTCCACCCTTGCGGGAGGCCATGTTCAAACAGAGTGACAGCAGGTTATTTTGTCTGTCCCGCAAAGTGCTTCTGGAACAGTGAATGAAGTCTGAACTGATGAATGCACCCAGAACTTAGCTTTTGGAAATAAAACTCATTACTCTGCATAGGGTTTTGTAGGCTGTTGTTTAACAAAGATGTTAGTGTATTTTGAGACTGCTTCAATAATTTCTCTCTTTTTAGAAATAAATCTGATATTTTAAGTGCTGCTCTGTCCTGCTTAGTTATGTGAAATGGCAAGCTAGAGCTGAAGAAGCTCAAGTGCCTCCTAAGAGCACACCCTGTTTTTTGTATTGGCTGCATGTGTGGAATGAGTGACTTCGCAGACATCCAATGAATGGCAATATTAATAATGGCACTATTAACCTTTGTTAGGCATTCCAGATTTTAAAAATAAGGGGAGAAAGGGCTAGATTTTTCTGCCCAAAGCACTTCTAATTATTTTGTTCAAAGTCTGCCCTGTTGCAGAGTCTCTGGTCCCTTGGTTTCCCTTTCTGCATGTCAACAGAAACATGCAATGGTGGTTTTTTTTTTGTTTTTGTTTTTGGTTTTTTTTTTTGAGAAAGTTAGGAATAGGAAAGAAGCAGAGCAATTTGACTCTTTTTCAGTTTGGAGTGTCCAGGCAGACGAGGCACACAGGATCTAGAAACTACAGAGGTCTTGTGGCTTCCTTAGCAGAGATGCAGCCAGCCCAAGCCTTCAAATGTTATCGAAACCAGGTCCTCACTCTTTGGTTTCAATATCTTATTGCTAATTTCCTCAGTATTGCATTCTGTCCACAGCACATCTTAAGACTGAGAACTGTGGACTTCATATCAGGAAATAATGGTATATTACAGAACTTAGGACTTTACAAGGGAAAATTCCCACCCTTGTTCCACAGTCTTGATCTGTTGTTCCAATGAATTCTCAGAGAAATTTCAGATAGAAGTGTGGTGAAGACAAAAAAAAACCCCACCTCAAATGCTGTTACAGAGGAATTGAAAAATATGGAGTGATAATATCCAGATGAAAAAAAAGATTAATTTTTCATGGAGTACACTACAATTAATCCTTGTGCTTACAGTAGACTTTATTTAGAATAATTCCTTTGATTTTTCTCCCTGAAATTATCGATGAGTGCTATGCTTCAGACTTCATAGGACCCTAGAGGTATTTGATTTAATTTATATCTGAGTTCTGTTCTTTGTTCATCCATTTTAATCACTGTTGATTTTCTTTAACTTCAACTATCCTAAACTTTTTGTTCTGATACATCATCAGTTGTTATTATCTAAACCGTTCTCCACTGAATTCAGGTTCCCTAAAATTTCAAGCGCAGCAATTGCATTTGAGAGTAATCATCATAAAATGAAACTGCTGGATTAAACTATCTCAGAAACAGAATGTGCAGTTATAATTTTTATAATGAACTTTTCAATTATCATGTTAACACTCAAGTATTTTCTGAGAATTTACAATTCAGTATTTTTAGATATAATTATTATTTTAAAGATTGTGTAAATGTTCACAAATTGTAAGATATTCTAATAATGTGTTAAGTTGTTTTTTTTGGTAAACATTAGAAATGCATTATTTCATAATGTAGTCAAAGTGAAAGCAAAATATTTCATTGGAGTGTGTAAAAATATTTGGATATTGAATCTTTAAAAATTAACAGGATTGATGCCTATTGCAAAAAAAGATAGCATATTCCACAAGTTGAGGCTGACTTATCAATTTGCATTTAGGTACATAGTTATCACTTTTCTGCATACAATTGCATTAATATTTTGAGATATGGTGTGTTATGACATTTTGGTTCCAACAGCAGAAAGGTAACTATGCCTTCAGATAGGTCTCTGCCAGCTAAACATATGATCCAAATAAGTTACATACAATCTCTGCATTCGTATTAGTGACACTGAGAAATAGATTGCTCTGTTGAAATAATTGAACTCCAAAGAGTTCTGTAGGTCACTGGTTATTAAGCTAGATACTAGCTTGTGTATATATAATATAAAGGTGAACAACCTACGTATATGNTGGACACAGTATTCAAGGAGTGGTCTCACCAGTGCCGAGTACAGAGGGAGAATAACCTCCCTGGACCTGCTGGTCACACCATTTCTGATACAAGCCAAGATGCCATTGGCCTTCTTGGCCACCTGCCAAGAACTTAAAACGGCTGCTTCCATTAGATTTCTCTGGTCTAGTACAACTCTGCAGCTCCTAACTATTTAAAAGAATAGGGAAAATGTGGAAAAGAAGCCTCTGGGTCATGGAAACTCACACAATGATGCTTTTCATGTACAGTGACATCATGTAATACTTTTTATAAACTGTCTAAATTCCAGCTTAAAATTGATTATTTGCTTGCTGCTTAAGCTATCAGAAGGCTGCTCCAGACTGCCACATCTCCAAAGTTAGTCTTTTAAAATTTAATTTATCATCAGTGAGTCTTAAATTCAGTGCTGGCATGTCTAGCATTGCAATGGAAGTTGGTTCACCTCTCCCCAAAGAAACACAGTGGAGGCTCCCTGAGCAGTCAGATGAAAAACTTCTCAGTCTTGCTAGAACAGATTGAACACAAAAACTTCTGGCCGCTGCCAGATGATCTCTTTAATCCAACTATTGGATCTCACTCTGCCTAAGATGAATCAGATCTTTGATGGCAAACAAAAGCCTTGTCAGCATTGGTGTGATTGATGATCTTCTAAAAAATCAGAGGGATGTTTAATTCTTTTGCATACCACACTGAATATTAGACAGCATTCTAGGTACCTTGCTGTTTCAGAGTTCAAAGACTGTGTGGATGTATTTGCCTTGCAGAAAGGAGATTTAGAAAAGGAAAGGTTAATATTTCAAGTATTTTTCTCTCTATTTTACTCCATATATTACATTTGTAAGTTCCACTCAGTTAAGTCATAACATTGTAGGAACAATTTTTAGCCACAACAGATTGCTTGAGGTAGGTTTTTTCATCTCCCTTTGACTCTACCTAAACTATTACTCCTGAGATAAGTGAAACTGTATTTGTTGTGTCAATATTGGTGAACCAATGTTGCCAGTGTACTCTTCACACAGAGAGTAATGCCCTGTTAGCAGAAGATACACTTGAGACTAATTCAGCCCTGGTAGTCAAAGGTTTCACCAACATTGCCTCACTGAAAAGAGAAAATTCAATGGTGCCTGACTCAGCAGTTCCCAAAAGATTATTTTATTCCTAATCTAGAGTGTGTTTTTGCCTTTAAACCACTGTGCCACATAGCTAGTGTAAAAGATGTTATAAAAGTAGCATTTACTTATCTAGATTCCTTGTATTTCTCTGCTGCTGTTTGTAATGGGATGATCTGGTGCTCAAAAAAAAAGAAGTGAAAAAAATCTTATGCAGAAAGCAGTAGAATGACGTTTTATGAATCTTTTACAGATTACTTTTGCTTGATGCTAGGAAACAATTATTTTAAGTGGATTACTTCCAAAGAATAACTTAATTTGATAATAAAACAAATACTATTGTCTCATTTATTGATGAATCAAGCAAAATAATTGGATTTATTACTTTTGAATCTATGAGTAATCCTGTTTCCAAATCACATATGTGGTGTTTCCTCTCCTTTTAAGTGTCGTCAGGAGATGACACTTATTTATTCCTTCTTGTTCTGGCAGAAATTCACTTTTTTGAATCAGGACAGCAAGTTTTATACTCTGCTTCTGAGCTCAAAATAGAGCTAATTTATACTTAGGCAATATACATCCTTGCTGGAGAAAAGTGAGCTTCAGTCATTCTGGGTAGCTAAAAATACCAGTTAATTAAAACAGGTCTTGCATTAATATCTATAATATACATGGCAACAGTGGAATGGATTTAACAATGTTATAATGCTGTTTTTACTAGTTCATAGCAGGGATCTGGAAGCTGAGAGACCCCTGGAACGCATATCCCAGCCTGGTATGTAGATGACTTTGATGGGCATATGCAGTTAATCTGCAGAGTGGTTATCCCAAGCTTTAGTGACACTTCTCCTCACTCTGCTTTTTAGCTAGATAACACAAATCCACCATACTGAATCTTTAGAAGATTATAGATTATTTAAGACATAATAAAATCACAGAAGATTTTTCAGCTAACTAAATTAGTAAAATATTCATTTTGAGCAATAATTAATTTTATAGCAGTATATACTCCTAGAGCATCTTTCACCTGGAGATCTCGCATCAGTTTGCAAACATTAGATAAACTTCTTACGCTCTGTATTTAATTACTTGATTTGTTTTACAGGGATAGTCTGCACCTACAATGTTCTACCAATAACAATATACTCAGACATACCAACACATTTCTGAAGTGGAAATACAGCTTACATTAGAAAAAGAGTGAGATCCTCTTTTGGTACAGAGTAAAACGTGATACTTGAGGAATTATGTCTGTGTATTCCAGTTTAAAGAATGATATTTTTCATCCCCCTGTTTAGTACAGTAATGCTAGCAAAACTTTAAAGAGTGGATCAAATCATATACTGAACTTACTAATGAAGTTCATTCAAATGTGGATTGTTTTCTTATGTAAAGGACAAACAACCCTTGTGCTTTATCGGTGGGATTTATTCATCAGCATATGCCCTTGGTCCCATTGATTAAAAGGCAAATCTGTTGCATTCCTCAACTTCACTACCTTCATTCTCTGTATCAGTGTTGTGCTCTTCGATGATGATGCATTGCTCAAAAATAGACTTCCAGAGCTGAAAGAACACATCTGTAGAGCTTGAACTGAATAGCCAGTGTTTGTCATTTGAAACTATGACAAAATTGCATATGCTGAAAATTGCACAGTCCTGCTAGCTATCATGGTTTTACCATGGATCTGATAATATTTAGACATTTTTCCTGGTCTGTTAATGTCAGGCATGTTCTTTAATGGTGGTCAGCAGTGAATGATAGTAATTCACTTGGGAGTTTCCAAGGTTTTCAGGCTACAAAGCCACTTTGTGGTTTACAGTTGAAACGTATCTATCCAACTTTTCCATTTGTAGATACTACTTGAAACCTTTACTACACTTACATATTATTTTTCAGATGAGAATGGAATGTGGTGTTTGAACTGAAATTACATTACATGGTACAACAGAAGCAGAGAGAATGATAGATACGTTATTTGTTAGGAAAAGCATGCTATGGGCTTTGTAATATGGTGGAAGTTTGGTCCTGCTGAGTCTATTCAGAGTCCCAAATGCCACATTGGCATCATCCTCATCCCCACCATGTTTTCTTCTGTACCTCTTTCCATGTAGTGACAGAAAACCTCAGATGATTTGAATTAAGCTAATACACTTTTTCCTCCTCAGCCTATTCTTTCTCTCCCCATTGCTCCCAGAAAGGGAGGGACTATTTCTGGGCATGACAGGCCTTTCTCACCTCATTTGCAAGGCATTCCTCACCTCTGTTCACCCAGGAAGTATCTGGTGCATTTGATTCTGTCTCGGGTTGCTCGTCTCACAACGATGTGCCAGGTCAGTGCCCATAAGTTGTCTTGCATGGCAGAGCTGTGTTACACAGACTAGTGAGTCAAGTTTCACATGTTCAAAAGGAAGTGGTGTAAAGACAAATAGCACACATTTCTGGGCCACTAATGCATAAACTACCACATCAACTACGCAGCATGAATATCTTTACCCAGCTGTGTTTATATATTATTTTTGTCAATTATGGGGGTTTCTAACACTTTAAACAAACCAGGAATTTTTTTTCCCTGTTAGGTTGGCTTTTAATTAATCCATTGTTCTTCCAAAGAATAATATCCCCTACCCCCATAGCTGGCTGGGGATACATCACTTTTTAAATAAATATCTAAATACAGCCCTGCAAACTACTGCTCTTTGTATCATCACTTAATGGAAGAAAATACCTTCTTCTGTCCACCACAAACTAAAACAAAATTGCTTATAATCTGTCCTCTAAAGTCTTGTGGTCAAGTTTATTCCTGGCATCACAGCACAGGAAAAAGCATACTTGCACCATGGATGAACTCAGTCTCATGAGTTTTGCTGTGCTTTGAAAGCTTTTTTATGTATGTGTTGAATTTTAATCATAATTTTTCTTTTGTTTTGCTGTTTTATTACCAAGGCTCTTTGGGGGCTGGATTAGTAACATGAACTTTGTCACATTTATTGCAGCAGGACCCTAATAAAATTAATGTCATTTTAGCCTTTGCCGAAGATTATGTACAGTGTAAAACCAGCAGAAAATAGGTTTTTTTTAAGAGATAAGTATTTTGAGAGAACGGAAGTACTGGTGCATTTATTGACTACAGGGAAGCTGTTTGAATTCAGACAAGTGCATTTCACACAATTCATTTCAGGGCTAATTCATTTTATCTGTGTGTCTCCTGTGCCAAGTGGGAACATTAGACCTCTTTAAAAAATGATGGGGGATAATAAATGCTCCAGGCATTTGTTTTGCTGAAATGAAGTAATGGCAGAGAAGCATATGGTGAAATATATTTTTAATTACTTTTCAACAATGTTAAATGTTTTTTTCCTTATTTTCATATTTAATGTTCTTGATCAAGCTTGCTAAACAGGCAGCTCTTATGGAACACACTACTTTGAGCAACAACACATGACTAATTTTATGGGCAATATTATATATCATTGTGTATCAGCAAATATTAGCTGTAGAACTTTGTTTTTGATGCTTTGTGCCATCCAAAGAAGCAGGGTGGAAGTGGGATTGTTTTATTAATGTTTTATTTTTCCATCTGAGCCCACAGCTCTCAACATCTTTGGTTTAATTTTTTTTGTATTTTTGTTTGTGAATGTAAAGCAGGAAATATGCTGCTTTTCTGGTAGACTAAACAAAAATAAATTCATCTGGGACTGAGAGGAGACAGCAGCCTCCCTTTTAACAACTTCCTTTCTAAATCACCCTTCCATCACCTGCGTTCATCTCCCTACCTGTAGCACAGACTCTACACTAAAGAAAACCGTACACAAAGGACACATGTTCCCAGCTGTACTAAAGAGAGAAAAGCTGAAAGTGCCTAAAGGCTAAAGGAAAGCTGAATGTATTATGCCTACAAAAGTAGGCTAGGCTGCAGATATACCTGTGCAAGGGAAATATGAGTTTATTGCACAATACCAGCAAATAACAACTGAAAAGTAACTTACATCACAGGAGAAAGTTGGGGGGAAATCAAGGTACAATTATCACCACTCGTCTGCACCTATATGTCATCTTGTTGGAATGTACACAAGTGTTTCTTCAATACAAATTATTAAAAAAAAAATTAGAAATGGTAATTTGCTGTCAACACTTATAGCAGGTGACAAAATTCTCCTCTCACTTATTATAGAGCTCACACAAATTCTTCTTTTTTTGCAGATGTCATGGTCATCACTAGTTTGAGCAGAGGGATGCTTCATGTAGCACGTCCTGGAGATGAACAAACCCAGGCTATTTCAGACCAGTGAATCCTTTCCAGAGCTGAGAGCTCCTCACAGAGACTGCTTTGCAACCGTCACCTTCTTTTTCAGCTTCAGTGACTTTTCTTCTTGCAGCTGTGGCAGTATGGCAGAAAGGAGATGGGATAGCTCTCTCGTGTGTCCAGCGCTTCCTTTCTCACTGTTGGCAATCCAGAGGATTAAAGCAGTAGGGTATAAAGCGACAGATGGGGATTTCATTCATTCTCTGTGCTTTGAAAACAGCTTCTAAGAAATATATCCATTGTTGTTGTTGTGACCTCCAGTACAGTGAAAACAGCTTTCAGTTTGTGATAGGACTAGGATGTCTTTGGACCCTGGGGAGTGGACATCACAGTGGAGAGAAATACTCTGGCTGCATTTTATCCACATTATTCAAGTAAAAAGGTCAATTTTTAGTGAAGATCAGTGCATCAAAGATGTGCAAGATGCTACCATTTCTCTCTTTATTTCCACTTTTCCCCAGGATCCAGCACAGAGGAGTAGAAGCCAGAGAAGGGCAGTGGGTGAAGTGAACTCCCAGTACGGCTCCTGTGGTGAGTTATTGGCCTCTCAGGTCTGCCCCTGGTACTGGAAAAAACTACAGTAAACAAAGAGAAATTGTGTTCAGTTTTGGGCCCCTTGGTACAAGAAAGACATCGAGTTGTTGGAGCATGTCCAAAGAAGAACAGCAAAGCTGCTGAAGAGTCTGAAACACAAGTCTTATGAGAGGCAGCTGAGGAAACTGGCTAAGAAAAGTAGGCTGAGGGGAGACCTTATCACTATCTACCACTACCTAAAAGGAGATTGTATTGTTGTAGATGTTGGTCTCTTTTCCCAGGTTACTAGTGACAGAACAAGATGAAATGGACCCAAGTTGCTCTAGGGGAAAAAATTACTGAAAGAGTGGTAAAGTATTGGAACAGATTGTCCAGGGTAGTGGTGGAGTCACCATCCCTGGAGGTGTTCAACAAACATGTAAACATTGCACTTTGGGACATGGATTTGTAGGCATGGTTGTGTTAGATTGACAATTGGACTTGATGATCTTAGAGGTCTTTTCCAACCTTAATGATTCTGTGATTCTACAACTCTACGATTCTCTGATTCTATGAAAAAAAGAAGCAAGATGTTGCTTTTGGGAGAAGGAAGTCCATGGCAACTGGTGCCTGTCTCCCATGCTACCTGAAGCTGTGTAGGGAGAACTAGCCAGTTCTGAGTCTGCTTGTACAATTTTTGTGACACATTTTTATGGATGAAAATGGAACTCTAGCCTTTCTGCCCCTGATCAGTGGGGTAGCCTTGTGTGAGTGGTCTGCAGAGAGGGGTGAGAGGATTTCCCTCAACAACCTCTATCCTCAGGCTGCTTGTCAGAGGGCTCTCAGGGTGGATTAATGGCTTCAGTTGAAGGGTAAAGGATGAGGGAAACAGCCTCCAGAAATGGCATCTTTCTTTTATTAATGGATGCCAGAAGGAAGTTTTGTCATGGGGAATAATAGAATCATAGAATAACCAGGTTGGAAGAGACCCACCAGATCATCGAGTCCAACCACTCCTATCAAACACTAAACCATGCCCCTTAGCACCTTGTGCTTCTGGGATTCATAACCTAGGAGTGCTTGTGGAGTTTATAGAACCCAGATGTGATAGATGACATTAGATTTTCTAGAGTCTTCACTCCTAATCTCCACACGTAAAGAATTGGGTCAATTGTGCATGGCCAGACACAGCAGTTCCCATCACACTGTAGCGTTGTGTGCTGAAGATAACACTTCCTATAAATCAAGACAGGCTTTAAAAAATGACAAAAACTGTGAAGTTCAGCTTGCCAGGAAACTGTTATTCTGTGTGTATATTTTCTTAGAAGAAAAAACATTTAATATCCACATCCCATTTTGTCAGTCTTTCAAAACCTCTGACAGGGATGTGAATGTTGCTCAAGAGCTATTACATGTTGTGATTATAATTTGTTCTTTTTGAAGAGGATGATGTCTAAGTTGTTTTTGATGATTACATTTCCTTGGTCTATATTTATTTGAAAGGCACATTTCAAACCTGAGAATTGTTTCGAAACATTATACATAAATGATTAGTACTGCTTTCAGTTGTGCAGTTTGATCCTTATTCCCTTTGGATGTTAGTCTAGATTTGAAGACAACGCCCTACCCAGTGCAGAGAGAATACATCTTAACCTTTGCAGCAGCTGAAAGAGTCGGAATGTTTTAAAGATAAAACCAGCCACTTCCAATAAAATCAGTCAGAGCTCTGCATTAGAAAATCCACCATATACTTTGTATGTGCTAAGGTTGTGTGTGCCAGAATGCTGTATAAGTAGTAAATACTATGGCTTAAAACACACAGATTTCCTGTTTTAAGCTTCATTCTATTGCCTGCAAGCAACTTAGTCTTACTTTGCAGCTGCTGTGCCACAAACACTAAATTATCTTTCATTTTTGCAAATTCAAAAGAAACTCTATCTATGTAATTGTTCAAGGCATCTCTAAAGAATCAGGCCATTTTGCACTAGGCTTATGACAATGAATACTTAACCTGGACATCTGCCTTTGAAGAGAAGGTTCTTCATCACTCCAGCAAGGAAAATATTTCATGAATGCTGCAATTTCTTTTCTAGCTAAGTGACAAGGAATGTTTGAGTCTAGATAAAATAGGTGTATACATTGTCTTTCTTGTAATTATTTTTTCTTTTAATACACTGTTGTGTTCATTTGAAAATGAGGAAGGAACAACTCTTCTTGAGAAAAGACCTTTAGACTTCCTTTATCTACCTCAAATAAAATGTAATCACCTAGTGAAATGTCAAAACTAAAGAATCATTTTATTTTAATAGCACATACTGCATGTACTGAAGTCTGTATAGCTCCAGTAAATTTTAAACTTGTATTTATTCCTGGACTTCAGTAAAGCCTTTGACACAGTTTCTCACAGCATTCTGCTTCGGAAACTGTCAGCCTCCGGCCTGGACAGGCACACACTCTCCTGGGTGGAAAACTGGTTGGATGGCTGGGCCCAGAGAGTGGTGGTAAACGGTGTTAAATCCAGCTGGAGGCCAGTGACAAGTGGGGTTCCCCAGGGTTCAGTGCTGGGTCCAGCCCTGTTCAATGTCTTTATCAATGACCTGGATGAAGGCATCGAGTGCACCCTTAGCAAGTTTGAGGATGACACTAAGCTGGGGAGCAGCGTGGATCTGCTGGAGGGTAGGGAGACTCCAAAGGGATCTGAAGAGGCTGGACCACTGGGCTGAGACCAATGGCATGAGGTTTAACAAGNAGGATGTTGAGGCTCTGGAGTGAGTCCAGAGAAGAGCAACGAAGCTGGTGAAGGAGCTAGAGAACAGGTCTTACGAGGAATGACTGAGATAGCTGGGGTTGTTTATCCTGGAGAAGAGGAGGCTGAGGGGAGACCTCATTGCTTTCTACAACTACCTGAAAGGAGGTTGTAGAGAGGAGGCAGCTGGCCTCTTCTTCCAAGTGACAGGTGACAGGACGAGGAGGAATGGCCTCAAGCTCTGCCAGGGGAGATTTAGGCTAGACATCAGGAGGAAGTTTTTCACCGAAAGGGTCGTTGGGCATTGGAACCGTCTGCCCAGGGAGGTGGTTGATTCGTCTTCCCTGGAGGTGTTTAAGGCACGGGTGAATGGGGTCCTGAGGGACATGGTTTAGTGTTTGATAGGAATGATTGGACTTGATGATCCGGTGGGCCTCTTCCAACCCGGTGATTCTATGTTTCTATGATTATTTGCAAAAAAGTTGGAAACAATTGTACAAATTAGCAGATGCTCCAAAAGATGTGTGTATGAGTAGAGGGACTGATTATTAAGGGCAAAACCATAAGATACACAGGAAATGAACTCAAACTGATTTTATGTTTGTTAGCACTAGCAACAGTGTGGTCTGACAGCTTTTATAGTCTTTACTGTTTTTTGACCAGAGTTGTTTTCTCTGCTGATCTGTTCCCAGAGCCATTCTTTCTCCTCCTCTATCTGTTCTGATATGTGTTTCCAAATTAAATGTGCCATCTATCCTTTGGTTCTTGAATGATCTCTCTTTTCTTTTTACCTCTTCTGCTACTTAAGGCTGCAAAGTATATTACAAGTCACAAGGAAGACCTCAAACTGTCTGCACTTTCTGACTGTGTGTGATTGGGAGCAATGGGCAGAGTTTCTTCAGCTACTGCAGGGGCATTCATGTAAGAGGCAAACATCATGTAAACAGTTGTTCATCTGAAATGCAGAAAAGAAGCTGGATTTTGTCCCCCTTTTTGTTACAATGTGTCTTTAAGTACACTTGATGCCTCAGTCCCCCAGTAATTCCATTCCCAGTCCTTCACCCTTCTCCTACCTTTACTGAGACTAAAGACGTCCTTCAGATGTCCACTCTTTGTCTGTTTAAAATTATTTGTAAATCCTTTGCTGAACATGGGCTTGCAGCAGAAGTGGGCTGAAAGCAGCAGTGAGTGAGAGCTGTGAAGTAGACCACATATTGTCTATGTAACATGTACCCCCTTAAAAATAGTTACAGTCTTCTGAAAACAGTAATGGAATATGAGCTGTAATCTTGGTGTTCCTAGAATTGTCAGTTTGGTTCTAAGTAAGTAAATTACCACTTAGGGCCAGTTTGTACATGAGGTAGGAGTGTTTAAAAAAAATAATTGTTGCTAGATGCTTTCATCTATCACTTTCTACCAAATGATTACATTCCTGCTAATATCTGCTAGCAATTTTCTCATGAAACATTTTGTATTTATTTATTTATTTACCAAACCCCTTGCTTTGTTCTGGCAAATTTGATTGCTAAAAAACCTGTTTCATTTCATAAGGCATGGTGGAAGAACACCTACAACTGTCCAGGTGAGGACTTTTCTGAGTCAGAAATGCTTTCATAGTCATCTGAAAAGGAACAAATGCACACCCCCAGAACTGTGAATTTCAACACCTTTTCTGGCAGTGCGTGCAAGACAGTATCATTTCTGAAAGCATAACAACATTTCTAAAATCCAATTAAAGATCTTACTTTCAAGATATCTTACTTTCTGTTCCAAATAATCTGTGGTCTACAGTATATCTTTGTCATCCAGAAGAAAGCATGAAATTAAGAGAAATGTTATATGATCCTAGCATCTATTATGCATCTTTTTTTTTGTTGAAGGCTTACTGTGGAATCTGCTTGTTTTCAAGGAATGAAAATTGCTTATTATCCCAGATAATGAAAGAGAATATCGTCATCTATAATTGTTAGTTTAGGATACTTACTGTACCCTTCTATTATAAATGGGTTTGCGTAAAAAAAGGTTCAGTAAAGGAAACAGCATTTAAAGATTTTCTGAAAAAAAAAAAAAAAGGATGGATTTGTTTGCAAGTGGAATTTATGTGTTTTTGACTGCAAAATGTATTGGAACAAGTGTCTTAATTGACAGGTTGTAACTTGAGCATGTAGGCTATTTGCTGATTTGCAATCTGTGAATATTACAGTCTCTTTTTCAATAATCATAGAAGTGTGCTTCTATATATACCCAAGTATATATAAATACCCACCTGTCTATGTATGTCTGCATATGTAGGTGTATTCTATACACACTTATTCCATTTTTTTAACAGAGTTTTGCAATGTCTACATATTTCTTCAAGTCTGTATCTTGTTTTATTTCCCCTGATTAAACTCTTGCAAGATAATCTTTACAGGGTAAGGTGGTTTGCATTAACACCCTCTGCCTGAATGTGACAGTTTTGTAAACAGCAGCTGTACAGGGTCAGTCATGAGATCTAGAAATCAAAACTATATGGGTCTTGGTTACAGCTCATGAGACAAACACTGTATGCTGGAAATTGACTGCCAGACAACCTACGTTTGATAAATTGCACTAGACTATATGTCACACTTCCTACAGCAGTAGTATTTGACACACACACGAAAGGACCTACATGTATAAAGGAAAAAAATAAAGAAGAAAAAAGAGAAATCTACTGCACACTCTAGGAGGAGGATATTAAATTCGTTCAACTAGAAGCACATTCTCAGAGGAACAAAAGTTTGTGCCTAAAGGGTTAGAAAACCAGTTTAGACCTAAACTCCCGTGAACATCAGTTATTCAGAGCTGTTAGCTCTTTCTGCAATTGTGGAAGTGAATTCTAAAGCTGTGACTGCAGTCAGCCAGTAACAGTTTACGTCTGCATGGAAGAAAAAAATCAGCACTGGAAAAGTAAACCCTAAAAGCTACACGATGAAAAAAATGAGAACTTTCTTAATAAGGAAAATAACAGTAAAAATTGGTGTAAGAATTGGTACCAGCAATCAATGTAAGAGTTCATATAAAACTCTCCTGCTGTCAGTCAAGGATTTTTCATCCAATCCCAGATAGCCTTCATCTATCTCACTGGCAAGTCCTACCGGGTTCATGGTAACTCAACCTCTCTTTTGGATATTGTTGCAGGTATATTAGATTTGAGAAAGCAATTGCAAAATGGTTGCAGTTCATTTCTGAGCGCACACATGTGCAGCTTCCCTACCATTTGCAGGTATAACATGTCTCTACGAGCACACAGGTACAGCTGGGAGACAGCTTTTGACTCCTGTCAGTGCCTAATTTAAATTATGGTAATTCTAACAATAAAATTATGACTTTGTAAAAGAACAACAAAAAAAGAAATGAGTTTATCACAGTGCTAAGTATTTTATTTGTCTATTTCTTCCCTTCACCTTCTGCCAGCTACGGATAATGACTACAGCAAAACTGTCCATGACAGTGCTTCAGATATTTATGTGGGGCTTTCAGTTTAAAGAGGTTGATAGAACAGGTGTGCTTTTCTGGGCTATCCACACCCCATTTTTTCCAGATTCCAGCTTGCTGAATGTGAAGCTCCCAAAATCCTTAAACATTCAGTGGCTTCTTCTGTACTCGAATATATTTGCATGCAAGACTGAGCTTTCCAAACAATTTCAGCCATTATTCCCATACTTTATGGACATCCGAATTCACTGTTCTTATGGTGTGCAGAAATTATGTTACTGTGCAAAGAGCTATAAAGAAATTCTCCTGGTATGGGAGTTGACAAGAATCTCTCTTTATACTTCAGAACTTTTGGTTCTTGATGTAATTAGGGTGCACATTGCTAGGAAGCAAGCACCATGCTGTGTTTAGTTGGTTACATCAAGTCAGACACATTCCAACACAGCTCAGTTTCTTTATAAAATACAGATATAAACATTATTTTTTTCTGAGGTGGTGGGAGGTGGTGGGAAATAAGAGAAATGTTTGATCCCATAATTCACCAGTGTTAGAGAAAAGCAGAAGAATTCATATTCCAGTATTTAAATTGTCACAAGTTGAAAGCTTGGATACCTTTTATTTATAGTGCCTTTTTACTAGGAAATCAGACAGCAGGGATTTTCTTTGTAGTGTGGCAATGGCTATGAAATTGATCTTCAGGGGGAGGTAATCTTGACAGAATTTGCAATAACAGAAAGTTCTTCCCCTTTCTGAGGCTATTCAATGTTATGAAAACTGGGTGCTGTACCTGTAAGGATAGAAAATAATTTCAGGATAGTCCCAGCTCAGCAGTCGTGTCTTCCAGTATTTCATCTTGAAATCTGTGCTGAAAACTAGAGTATATGAATGAGTGGAAGGTGGTTTTTAAAACAACTGGAAATTCTGGAATAAAAACCTTAACCTCATCCTTTTCCATAAATTTGACTGTTTTGCATCACTTCCTGCTTATAGCTGCTGTTGGCTTTTTTGCTGAACATGTGCATATGAGAGGGCTATGATAATACAGTGCTGAAGATGGAGGAACATCAAGAAATACAACTCTTTGCATACACACAAAAATTTTGCATGCATCCATACTGACTGCAAGCACAACGTGTCTGTATTTGAATTTGAACCAAGAAAATCCTGGCTCCAAAAGCTATCACTGTGTCTGTCAGCTCCCTACCATGGCCTCCAGCATTGTATGGACAGTGGGTCTTGCAGGTGGCATGTTTGGCAGAAGACCTTCATAAGCACTGCTGTGGTTCCACAGCTCCAGTGAGGTCCCCAGTTCAGCTGAGAGCTGGAAAACAGCTGATTTTGTTCCTCATGGAAGCTTATTGAGTTCTTCTGTCTGGGTGCTGACATCTCAGAAATATCCATGGAGCTGGTATTTAGGTTTCACAGAAGTTGTGAATCCCACCTTACATCACTCCCATATCCAAGGGGGTTCCATGAGGCTCTGGGGTAAAGGAGGATTTATCCTGTTTAGGGATGCTCTGCTACAGTTTATGACATTTAGTTGCCTTCAAGCATAGAAGGGAAACTGGCTGTGTCCTAATGCTGTGACTTGGAGGAATTATTTCAGAAGAAGGGAGTGGGAGTTTAGTTGAATTATGATTTATGAGACTGACAAGGAAAAGTCCTAAAAGCATCAACTGTCCTAACCTACTTGATTCAAACTGTTGGAGCCTGATTGGATCTTCACTGGGGTGATCCTGCAGTGTGGATTTCTAAGTGTCTGATAAGTGAGCAAGTGGTCCCTTAAAGAATGCAGAGGGTTTCTCTCTCCTGCTTGTTTATGACAAACTTGCAGAAAATTATCTTTGAGGTTTCAACTTTTCTTTGCATTTGGGTTTAGCCATGGGATTCAAACGTGTATACATGCTTGTACGCAGTGGAACTGCTCAAGCCTTGCTTCCAGGGGGAATCAGGCTAGAATGATAAGATGACTCTAAGGCTGCAGGAAATTTCAGTTCAGAGATATTGCAAGCTGACAAATTCGGAAGCAAGGTCTGTCTCTGATTTGATTTTAGAAGCTGATTTTTATTTTGATTTTAAGAGCTACTTTCTGAAGGGAGTAATGGAATTTTTAAGATAGAAAAATAACTTGCTGAAAGTATTAAGTATTTTTTAATAGTTTTAGCAAAATATCAACCTCTGGACAGCACCAAACAGAGCGCTTTCCTGAGGATGCAGGATTAGTCTGGGATACGGCATTAGCTATTTATTCCTTAAGCAAGTTTGAGCATTATCAAAGATAGTGAAACACCTGCTGTTTTTTAGCATCTGTCACAAGGGGACTGTGCTGTACTTGAGCTTACTCAGGTTAAGTTAAATTGAAACTAAAATGAGGTAAAAAACCAGCAAGATTTACCATACCCAAGGTTATTTTGTTACAGGTCTAACTGAGGAAGGGAGAATCAAGACTCTATGTACATCCTTGAGAAGGTATTTCCAAGGTACTTTTATACAGTTTTCTAAGGAAATGCAGATTACATGGCCACATTGTGTATTAGTGTTCTTTCCTGTAACTTTTAAACCTGCTGGCTATTTCAACTAGATTTGATAGTAATGTAAATACCAGATAATAGAGCAAATAGCAGGTATTATTCAACTTCTGACTGGTAAATGTATGTTCGTGGATAAAACTTTCCCTTACCTTCTTTGCAGAATTAGACTGGAATGATTGATGCATGAAGTACTTTTAAATAGCACCTCCCTTTCCATTTCCCCATGTTCCCAGAGCTGTGTCAAACCACTTCTTACAGTGAGTGCAAGAACTTGAGTATATAGAAATCTCATTCTAATTGTCATAATGTTAAAGGAGAGGGAAAGGGGAAGGGAGGGATTTTTTTTAATGTGCTTTTGATGCCTTTTATCTTTAAAAGATGATCAACAGTTTTATCAGTGGAAGCAGGATTATTTGTGAAGAAAATACCATTGAAGAAGGGAAACAGATTGTTGTTGGGTTCATCCATTTTCAGGACAAAATTCAACATACTATGAAACACGGTCTGGAAGCACTTCCGTTACACTTCATCATATATGAAGACAAACTGCAATCTCAGTTGTTTAAAGGCACATAAACCCTGTGTCATAGATCTGTCTAAGCTCCCTGGCTAGATGTTGACCAGACAGTAGAACATGTGTGCCTTAAGCCTTGAAGTCTGAACAGAATCTGTATACTCCTAAGATTAACTTCAGTCCTTGAGATTTGTCCTTCAGATTACATGTTCCCAAATTTTATCTAGGAAGAGCATGCTGAGCTGCAACTCATTCCTCAGGTGCAGGTGGTGCTGTAAATAAATTACCTTTATTCTCTGCTAAATAGAGCAAGAAAATCTTCAAACCTACCTAAAATAACAACTCCTCTTTATATTCCCTTTGTGAGTTTATTTTCATTCTCTGAAAACTTTAGCTGCTTCTGCAGCTCATGAGTTAACTCCTGTTTAGCTTGTCCCTGGGTAAGTCAGTCTCTTTTCAAATGCACCCATTTCTTTCTTCACTGTCTTCACTATCTCTCAGCGTCTTCTTGTTGTTGTTGTTGTTGTTATTATTATTATTATTAGTTTTTTAATCCCTGTTTTCCATATCTTTATTTTGCCTGTTGTAACTCTTCCTGACTCCAAGCTCCTTCTCTATGGAGACTTGAGCCTCTTAAACTTCTGTTTCTCACTGTCCCAAGTGTTTTTATCTCAGTAGATAACCATTAAGATTTAATTACTAACTGCTGCTTTGGTTCTGGAAAGGCTATAATGCAGACCTTGGTCAGCAGTACATGTGAATGGGGATATGCCCAAATACACCTGACTTCTTAGTAACAGCTTCATAAAGTCAGCCAGAGCTAATAGATCGTTCACAGGCTGTCCTCTGCTTAAAATGTAAAACACCACTTCCTTAATACCCTATGATACAGCTATACAAACAGGCAGATTTTCTTCTTCCTCTAGCTCATTTGCTCAGCACTCAAGCACCAATTTAGAATGACTGATCTGATTTTAATCCAGATGGCTTGATGTAGTGGGCTCTCTTCCTCTCCCTAACCCCCTCCCTCCTCTCCTTCCCTTGCAATTTGTCTGCATTGTTTGGTTTTGGTTTACAATCTTTGTGTAGGACAGGTATTTTATTCTCTCCTTTACTAGATATCTGATATTTGTGCTGCCATTGTCTGCTGAGTCTTTCAAGTCACTTCCAGAGACATGGAGTTTAAAGGCAGCTCCACTGGGAATAGAATTAGAGTGGCGCTTACTGTCTCATGATGTGGCATCTCTCCTACAGGTAGCAGGTATTTTCCCGGCAGCTTGTCTTAAGCTTGGAGTAGAATAGCATGACTGATAAGGGGTAGAGATGTCTGCAGCACCTTAGTGAAGCTCTGTAAAGAAACCTATAAAGTGTCTGCCTTGCTCCAGCTCTGCCCAATATTGTAATCATGATACTGGTAATTCACTGTCCACTTCTGAGAATTAAGAAAAAAAGATACAGCAAACCTGCTCATACTCTCAAGGTGTATGTGTGAAGATAATGAATATTATTATCCTCTCTTTAAAGACTGAGAGGCTGTGCATAAATTATTTACCCAGGGCCCCAAAGGAGCCTGTGTTTGACTACGGAGCTGAACTTTAATTGTACCTAACTTTAATCCTGTGTTCAGACTGTACCTCCCTCATTACCTACCTGTCCATTTTCATTAGCACTCATATCCATCAGACTCATTAATAGATCTGAAAGGGTGTTTTGTCATGGCTACTAAACAAGAAACTCAATAGAGTCCTAGGCTTCAAATGCTTACTCACCTCAAACACCCATTACCTGAAATTGCTGTAATTTACCCTGAATATCAGCTACATTATGACATTAACCATGACACAGTTAATGTCAACCATTAACCTCAGCTTATGGTCACATGGTCACAAATGACTGAACTACTGTTTTTTAATACTCTACTGCCTAGAGCTGGAAATTACTGTCCCCATAGGGGACAGTCCTGTGACTGCTTCAGTCAAAGTCAGCCTGTCCATGGTTCTACCTCTACTGGCAACTCCCAGAAGATATTACCATTTGTTTTCATTCACTGACACCAGCACCTGTACATCTTTCAGGATGAAACAGTTCCAAGAGACAACATCACCCCAAATGCAGTGGGTTTGGGTTTTTTAAAAAGTTCTGGTTTGATTCTCTGAACTGGCTTATTCTACAATTAGTCCAGAAATGTTCCTAGCACAACTGAGAATGCAGGATCATAGTCTGGTTTATATAGCTTTAGACAACCCCAGCAGAGAGGCTGGAGATTAACTACGAGGAATAGAAAGTCGCAAGTCCTTATCATGGAAAATAAAAGGGGTTCACTTGAACATCACTGAAGCGTATCTAGGAACTGAAAAACTATCAGCATCTCAGATTAAGATCTTTAACTTCCTTCTTATAACTATCTAACTATAACTATCTAACTTCCTATCTTATAACTATCATCTATGATGATTCTGAATTGTCCTGCCCTGTCTGTAGACTTGTTTTGGACATGGGGATAGTGGCTGGAAAGATTATGACTTCAGTTACCAGCTCCTGTTTAACTTACTGCATGGGTTCATCAAGTGCTATATTTTCTAGGTGGTTGAAATTCAAAACAGAAATATGTGACATTAAATTGCTCCGCTGCCTTTGCAATACAGAAAATCTTTTTCAGGGGGGCAATGAAAAATGTCTGGGGAAATAACTTCCTCAGCTTACTTTTAGAGGAATCATGTAGCAGAGTCCTTGCCAATGGTTTAATACCACTTGCAGCAGCTGCTGGAGAAGAAGGCCTCACTTAAGAGGGACACTTCCATGAAGGATTATTTTAGAAGCACTGAAATCTGGAAAATACAGAGAGAAAAAGGAATGATTTTTTGTTTGCTGCAGAATACCATTTCAAGTTTCACTTGAATAGTTTATGAGTTCAGATCAAGTTTAGTTAAAGAGTTTTGGCCGAAAAATGAGAAATCAGTGTTTACTTTTAATTTAAAAGTGTTTGTCCTCTCTCTTCAAAAGGATTTTTTAATACATTCCTCTTTCTTTATGTATTATTGACCTGACCTTCTACCTAAGGTTATTGCAGGTTTAGCTTTGGATCTCTTGTTGCAGCAGTTCTATTTTGAATAAGTAATTAAATATTAATTTGAAGAGAAGTCCTTTCACTATAGCAAATAAACTTAGTCTCTTTTCCTTCAGCTCATATTTGTTACAGAGGAATGAGCTGCATTATGGACTAAAGGATATCCATACCTATGTAGGAGCTTCTGTTCATCTTGAAATGGAGCTTCTCACCAGAGCTAAGAGGATCTAAGAAATAACCAGATGATCTTTAGGGCTCCTTCTGCTTGTCTTGTTCCTTATACCAAAATCAAGGTATACCTGCTCCCAAGTCAAAATTGTCCGTGAATTTGAAAAATTAATTCTACTAAACCAAACCCTAACTAGAGCAAAACCACCCTTATAAAAGCCAGTCATTTCCTGGAGCTGCCTTATTTCCTGGAAGAGGGCCCATTTAAAGTCAGATAAGTAGAATAGCTTGTGTAGAGAGAAGACTTTATGGACAATAATGGGCCTTCAACAGCCATGACTTAGATCCGATAAAACTGTTGTGAAACTGGATGTGAGAGTGCAATGGGACTGGCTATGCCATAGTTGTCGTAGCTGGGTGCAGGGGTAACAGCATGGCTGGCAGAGCAGTGCCCTCAACCACATGGGATGAAGCCCTATGGTATGCCAGCAAGCAAAGAAGAGCAAGTCCATTGATGGTATCTAGGGTCAACCTCAGCCCCGGTCACTATTCAGACCTGGGATGGGGCAGGTCCTAGAATGAACTTGGAAATGAAATCAAGGTCAGGATCAGTGAGGTGCATGGGCAGCACAGACACACCAACAGGTAGTTCAGGTAGTTACCTGAGTGTAAATGCAGCTCTGAAGCAAAAAGGGAGGAATGGCGATTGGTGAGGCTTCTCCCAGCTCTTCTGTACCCTGGGTCTCAAGTCCCAGGGTGGTTATGCCATTCCAGTACCGGTACTAGGGGCAGGCAACCACTGGAGGCTTGCAGGGCCTGATGGCACTCTTAGGGCAGAGCATTAGATGCCAAAAATGGAGCCATATGCTCCTGGTGTAATTATACATTTACATTATACAGCTGAGCTTCCTCATTCCCCTGACCATTCTTATTCATTCCCACCTCTCTGTTCAACTTCTGCTACCCTCAGCCACGCTACTGCAGGCTGGGATGCCAGGTACTCATCCAAGTCCCTTGAAGTCTTGCATATTAAAAAAAACCCCAACCCAACAATAAACTCCCAAAACATTCTAACACTCTTCAAGCAGCTATATCTGTAACAGAAAAAACTCATGTGGAGACAGGGGAACTATCTAAGTTGCCTTCACTGCCAAAAAACCCACATGATCAGGACAAAACCTTCAGCAAAAGAAAGGCCCATTGTAGATTTCAGCATCCTACCAGTAGTTCTCTTCATGTTGCACTCACTACATTTGCATTTAATTTGACAAAACATAACATGTTCTCCATCAACAGTGTTTCCAGAGAGCCTTCATCTGCCAAAACAAAACAAGACAGAACAAAAACAGTATAAAGCACAGGTGGCCATTTGTAAGAGAGCACTTCCTTCATCTGCCTTCGATGGTGTTTTCAAGCTCATGAAATGTACTGCAGTGCTTTGGGTCACTTTGCTTTAGTCACCTTGTATAATGCTACACAGTTAATGCAGAAGACTAACAATGACATAAATGGATGATTCACAGAGAGATGTACCTTAGAGGGTACATAGAAACAAAGGTGCTTTCCTAGGATTGTGCTGGGGAACAGATTAATTTGACATATAAATCTATTACATAACTTAAATGCACTGCATTATCACCACTAACAGGAAAACAGTAACAACAACTTTTACTGTCTGAAGTATTCTCTGGCACTGCACGGCAATTATCTAAGGTCACTGTATACTGTGGTTGTGTTTCAAGTTGCTTGAGACTACTATAATTATTGAACGTATTGGGGTTGCATTGTCCTTTTTAGTAGGAACTCCTAGAAAAATAAAATCAAAGTGCATTAATGTCCTCAATATCTATAAAACTAACAAAATGCCTTGGAGTTGTGCTATTTTAATCCCAAATATCTGCCAGTGGAGAG
Source organism: Piaya cayana (assembly GCA_013389865.1). NCBI lineage: Eukaryota > Metazoa > Chordata > Aves > Cuculiformes > Coccyzidae > Piaya > Piaya cayana. The sequence continues at coordinate 187,744 of WAAB01024428.1, forward strand.
AGAAAGCTCTAGTTTTAACTGTATCTTGTAGTCCTGAAAAGTTTACTTCTTCCTCTTATCAAGGCTGCAGAATGCACACAGCAGTAGATAGGCTTGACGTTATCTGTAGGAGGATAAAAGCCCACACAGCAGCTACTCTGTGCTGGACAATTTTGAAGCTGTTGGGAACCGTTTCTGTCTTTTCAAAGTATTCCCACACACACATCAGGGGCTGTGGTACTTACTGGCCTAATTTAATCACTGCAATGTGGAAGATAATCTTTCAGACTACCACACAGTGTGGGATTTGGGTCTAGCATCCTTCCGTTTTGAACATTAGTGATCCAAGACACCACCACTTGCAAAAATGAACCCAAATATAAAGAATGAAGCAGAGCTTATTACCATAAATTAAAAAACTAAAAATGTACATTTAAAAAAACCAAGAATGACATTGCTCAATATTAATCTGAGTGTTGTTAAGTATTTTGTCAGTGGAACAGAGAATCTTAAGGTATTTTATGATTTGTCATCATTTCCTCACCTTCCCCAATAAACAGAAATATGGAGTTACAGAGAACAAGACATTCACTGAAGAAAAATAAAGCCATAGTAGTTAACTTGTGAATAATATGTGTTGAAATCCAGTGAAAAAAAAAGTGTGTCATATTTTACTATGCATAAAGCTTTTAAGTTGTGGAGTGGCATTTAAAAGAACCATATTAATAAACAAGGTTCCTGTCAAGGAATGAGTATAATTGCAGTCTTTAATATTTTTTATGTAGGCAGTGGAACTGTGGCTAACATTCAGATGCCTGTGTGATGGATGACTTGGAATGTTCTAGATGTTTCTTCCAGGCAATAAACTGCACTCAAGATCTTTTCTGAGTTTCTTTGTTTAGGGAAACACAAAGATTGTTGGCGACTCACTGCTGCAGTAGCTAATTAGCTAACAGCCATTCAAAATACTGAAGTTGTCAATAAAATGCTTAAATTGGATGAAAACCTAAAGAAGGTTTGCATTCTCCCAAGCTTTCCTTCGATTTCAGTTAGCCTAATAAAAGCTAAAAAATCCCTCTCTTTGATACTGTTTAACCATCACAACTACAACAAAACTACTGCAGTGGGTAAGGACAGTTAACCATGTGAACTCACCAAATGATTAGGAAATATACATATTATTAACATTGGTGCAGAGAAGACATTTAATGAGTGTACATGAGAAAACTAGAAGTAGCTTTGAATATTTCAAACACTTGGAACAATGGTATCTGAGTTTAATGTTAACATCTATTTAGGTTGCCACTCCCATGGTTTCAAGGTGGGAAAACTCCTACACATTGTGGAAAAAGGTGACTGTGGGTGTTAAAAACAGAGATGTACCTTCTAATTAGAAGGTACTTAAGTATATATCTTGCTGTGAATAGGCTAACTTTTCTGGAGGGAAAAACAGAGCCATTTTACATATATTGGGGGTTATATAGAATAATAAATGTTTGAGAACAAGACTGTGGATCACTTCACTGAAAACCACATTTAATCAAGATGTTTAATAGCTGAATTTGTCACATAGAGACCACTTCTCCTCCAACATTATCTTTTCATGTACTGTTTCTTATCAGGCTAATTTCTGATGATTTTTCTCCAGGAAATTAATTTTAATTTAGGCAACATCTCCCAGCATTGATCAGCACACAGAAAATCAGAGCTGGAAAACATAGTCAGTCTACATAAAATTAGAGCCATAGCTTAACATGCATTTTGTATGTATTTATACCAAAGCTGGGATTTGGTATAAACAGACACTATATCGGAAACTGTATTTATTTTATTGCTAAATCTCCATTCTAAGCATAAATAGAGAAGACAGAAAGAATTTAATGCATTCTAAATATTCAATATTTTATCCACTTTATAAACTGTGCCCAGAAATTAATGGAGATTCATCTCACTCCTAAAATTCTCATTTTAAGTTTGGAATTGTATATGCTGTCACAAACTTTAAGCCAAATTAAGAAGCTGAAAGTGTTTTGGTTCAGAAAAGAGATTTTAATCAGAACTATGTAAAAAGTTAGTAGATACAATAAAAAATAGAATACCTAAAAATATTACAAAATGAAATAACATTCTTATGCAACTTGATATTTGCTTATTCCCACTGTGCTTTGTAAATACAATGTTACAAAATAACGTGAAAACAATTAAGAACTTACATAGATTAAAATTGAAATTATAAAAGCCCAAATTAATACTTCCCTAAAAGAGTTCAGATATATTTTGGCAATAAGGCATTTTGAGGTGGATTTTTTTCAACAGCAGTATCTTTTTGGTGTATTCACAGTGTGAAATCCCTTACCTAGGATATGGCTACTGACACAACATGTATGTTTTGGAAAGACAGCAAAGGACAAATGCAATTAGCCATTTGCCCTGTTCCCAGAATTTCAGGTGATGATCACTAACAGGCACATGCTGGAAGAGATTTAACCTGTAACGCAACTGCTATTTCAGACCTCAGCCTTCCCCACAAAAGTTGAACAAGGAAATTTATGTCAATTTTGCTGTCAAAAAGAAGACTTGGATATTTTAACATATGCTAACAGTGGCATATTATTAAATATACATACAGCTATTAATAGCGGAGTTCTCAAAATAGCAAGGATATATTGAATACAGCTCATGGCATTGTATCTGGCACAATTTTTTCTCCTATGCAGCATAATGTTCCAACTGGGCTAGGCTTGCTCATGTACACACTATGCATATATATCTCTATCTCTCCAAATTATAGCAATGTATTTGCATTCCAGTAGGATTACTTGAACTATAAAGTATTATTCGACTTGAAGAACATCATATAGACCACATTGCAATATATAGCCAATTCTAGGATGCATCGCTCCCTCTTTTTCCCTCTCAGCTTCATGTTTACAGTGGGAAAAAAAGCATACACATGCATATGTAGTGCCGTAAATCAAGACGACGATTTACTGTATCTGTGGGGAAGGAACTGTTTCTAGTTTTATGTTTGAATAAATTAAGGGGTCCTGATGGAACACATGAATGATACTTTTATATTGATAAATGACTTTTTTTCTAGCTCTGCCTCATGAGAAGTTTAGCAATGGCTCAGAGTTCAGACCCAAAGCCTGTCACCTCACAGTACTGAACACTAAACAGATATTTATGGCCAAAGCAGAGTACCTATCACTGATGTCTGGTGTGGCTGGCACATTGCGCTAAGTCATTTACATCAGCATTTGCTGGTTGCCCAGAAATTTCATTGCTAAGTGTTTGTATTGAAATTCACTCATTTCCAACAGTCTGCTTCAAGGGAATTTGTTTTTTCTTTTCCTTACTTCTCTTAGTGGATTCCCATCTTCTGCACAGAGCACTACAGCTGTCTTTGGTGGAGAGTACATATTGGATGCACAACCAGGAGAAGAAGCATGAATAAAAGGAAGCTTTTAGTGTTATTTTCAGCTCTTTGGGTCAGTGGTAGATGACCCAAGAAAAGGTTGCAACTGAAGGAGTTTTAAATAGTTTCACACTAATCCCTCTTTCAGCTGCAAAGAAAGAGCTAGTTGGGTTTAAGAAAGAATGAAAATTGAAGTATGCATAAGGATGTTCAGGAAATCTTAGTAGAAGGAAAATGCACAAGTATCTGTAGTGATACTGCCAAAAATTGATGATGTCATGGTTGTATACTTGGTGAAGTAAAAGTTTGTCAAGTAGAAGTGAAAATAGTCAAACTTGCAGATTCAGTGTAAAAACAAGTGGAAATATTCCTGTATGGAATAGAAAAAACTATGCCAGTTCTGATTTGAAGCTAAATACTTATAGACATTTTCATACAATGTACATACTGGTTGCTGTTAACAGTAGTGGTGACTCACATACTGCCCCCGTGGGAAGGCCATTGCATAGTTTTGTTAGGGGAGAAAACACAGGCCATATCTATGCTTGTGACAATCTCCAGCTGGCTTTCCTTTAAGTGACAGAAATAATAAGCACAAATAGGTTTTTAGCTCTTTAATACCTCTAACAGTATGTTGCAATGAGAATACATTTCTAGAAAATCATATATTTTGTTATAAAATTCTTGGTTTAGATATGATTCATTACTACTTATTATTTATTATACCTTCTTCTATTGTGAATATATTTGCACTGAAATACTCTTTAGGGAAGGGCTGTCTCAAAATGGGAAATGAAGTAACCGTGAAGTGACTGTTCCCAGCATGGAATATACTTATTATAGAGTCAAACTACAACATTGCATTTCAATGTATAGTTCTGTGATTTGGCTTATTTCCTAACCAGTTTCCAGCCATGGAACTGACATGTTCAATGGCAGGACTGCCTGCCAGCTATGATGTACAATAAGGTTAAGTTCTGCTCAGATTAAAAATTTTCACCTGAAATCTTTGTGTGTGCAATGAATGTACTTGTCAAATCACAGTTCCCTGTGTGAGCAGAGAAAATAGGTATGGTTAAATGGGTGCAAATGACTGATAGGGAGATGGTCAAGCAAGCACAAAATGACAATTTCTCAGAATATGACCCCATATATATAGCCCATATAAGGGTGTATGAACACCCTTCATCATAGGAAGGATGATAAGCATGGCTTACTAAAAACTTCAGCTGCATGGCAGACCTAGTTTATCATCTCCATCACAGAATGCTTTGTGATACTTTCACTTACACAGCCATCTTTTCTGGTGCTGAAAAGCACATAGTGTTACATTCTACATACTTTTTGACTGGTGATAAAGAAAGTGTATGGTGCTATCTATTCATAACAAGCACTTAAGGGTGAAATCATTTATACATTGACACTGCTTTGCAACCAGAAGTTCAAGACCGGTAGCTCTGTATAAATGAACAGAAAGGAAATTCTTCCTAGAAAAGTTAAGGGTTCAGCACTGGAAAGGCCAAGAAAACAGAGAAATCTGCTCTTTAATTGTCTTCATCTGTTACTCAAAAGACATTATGGATTTATTTATCTGAGAAATCTGACAGTTAAAAAGGACAATCTTGAGTCATTTTGCAAATATAGGCAGGTGAAGTACTGTTCTCTGGTTGCTTTCTGTGGCTCTAGTCATGAAAATCAGCCTTAGACCTAGCCTGATTTATGACTGTTTTGTCTTCCAGAGCAACGAAAAAGTGGCCAAGGTGTCCCAGTGAAAATGGCCCATACACTGTGACCTAGATTCTCAACAAAAGGAAGTTAAATCCACATTTAGGTCATTAAAGAAGAGGCTTGCTTTTCTGAAGTGTTGAACTTACTTATGTCCTACTGAGACATAGAAGAAAAATCTTAAGTTTTGTCTTTTGTGGTATGTAAGACACTACTTGTATCGGCTGTGGTATCAGACTGTGTCTGAGGAGTGAGCCACATAGGGTGACTGGTTTGAAGACAGGGCTTGTAGATGGTATGTGGTACGTGATGTGAAGAGCAGAGAATGTTGTGTAGTGTTTGGCAAAGAGCCGGATGAAGTGAACCTCTACTCTCAGGGGTGTGTGGAGAAGAGTCAATTAGGTTACATGCATTCAGCACATGAGATATGATAGTCCTGATTTAATGTTCAGCAGCGTGGAGAATCAGAATGTGCCCATGTGAGACTAAAAATGGATTTACAAGAATTTAATATTAATGGAATACACACACATTGTTAACAGCAGACTGTCAGTCCTTGAAAGTTAGACATGACAATGCAACAACGTATCAACCTGTCTTTGCTTCTATTGTCTGTGCTTTCCAGCTGTGCTCTTCATTGTGCTAATTTCTGTGTGGCTGACATGGATTTCTTTTAATTCTAGAGAAAGCATGAAAGCTACATTTACTTAACAGACAGAGAAAGAAATGGACATTGCAAATGCAGAGAAAACCAAAGATAGATTGGATACTGGACTTCCTCAAATTTGAAAACAAACCTTTAGGTAGGTGATGTAGAAGGGATAAAAACCATCAAAAACAAAATGAAAGAACAACATGACAGTGGTGATTCTTTAAAGTGATAGTTATAACTGTTTTCAAATGCTTTACTTTGGGAGTGCAATGCACTGTGGTATTAGCTTTTGGGGCCAAAACAGAAAATTAGAGGTAGACCTGGTTCTGAACCAGATTTCTTACAGCCAAACCAAAAAGGCTTGTCGCAACATGAACTTCTTGCCCAATTTGAACTCCTATGCATTAAAGGATCAGATTTGTAGCTTTTCAAATTGATACAGGACAACAGACTTCAGCTGAGTGCAGTTTATTTATAACAGCTGAAGAGATAACTTTCTCTGCTAGTTTTTCTGGTTTGTAGCAGTGACAATGGACTGCTGATCCAAGCATTCTAGAATTTAAGAAATGTAACCTACATAGGGAGCTTAATTTTGCAACCAGTCTTCTGCTATAAACAGAAGGTAAAGGTTTTTTATTTAAATACCTTGATTTTCTATGGATATCTGAGGGAACACAGATTTTTTTTTATTCCCTTCCACTTAAAACTCTGAATTTTCAACTTCATAGAACCATTTTTAACTGAAAAAGGAACACAACCTCTTGATGTGCCAAAATGCACAGTAAATAAAGAGAAAAACATAAGCACTAAACCTTGTAGCTGTAAACTGTAGATTTCAAGTATTTCTTTTAGCTGTGATTGTTCAAATAAGTCAAATCATACTGTTTAATATCTACTATAATCTAATAGACTGTAACTTAAAAACTGAGATTATCACATTATAGCCTGTCTCCTGAAACAAAATCTAGTATGCTTTTTCTAATTCAGGAGGTTAAGATAAGGTCTGTGGCGATTGCTGAAACAAATGCATTATGAAACTGAAATGATACTCCACTGAAAATTTCCTGGAGCAATCTTTATGTTTAGCTAAGAAGTTGCAAAAAGGACTGAGCAGAAACATCAAATTGTAAATGAAGAAGAGCACAGTCAATCTGAAATTTATCGGAACTCACTAAAATAACCAAAAAAAACCCCTAAAGCAATGTCCACATTCCAAACAAACCCCTCACTCAGACTCTTCTTTCACGTGCTCTGAAAAATGTTTATCAGCAGCTTTGTCAAATGCTTCTTTTAAAAATATCTAGTCTGTAAAGCATGCATTTAAAATATTTTATCATCTTCTTTTAGAGCCAAGAATCTACCTGGTATCTTCACTTTGAAGACAGAGTGATGTCAGAGCAAGGGGCAGGGGAGGCAAACATGCTGTTGTTCCACATGTACTCAGTCCCCTTATAGAGCATCATCCAGGGGATTTTTCCGTATGGTTCCTAACCTTAATCCAGCCTTTCCAGAGCCTTTCATCTGTAGCAGAATGGGATATCATAAAATGTTTGCTCATACTCAGGAGTCGTGGTGAACGTTACTAGGTATTATTGACCTGCAGTGTAATAGTGTCCCTCAAGACTAACTTAAAGCTTTAAGTTCTGAGTAAATAAGACTAGTTGGATCTTTTCTATGCCTCTGGGAATATTATACCTTTTCATAAAGCTATCTATAAAGAATACTGAAAAATGGCAAGAGGAAATTGCCGTGTTCACTGAGACAGGCCTGCAAGGCACGCACGTACTTGTCTTGCACAAATTATTCCTCTTTGTTAAGTTGGTTGGTGAGACTTGTATTGCCAACATCAATGCAATTTTGACAGTGGTAGGAAGGAACAATCTGGCAACATAATACCTCCATCTTTTCTTTTGCACCCATAGAATGATGATTGGCATACAGCTTTACTAGATCCATAGTTGGTATACATTGGCTAGCTTGTTAGAATTTGGTGGAGCTAAAAATCTTTGCATTAGTTGAGAACCTGGCTCCTAGTTTAGATTACAAGAACAATTTCCTGCATTACTAAAGGCCTTTTTAAACTAAGAATGTCCTTTTTTTTTTTTTTT
>WAAB01024431.1:0-23168 GCA_013389865.1 Piaya cayana
TAGGCACAGGGCTTGTGCCCTTCTACCAGGTTGGTCATCCTCTTGACAGGGCTCTTCCTGAGGTGATGATCTGTGTTTTTTGTCCTGGGTTTCTCTTGTCATGGTGTTTGGGTGTTTTGGAAGGGTTGACCAGCTGCCTGCAACATTACTCCTATTTTGAAAGTTACATTTTCTATCTGCAAATTGGTCCAGGCAGATTATAGTAGTCTTATCTTTTGCAGTGTACTGAAATTCAGTTTCTTCATTCTGTCTTCTTTTTTTATATAATTCAAGTATATGGACCTGGAAAGGCTGAGGTATTTTGGAAATACTGTATAATATCTGCATCGATAAATTTTAACTGCTTCTTTCCTCTGGTTTTAAGTACTGATTTCTACATATGACAGCTTTTAAAGTCAGTATAGCAATAGCTCACCTAGTTAGTTTGGACGTCTTCTCTGGTTTTGGGTAATTGGTATGCATGTAGGTCCTGGAGTTCTAGTAATTTGCTTGTAAGAAATTAAGGTTAACAGGTATACGCAACTATATATGTATGGAGATTTTTGTAACATGTCATGACATAATAGAGAAGAGGTAAGGGCCTCTATTTTTGGGTTTGTTTTTTTTTTATTGTTGGTGAATACCATAAAAATCTTGCAAGATTACCTCTGCTAAGATTCAATGTCGAGAGTTAATTTTTTTTTTATGGGTATTTCCTATTAACACTCAAAACCTTACCCTGATTTCACTCACAAGTGGACACACAATGTATACCTCCTTTTTTACATATCTGACATATTATGACTCATTATTTTTATATTTTTTTGAAGTGTGAAAAGGGTATTTTGTGTGTGCAGTGTTCAACAAGTGTTGCGTAACTGATGTGAGTACAGAACTCTAGACAGCTGCTGGTGAAGCAGTGTGTTCCGGCTAACCAACCATTTAACGTTTTTGAGTAGATTCTTCCTCTTTAGTCAGAAATAGCCTTTCGGACATCGACACTAAAACTGCACTGCTCTATTCTACATAATAATGTTTTAATAACAAATCTTTTCTAACATCAAAGCTTTTTGCTTTTATTTCTTTCTCAGCCTCTAGCATGGATTTCTGACAGAGTGCAGATTCTTTAAGGGTCCAGAGGCAGGAGGCCGGGCTGGGATTTGAAATGTTTTGATTGATGCAGTCAGTGTTATAGCTGAGCAGTAATTACTAAGTAAAACAAAGTGGGGGGAAAAGCAACTGCAGAAGTCTGCCAGAGATTCAGAGATAATTCTTCTGTCTGTCTTTCTTCCCAGACCGTGCTTCCTGCAGTGCCTCTGGGGATCCACATTATAACACTTTTGACCACAGAGTTCATAATTTCATGGGAAATTGCACTTACACCCTCTCCAAAGTGTGCCACGTCTCTGAGAGTCTTCCGTACTTTGAAGTGTCCACAACAAATGAGCACAGAGGAAGCAACACCAAAGTCTCCTATGTGAAGTCAGTGCAAGTGGAAGTCTACGGCAACCAGATCTCTTTGCTAAAAAACAAGAAATTGAATGTAAGTAAATACTTGATTAAAAGACATGTTTTTAAACTGGTATGCAGCTCATAAAATATTTTCTCTGATTACAGAGTTCACGGCAAACTTTCTCTTTTTATTAGATAAATGTACTTCTCCTAATGTGATGTCGAACAAATTTGGTTCCTTAATTACTTCCGGTTCTCTCGTGCACAGATTCACTGGTCTGTTTTAGCTGCTGGTACTTTCAGGAGTCCCAGCAGCCATACACTGACTTTTACAACTTGCTGTACAGGTGAATGGCAGCAGAATGAACCTGCCTGTATTTATTGAAAAGAAGATCAGTATTCAAAGCAGTGGTGGATACATCCTCTTGGAAACCAACTTTGGACTGTGGGTGAGATATGATGGAAATCACTATGCAGAGGTCTCTGTGCCTTCTACTTACAGCGGTCTGCTCTGTGGCCTCTGTGGTAAGTCATAGCCCTAGTCACTTCCTAGCTGTAGAAGCTGATGATTACTTCAACTTTTGTTTTCTTAGCATGTCATACTTACTCTTACATCTGAAATGTCCTAGTTCAATTATCTCTCCATGGGTTTTCCACACTTTTAATTCAGGAAATCTACCTAAGAAATCATCTAATGGTGCAAATAACACCATTTGATTCAAGTCCAACATTCTACAGGTAGGATCCAAGGAAATTAGTTGGCTTATTTTAGCTAATAATTCTTTCTTATATGCAATGCGATCTAGTTACATAAGAACTTACAGATTTCTTAGTTCAAGTCCACAAGTCTGAACAGCAACTCTGGTCAAAGTCTGAAACACAGATGAGCTTTTCTTATTTTCCCAGAACATGGTGATATTGAACATACACTCTCCCTAGTTCATTGTATTTTATTTTACAACCTGAAACATAGGTTTGTTTTACAGGTGTGAACTTCATGTGTTCCATAAATCTCTTTTTACTCTCACAGGTAATTATAATGGTGATCCAAGTGATGACAACATCAAGTCCAATGGTGATATTGCAAGTAATTCCAATGATCTTGGACATAGCTGGCTTGTGCCTGAGAATGACACCATGTACGTATATTATTTTAATCACATGGCATTTGTTAATCAAACTCTAAAATCAAAGATCCATCCACTCACTGGCTTTGTCATCCAGGACCATTTTACATTTTGCCAGGACCATTTTCAACTTGCCTTTTTGAAGNCTCAAAGATCCATCCGCTCACTGGCTTTGTCATCCAGGGCCATTTTACATTTTCAACTTGCCTTTTTGAAGTTGGGAGTTTATCCTTTACGTTAAACAGAGAATGAGAGAGGGCTCGTGCCCTTTAAGTTGTTTTATTTTGCCAAAGCAGGAACTGTCTGCTGAGTGTTAAGGGGGATGGGACTTCAGTCCAGTTCCCTGATTGGAAACCACAACTGGATTTCCTAGGTCTTTTTTTCAGTTAAGCCTTTAAATAGCCCAGAAGGCAGAAAAATGGAGCCCATTCAGTAATAGGGTTGACATAATCTTTTCAAAGAAGCTGGATAAAGTCTTGCGACTGTAATAAAATATACCCTGTTGTGCAGCGTTGTCACATGTCAATCTTCCACTGAAATCCTGATAGTAGGGGATCAGAAACACTCACTCAATTTTGCTTTCTTTACCCAGATGCTCCATTGGGACAGAAGAGCAATGTGATCCAGTGCTGGAGAGTGAAGCAAAGAAGAATACAGCATGTGGCATGATCACAGACCCAACAGGTAGTATGTTGGTGTTTCTCTGGGACCCGTGTGATGGATCATTTTATAGCAAGTCTTGGTCCTCTCTATAGTCCGTTGTTCTGAGCTCATGTTGGAAGCATATAAAATCTCCAGTGCAAATGGCCAATGTAAGACTCACAGACGCTTTGTTAAAATATGTCAACCATTCAGACAGTGCCTATATGCCCATGAAGAATATCTGGGAATGTGCACAGGGAGCCATAGCTCCTCTTTGCTTTATAGTGACTTGCACTCTGCTTGCTATAAGAAATTACTCAGAGGGCACTGTTATTGCATGTATTACAGATAATTTATCTGAAATTCTGTAGATATTCCCTGCAGTTGCATAGAATTAGTGGATTGCCTAGCCAACAGCTCTTAATTTATATAAGCTGTGTTGTATCAATCATGCAAAAAGAAGAAATCCTGATCTAGAGGGCCAAGTCCTGTTGCACGTGCTCTGCTTCAAGTTTGGGTTCAACTTCCTAAATAAAGTTAGCATGCAGCACTCGCTATACATTTGCTGTGACTGAAAATAGATGGTGATGGTGATCTTATTTCCAGTTTTCTATCCTTCTCTGTAACTTTCTTGATTTACGCAGGAATCTTCAAGGATTGTCATACCAAAGTGCCCCCAGAGAATTTCTTTGAAAACTGTGTTTATGACATGTGTTTCACTGATGGGCAGTCAACATCCTTATGCTATGGACTGCAGGCCTACGCTGAGTCGTGTACCAATGCTGGGATATGCATAGAGTGGAGGAATGCTACCCTTTGCCGTGAGTACTGTGACTTATAAATATCTATTCTGAAATAAAATTTCAAAAGTATGCATGTTCTCCTTCACCTTTTTCACGCATGTTATTTCATTTCATGTAACACATCGAGTATAATCTATCTTCTGTCATGTCTTGAGCCTGCTTCAGTTTCAGTACCATTCCAGTATTTGTATAAAACACACATTTCATGAACATTTGGATACATGTAGGTCTAATCCTTAAAGTTTTAGTAGTTTGCTATTAGTTTCTTAGAAAAGTTGACTACATTCAACTGTATCTTATGGGAGCTTCTGCATTATGGAAGTAACTGTTGCTTTGCTTCACTAAAAATCTATCATTCTCAATCTAAGTAGAGCTGGTAGTCCTCTGTACACAAATGCTTATTTGTAGCTTTTGGTTAAAAAACTAGTTTAATAAGAGACCTAGAGAAACAGCTGCTTGTAGGAAGTTTACAAGAATTTCTTTTTAAAGCAAAGAAATCAAATATTCTCACCTCTCTCCCAATTAATTCTCCTCAGAATGACCTTATGGAAAATTTCACTTAATAGACTCATATTTCTTAGAATAAAGCTTTACAGGGACTCAACTGCTGCTGATTTTATGCATCATTAGGCATCTTTCTACTTGACAGGCATCTTCTAATCGACCTTTACACCCACAAAGTACATACCTGGAGAAAAAAAAAAATCTTCTACATGTCAACCACACTGAAATAAACCATAATTCTTCTACATGTTTTTTTGTCTTTTACGCTAATCTTGGTTATCTTAGTTTCAACGAATCACCTTCTGTAGTTTTGCACCTCTTTCTCTCTTTCCCTTTTCCCTTTTCTTTTTCTTTAATTTTGTTTTTTTTCCCTGTGATGAACAACTAGTTCTGTATTGAAACTAAACCATTAAAAAACCCAAAGCAAACACCTGAGAGATTCTGCGAGCTGCTCAGTTTGGAAAAAGAATTACTATGACTTTAGAATGGTTTTAAAGCACCCAGTCAAGTCAGTCCTGAGAGAACAGAGCACAGAGAATTAATCTGTAAAAAAGAGGAACAAGAAATATACACACACACACAGACACATATATATAAGAAGAGCAAGAAATAAGCTTCTAACCCTCCAAATCAGATTCAAGCTATGGACATCCAGACTCCATAGGCTGAGGCCATAGCCCAGGACCTAAGTATCTATGGCTTGATTATATTGATAGACAAGTCTCAGCCACATTAAGAAGATTGACTCTCAAGTGCTCCCTCCATCAGTAATTCATACAAAAACTGAATCAAGAACCTGAAAAAGGGCAGGTGTTCTGGATAGATGACTGGAGATGTTGACTGTAATTGCCCGACAGGACTAAGAGATCCTGCTGTAGAGACAGAAATAAATGAAAGTCAATATGTAGTGATTTATTATAGAAACTATCCAGAATCGGTATTTAGAGGATTTTTTAGATGACAGACATGGACAAAAGCTTCATGCCTTCCCTGAAGAGCATGCTTTGAGTGACAGAAGCCAAATTCTACCATGAGCAGGAGAGGTGTGACAGTATAATATATTTCCCTTAAGGGGACGCAGTGAAAAACAGAGTCTGATTTTTAGTTATTTTTGAATACATGACAGCTGTTCAAATAATAACCACAGTAACAGGGCCATATCAGTTGGTATAGGACAACATTCTTCTGTCCACTTAAAGGAGTAACTTTCTGTCTTTAAACCTAAAGAAAAAGTTTTACTGAACCAAGCACAATAGTCATATATGATCACATCAGATCTGCCTTCAAAGGGAGCCTACAATGTTTAACTTCTTCTGTGCAGTGAAGCACAGGGTGACACACCTGCCTTACTCATCTCTACCAAAAGCCACCCCTCTCACACTCTAAGAATATAATCTGTACACATTTTCTCCAGTGTCAGACCTTCTAGCAACAATTTTTTATATATTTTCAGAGGGAAACAGTGAAAGCATCCAGAAAACCTTTATCATTATTTTGCTCTTTTGAGTGATCTTATTTTTCCTTTTTATCTCTAGCCATGTCCTGTCCTGGAGGCAGCATCTACAAGAGCTGTGGCACTAGGTGTCCCTCTACCTGTCTGAACATCTCAGCAGCTGATTCCTGCAGTTCCTTACCAGTGGAAGGTTGCTTCTGTAAGGAAGGCTATGTTTTGAGTGGAGACATTTGTGTGCCAGAAAGCAGCTGTGGTTGTGTTGATGAAAAGAACCAGTATTACCAGGCAAGTTACCTTGAGCATTTAAAGAAAAAATAAAAAAGAATGAACAGGGGAACTTATTCTTTATCACCACGAGAGGAAAAAAAACGTTACTAACACAGTTATTATTTATATCGTTAATAATAACATCTTGCCAGCCTTCCTGATCCCTGAGCTGTGTGGCTACAATTACACAAATGATCATATATCATGCACATTCAAATGATAGTAATTCAATTGTCCCTTATACTATTATCTTCCAGTTCATCTTATCTTATATACCCTATACTCTTCTTCCACTCAGCTGGATGAAAGCTGGTTCACCAGTTATCCCTGCACTGAACGCTGCACCTGCAATGCTAATAACAGCATTACATGCACATCTTGGGAGTGCGGCATCCGAGAGGAATGCAGTATTAAGGATGGTGTGCTGGGTTGTCATTCCAATGGTAAGATCTGCCTGAAAATGGTTCTAATGTCAATGCCATCATTAGATCCTTCTTCTAGCTGTATTATAAATATTTTTTCTTATGTGATGTCAAAGTTAAGTCCCAGCTGATGACTGTCAGTGCTAAGAGATGAACAGACACCATGATCTGTCTTGCGAGCACAGATCCCCTTCTGTTGTAGTGGATATCAGCAAAACCGAATGCTAACCAAAATCTTACAAGGTCACAGGTTCCTTTTGTCTTCATAATACAAATTCAAGTCCTGTATCAGCAGTGCCGCAAGCTCTAAATTTGGGCATCATTGAGAAATGCATTTCTGAGAGTCTGGGTGATGGCAAGTGCATTAAGTAACTATGTATATAGATGCAAATTAACATATGTTTATATTTACACATATTATCCATATAATTATTTATTTTAACATAGCTAAATAGAAAAGCTCTGTACTACTCTCAGTTACCATTACATAAATGTATAAAAAGGTCCATTTGCTGCCAAATTTTCAAACTACATTTGGGAGAGACTTTCTGGATATTCCTTGTTTCCGAATAAATGTCATTGACATGGACCTGAGATAACTCTGTGAAGGTGTGCCCACACAATAACGATCGAGATTAGATTGCTCTGCTAATGCAAATATCTTTAGACAGTTGATACCATGGTGAAATCTAGTTTTTTTTTCTTAGACCATTTTTTTCATCTTCAGGTCAAGCGACATGTCAAGTGGCAGGAGATCCCCATTATTTCACTTTTGATGGAACCACGTACACTTTTGTGGGTACCTGCACCTACACCTTGGTTGAGGTTGTCGACACCAACAGCGTCATTCCCATAACCATCCTTGGCAAGAATGAAGACAGAGGACTCAGAGGGGCCACATACCTGAAAGAAGTCTACATAGATGTGTATGGTATACGAATCACCCTTCAGAAAAGCCAAGGAATCCTGGTAAGAAGTGTTTCTCCTGATTCTGGTGAGAAGTGTCTTAAAACTAGTTCACTACAGTAGCTGCAAGAGAGCATATTTGTGTTTCCTAAGAAATACGTATGCATATGCTTAGTACTTGTGGGCACCTCCATTAAATATCATAGGGAAATATAATCTCTCACTAGTTCCCAAGAATTCTGTTATGAGTTTACTGCTCTATTGGCTATAACTTGGATATGGAACCCATAGCCTCCAGATTAGAGTATTGTTACCTGAACGAGAGAATGGAGATTCCCACTTCAATAGCTGTTACCAATCCAGTCACCTATAGTTAGCTAACAAGAGCAGAGGAAAAGCAAGTCACGCCGTATTGGTCTAGAGTAGCACAGGGATACGTGGCAGTACCAAAGGCAGGGAATCCACCCAACATGTAAGTAAAGACTTGCTCACTACCAGGAATCCTTCCAGATCCCTGTAACAGCATGGGCTGTGAGTCCTGCCCAGATGCCCTCACCTAAAAAGCTGATTCCTGCAACCCATAGTTGGAATATGCAGTAGTGGAAGTGTAAAGGAGCTAAAACTGTCATAGAGAAATCTCCAGCACTGCAAAAAACATAGGCTGTGAGCAGAAAAGCTTTCATGGTATAATGTCCATACTAACAAATGACAAACCCTTCTAGATGAACAATGAGAGAGTCTACACTCCAGTGGAGAACCGGTCCCGAGGCTTGTCCATTGGAAACGTTGGCAGATTTATAGTAGTGGACACTGGCTTTGGTGTAACGGTTAAATATGATGGCAATCACTACCTGGAAATCACCCTTCCACAGTCTTATTTCTCAAAGGTAAGATTTAGTATGTAAACATCTCACACTATTTCAAAACCACTGCTTTGAACATTTTTTTTAATTACTTTTATTCCTATGTTTTACTACTGCATCTTTCTTAGTAGCTGTATTGTGACACATTTTTTTTTCCTTTTTATTTTTTCTTCTTCTCAACAATTTCCTTGTGCTTGAAGAGGGTAGTTAAAGAAAATGACCTGGCTAGGGGAATACATCCAGATTTTTGAATTAAATACCTTGAGGCATTAGGGAACCACAGACTTACTGAATTTTCTAGTTTATTTCTCCATGGATGCAGTGAAACACTAGTGAGTACGGATGAAATGTGTATTACAAGATTACTTGTTGCTGGTGATTTGGTCACATTATTTCATAGGCACTGAGTAAGAAGGTATTGGGGAAGCCGATGTAGAACAGAAAGTGCTTAGAATATGGTTCTTAATAATTTACAGGTACATGGCATGTGTGGTAACTTCAATGACAATCCTGAAGACGACCTGCTCTTGCCCAATGGTACACTCGTCAGTGTCACGCAATTTGGAAATAGCTGGAAAGTGCAGGAGGACAGTGATGAAGGGTAAACATAACTTCTCATACTTTGCATCTTCCTTGGGGAACAGCCTCCTATGAACTGTTTTGACTGTTTGCTACTTTGTAACGTGTAAGTTGTGTGCATGAGACTTTTCTTGAATTTGAAGCTCATAAAAAAACCATCACCACATGAAGCCATTTTATGGGCCAGAGGGAAAACACAGCGATTCTATTGATTGACATACACCCTTAGGGAATTAGGCTTTGGAATAGTCCACAGCATGGACATAGTCTCTGTATATTTTATGATGAAAACACCTAAAGCAGGAAACTTACATGCAGCTGTGTCTGTTCTTTAATGCAGTTGTTTGTCAGACTTGAGAGAAGATGACGTTCCTCCTTGCACAGCAGAGAATAAACCAGCCATTGAAAGCCAGTGCAATGTCCTAAAATCAGACAAATTCAAAGCATGTCATAATCTAGTCAATCCTGAAGACTTCATACGGATCTGCGTCTATGACATGTGCCAGTACGATGGCATGATGTCCACTCTCTGCGACATAGTTCAAGTCTACGTGGACAACTGCAGGGATCATGGAGTCACCATTAAATGGAGGAACAGCACATTCTGCCGTAAGTGCACAAGCAAGTGAAAAAACTGAAACTTGGATGGCTGAGAGCATGAGAACAAGTCAGCACCATTGGGTCAATGAATTATATAAAAGAAATTTTGATGCAACTTCTCATAAAATGCAATTGTATTATTATGATTTCATGACTCTGTTGTAGCACTGAACTATGTTCAGGCTGAGCTAAACCCAGTGATAACTCAGGTCTAGACAAGTTATTGACAGTAATGTGGAGATAGAATGGCTTTAGAAGCCAAATGAGTGCAATGAGACATTGCAATGAGCATAAAATCAAGCAGTAATATAACCAGAAGGCAAAAACAAAGTAGGGTGCTATGTTAGGAGGCAGGACTCAATGCCACTCACTGTGTTTTGAGTGAAAACTTGCAATTTAGTCAGTTTCTTATGAAAGGCCACGTTCTTAGATTGATTCCCAGCGTATGTGCCTCACTCCCATTCAATGAACCTACAAACAAATTGTGTAAAAATTATTAAAGATTACACAGTGTGTTTCTTTTTATTATTTTTTTCACAACTTAGTATGACACTGTGGAATTAATTATCACATAATGTTGTGGAGGACAAAACAATTAACTGGTTAAAAAATGAGCCAAATGAACGTTGAATGGGTCCAACAGAAATTCTGAGTTGCCTCCTTGCCATGATTGGAGGAAAACAATAGACAATTGAAACTTTTGTTCTGCTACCCTGTTTCTTGAACTGTCCCCTGATGCATCTCTAGTCATTGGCAGAAACAGGGCATAGTTTTAGATGAATCTTCAGTCTGAAAATGTGTATCTATTGTTCTTGCATGTCTGTGGTTAACCTAGATATACACCTGGTTTGCATCACTAGAGGGCTGATCGTTCTAAGGAATTTGTCCTAAGTATTCTAATTTCTAGCAGTGCCCAAAGAGGCATTTGCAGTTGAACAGGAATACTGAATCTGAATGATCTAGCACCAGATGCCACCAGTTCAGGCAGACCAGTAACAGAATGGAATCAGCAGCTCCAGGAAGGGTTCTTTATTTTGGCTTTGTTGTTTTGTTTAAAAATATTCAATATCAAACCTCTTTGATGATCAAAATCAGCTATTGAAAGGCAATTGTATACTACCATTTTTTAGGCCAAGTTGTAGCTTTCAGGCAGGCCGATGTGTTTGCAGTGCACTTTATAACTGTATTTAATAACACTGGTTCTGTTCTCTCCACCCATGCAGCACTGCCCTGTCTACCTCACAGCCATTACACAGACTGTGTCTCTACCTGCCCATCAACATGCAATGACATTTTTGCCTCTTCCCTTTGTGAGAAGACAGAAGAGTGCACAGAGGGTTGTGAGTGTGATAATGGTTACGTGCTTAGTAATGGCAACTGTGTGCCTCTGGGCAACTGTGGCTGCAGGGATGATAACAACAATTACTACAGTGTAAGTAGTTTTTATGGAGCAAACCTTTGGCTGCAAAACTTGTATGAAGTTGTTCCCGTCCATCTGAATGAGAGAGAGAAATCTTCATCACCTACCTCTAAAATATCTTTCATCTGATTCATAAAAGCTGTAGTCTCAGGCATTAGGAGATACAGGATATTGGTATTTTGCATCTGAAGAAACCAAAATTAAGGCATATTGGAACCTAGTCAATGAGTCAGAGTTATTCAGGCAGTTGATCCTAGTCTTGTTTTGTGTTCGAATTCTCATTTAAAAGAAAAGAAGATAAATGGACTAGGATCCCCACTCCCAGGCTTTTGGTTAAACTACACCTGGATTGAGCAGCTATGGAATCACCAACTGGCCAGGTTGCACCTGGACAGCTAACAAACCCTTTACTATAGAATTTTTATTGCATTGCAAAGCTAAGCACCTTGATAATATATTATTAACATAACTTGTGTTCAGGCTGGGGAGACCTGGATAACTCCGCACTGCACCAAAAGATGCCAGTGTCAGAAGAATGGTGCCATCACATGTAAGAGCTATAGCTGTGATTCTAAAGAAGTCTGCATGATCAAAAATGGAAAATACAAGTGCAATCCAACAGGTATGTGCAGGCAGGTTGTCACTTGGTCTTCCCTGCGGGCTGGAGAAGGAGGACAGGTGTGGGTGTCCATTCTTTCTTACAGGGCATTTTGAGTTTTTTCCACGGTGAATGAAGGTAGCTCTAACAGTGCTAGTGACAACATATTATTGAACACAAAAAGGCCTCCCTTCTCAGAACAGAAAGTTCCGGTATGAGACAGAGAATTTGTAGGGGGAAGTGGAACAAGACTTTACTTACTTACAGCTAGAATTTTGACAGTTAAATCTGACTAGTTTAAGTTTAAAAAAGACAAAACGATTTGCACTCTATCTACAAAAAACAGAACTCAGATATGTCTGTGAATTCTCTGGCAATGGTCCTGATTTTGCTATTACATGTTGATTTGAGAATTAAAAAAAAAAAGGCAAAACAGGACAGAGGTCTGAACACATACTAATAGGCCAGTCAGAGAACTCTGGTGCTTTTTGCTCAGTAGTTTCTTTGGCTAAGTAAAGTTAATCCCATATTCTATAGTTAAATGGGATTTTTTAGGAGACAGCTTGTTGTCTAGTGACTCTAAACATCAATTTTGAAGAATTGTATGGCATAAGACCTACTGTATTTACAATCACCACAAGAGCACAATGCAAATCCAGCTTCTTTCTGCTCCACTTTGGGAAAATACCATAACAGAGGCGCCCCAGCTGTCTCAAGGAGAGCCTTACTTCTGTAAAAATGGTTTGCTCTGCTCCGTGCTCATTGGTCAAGGAGAACACTTAGATAATACTCACTGCATTTGATTGTTATGTCTGGTGAACCCGATGATCAAATTAGTAACCTCAGAAAAAAATCAGTGTGGCAGCAGTGAGACAGCCATAATTAGACACTGCTTTTCACGTTCCAATAATTTTGCAGTAACACATTGCTGAGGATTATGAAACCCCCTCTAAGAGCCACTGCAAGCCACTCTGTGTGGCACAGTGGTTCCTCTGCAGAGGACCAATGTCCACAACTTAGTCTCTATAAAGTCCAAAGACCCTAATCACACAGAATCACAGAATCACAGAATCACCGGGTTGGAAGAGACCCACTGGATCATCGAGTCCAACCACTCCCACACTCTAATGTTCTGTTCAGTTCAGTTGGCTCACACTGGTTCTCAGCAGAGGAATGGTTTTCTCTGGCTGTCTCTCCATCTGAGTGGTCATTCACTAAAGTAATGCCTGAACATCCACCTTTACTTTGAGACCTGCATACTGGCAGCAATCATTTTTCTCTAACTTAGTTTAAACTGATCCATGCAAGGCATCTGGCACGTTTCAGACTGCAGAGTAATGAAGCTCTTCCCTTTTAGGTTTTGGGAAATGCCAGATCATGGGCGACCCACACTACATCACCTTCGATGGTCTGGTGCACCATTTTCAAGGGAGGTACACATATATTCTGGCTGAAACCATCCCTGACCTACCTGATACTCTGATGCAGTTCAGCATTGAAGGCACGAACCATCCTTTGCTTCTAAGTCGACACATAACTTACCTGAAAGAGATTCTCATCAATGTTTACAATCACACTGTGCGATTCAGGCAGAACAAGCAGATTTTGGTAAGTCCCTTGCTGACTGCAGAGCACAGAGAAAGGTCCTCTATTGGAATAAAACACATTTAAGTAATAAATGTCTGGTTTGAAGAATTTAAGTACCAAGGCTAACAGCATTGTTACAGCAGTGCTATGGGGCAACCACAAATGTGATTTTCAGTTGTACTGAGTCTTTCTTCTATACATCTATGAAGGATGTAATTCTACTCCAAACTAACAAATAGAGATTTATCAATAAAACACCAAATATCCCAAGACTTACAATAAAGTCATACAATTTTTTATCAGTGTTAGGGAGACAAAAAGTGGGAATTGCTGTGAAAACTTAATTTCCTTCTCCTTTATGATGCATAAGAGTATATTTGGCTCTTATATACATTTTTAGTCATTAATAGAAATCTCTGAGGATGATGTAAAAACACTGCACTTTCCTCAATGTACAACTTTGTTAACTTTAAAAGAACTGAATGTTGAGGTTTTCACCTGGTTAAATTATCTGATTTATTTATCATAAAAACAGAGAAGAGGAGTTCATTTGTAGCATTGACCTGTAGTGAAATCAGATTTTAATTTGGCCCACATATCATGAATTTTAACTTCTTCTTTCCCTGCTAGTTGGATGGTGTGAAGGTGAGACCCCCTGCTCGTCCTCACGAAGGTATTCATATATATCAGAGGTCAAGAAGAATTTGTCTGGAGACAGATTTTGGCTTATATATAAGCTTTGATGGCGATCAAAATGCAGGTAAGTGACAATAAGACAATGTGCAGGAATATTTGTGCTCTCTCAAAAAGTGCACTCGTTCTAAAGGAGGTATAAATCCAAGGCAAAATTAGAAACCTTCACTCTTTCAGCCTATGGCTCTTTGCGATATGAATTTCCACAAAATTAAAACAAAAAGCGCTTCCCAGGAACCAGAAAAATCATAAAACTGGCATTTCTTTATCTGAATCCACCTGAACTCAGGAGAAATGAGATGTAGAGTCAGAATCTACTATGTTTTTCAGGTTAAATAAAGTCTTAATGACAAAAATGAAAGAAAATCACTTAAAATTGCAGATCAGGATGATGGAATGAAGACTGGATCTGTCCCTTTGCCAGATTTACCCAATCATGGGACTGAGGTCCTCAATCTATACAGCTGCAAGTGCATTCTTTTACATGCCTCCTCTCAAGCCTATCCCAGATAATCCCCATTTTTAGTGTTTCTCAGCAGGGTTTTTATATCACAGGTACACAACTCACTCATGTAAGTTGAACCCACATTGCCTCCTCTGTTCAAAGCACAGTTGCTCCTAATTTACAACAGAATATAGCAATATTATTTCTGAATGTATGGTGAAAGTGCCAGGCTATTTATACCTGTAGCCATAATTCCAAACCCTAAAATTCCAACTGCAGAAAGAGAAGGTCTGTTTCACAGGAACTGCATTTCTCAACAAGCAAGTGGACTGTAAGTGAAGGGCAAAAAGTGGGTGGTGCATTCGGTTTGTTGCAAAGCAGTAAGCAGTATGCACCATGGGCACTCAAGTGGTGATGCCATGTTATATAATAATTTATTGGCTGCAGGGAACAGCTTTTTTCAGGTCACAGATCACAGAAATAGATCTGTGAATACATGTATAAACATGTGTGTTCAGGGCTGTGTCCATATGCTGTGTATGAAGCCCATGTCACATTAACCAGTTCTGATTTGAATAATGAAATGTGGTACTTGGCACTGCTTTCCACCTCTTATATATACATTCAGAAGCAAAGATTTTGTTGTAATGACTTTTTTTTTTCTTCCTTCTGAATTTCCCTAGACATAAAGCTGGCCACCACCTACAGAAGCAGAGTGGAAGGCTTGTGTGGTAACTTTGATGGGGTCTATAGAAATGACTTCACAAATCCAAATGGTGTTTGGGTGAAGAATGTGAATGTATTTGGTGAGAGCTGGAAAGTTCCTGTAAGAAGAACCTCTCGTCTCAGGTACTTAATTTTTAACTTAACATCCATGGCAAGTACAGCCACTGGAAGTGAGTGAATTAAGTCATAGTTAATATCTACCAATGACTACAGTGTCTAATTTCTGATCTTTCTTTTTCTCTTGATCTCTATGTAGGGACTTATCCTGCTCATCACTAAGATGTATCAGTGTCCTTGTCTCTAGCCCAAAGACAACTGAACTATCACTGCATTACTCCAGCTCAGCATCCCTCTTTGGAGTCATAGTAATTAAAACTGCTAGGGTAGCACAGGGATGTATAAGATCTTTGCCAATGTCATGGTTCCTGCTAAACACAAATACATCATGTTTACAAAGGCTTGAAGTGATAGGACTAGGGGCAATGGGTATAAACTGGAGAGGGGCAGATTTAGACTATACATAAGGAAGAATTTCTTTACCATGAGAGTGGTGAGGCACTGGAACAGGTTGCCCAGGGAAGCTGTGGCTTCCTCATCCCTGGAGGTGTTCAAGGCCAGCTTGGATGTGGCCTTGGGCAGCCTGATCTAGTGGGATGTGTCCCTGCCCATGGCAGGGGGACTGGAACTACATGATCTTTAAGGTCCCTTACAACCCAAATGATTCTATGATTCCATGTTGTGTTGAATGGGCCTGAGAGAGGAAAAATCCTGGTTCAGTATCATACCTCCCTCTGGAACACAAATGTAGCTTTGAAATACATGAAGAGAAATCCACAGTTCCTACCAGAAGAGGTTCTTGATGTGTCTCATTTCCTTACATTCATGGCTATGTAGTTGTTTCTGCCAATACAAAAAAAGAATGTTCTTTTGAGCATAAATGAGCATTATATTTGTGGTCAGGCAAATCTTGTGCTAATTAGTCCATACAGAACATTGACATTTCCTTCTTTCCTTCCAAATTTGCTTTGGAAGACCTTTGGAGGTTGCTTAGCCACTAAACCAGAACTTTTTCAGTAAGTAAATGGAATTGTATTAGCTGTCAGGATACAAGTTGGCTGCAAAAACTTGTCTGCCAGAATAGCAGAAGGTAGTATGTAGGCTACTGTTGGCTCTGGAGACTATGTCTGCAAGAGAATACTGGCACCTCAGGCATGCAGCTAGTTGTTCACTGAAAGTGAGCATATGTCCAAGAAATAGTGGCCTATTCCAGCTGCTTCATTCTGACTAATGTTCCAAGTTTATTGAATAGATTGGATGAAGGAGGCATTGGACGAAGCCTGTGTTATGCAGAATTTTCAAAGAAATAATTACAGATATCCCTTTTGATTTGTATACCCATAAATCTCTGAGATGGTAGGAAGTGTTCTAATACATCTTTCCTTTCCCTATTTCCTTCCCATTTGGGATAAATCATGGGAGATAAATAAACTTACCCTTACACCACAAGGCAGAAGTACTCCTGTGGTATTATTATTTCGAGAGTAGAAACATGAATACTGGATGTACAAAGAACTGATGTTTTCATAATGACTTTGTTTACAGAAGAGAGATCAACTCAAAAGATGAGTCTGAGGAGGAACCAGATACAGGGCTCTTCCAAGGTTGCAGTGAAAATCAGCTGGGACATGAAAACAGAACTTCAAGATGTCAAACCCTGATTGACTTGGACGGTCCTTTTGTAACATGCCATTCTATGGTCTCACCAGATTTCTATTTAACGTAAGTGTTTACGCAGACACTTGTTCTCTCCATTTGCAAAATC
Organism: Piaya cayana; assembly: GCA_013389865.1. Taxonomy (NCBI): domain Eukaryota; kingdom Metazoa; phylum Chordata; class Aves; order Cuculiformes; family Coccyzidae; genus Piaya; species Piaya cayana. The sequence goes on from WAAB01024431.1 coordinate 16,889, forward strand.
ATTTTGGCTCTAGTTTCTAATAAGAACCTTGTATCTTCAGTCTCCAGGGTATAAAAAGGAACTGAGGATAGTAAGTATCTTTGGAGAACTGAGCCCAGTGATTCCATTATTGACATTAAATCCCCATTGTTTTTTTTTTAATAATTGTGATGAACTTTCTTTCTGTGTTTTTAGAGTTTCACTTTTCTGCCACCTCTAGAAATTACCTTTACTCTTTCCCTACACAGCTAAAGCAGCAGTGTTATGCATTATACCTGTAGGCTGGAATTTCCAGCATGCTTACAGTTCTTATCCACATTCAGTGAGAATTTAGTACCTGGCTCTGTTAGTTTCTTTTAGCAATTCTAGCTCTGTAAAGTCTAGAGTTCATGCTACAGGCACAAAGGCTAAAGCTGCCAGTGACACTTCCTGAATCATCTTCCATGGAGAAGAGCAAAAAAAAAACCAGATTAGTGAAGAGTAACTAACCTAATACCTTCAAGAAAGTTCCCTCTGCTGTGTTTTAAGGCTGCTCTGGCCTCCTACATTTTCTACACTCCTGATTTTGAGCTGTATAAAGCCTGTTGATTCATCCCCGTATTTATCATTCATCCATCACCAGTCACAAAACTGCCAAGTAGCTGCCAGTTTTCTGTAGTTATATAGTTGTACATAATGTTTAAAGATAGATAATGCCCACCTCAGTCCCTCTTAACTGTGAGAAAGATATGAAGCTGTCTTAAGCCAAACGAACTGGACCACTGGCTTCCATATTTATATCTTGACTCTTAACAGAAGTCTAACTGTCTCCTCACTCTAGAATTAGATTGGGCAGCCAGTCCGCCTTCTTAGAGGTTACCTGATTTTTCTGAGGTGCTGCATACTCGAAGATCCCATTCATTGCAGATCTTATTGCCTCTGAAAACCAGGTCATGGATCCTCAGATGAACAAAGCTGAGATGGTAGCACTGGCAAAAAAACACTGGGTAAAGGAGTTCTATATCAATATTCAAGGCATATGGACATGGGGAGGGCACCCATGTATTGAAATAAGTTTATAGCCCAGCTGTAAGACTTAGCAGTCCTAAAAAGTGTTCTTAAAGTGAGATGCAGCTACGCTAGCCCGAAACAGAAGCAGACAGCAAAGAATAACCTACTGTGACAAGCAGTTAGGTACCTGTTTATTGTTTGTTCATACATGAATACCTCGCATGCTAGCAGCAGCTGCTCAGCAAATGAGCTGATCTGCCCAGTCACATGGCTGGGGGGTTTTCATTCCTGTTTTTCTGTCAGCCAGTTACAGGAAAACAGAACTAACAGAGTCAAGCAGAAAAGCAGCTAAAAATGAACAATAACAAAGGTATTGGAAATAACAGCTTTCTGATATTGCACATAGGAGCTGCCTGTTTGATATGTGTGTGGAAGGAGATGAGGATGCTATCTTGTGTCGCAGTCTAGAGGAATATGTGCTGGCTTGTCAGCAGCAAGGAGTCAGTATAGAAGACTGGAGGCAACAAACAGGTTGTGGTAAGTACAAGAACCATAAAGTACATTTTCTGCCTAAAGGACTGTCAAAACCTGAGATCTGAGACTTTTCCTACCTACGCCATATATCAAAGTTCCTCAGGGAGTAAAGTGTGTTGATACATGGTTCAATCTCTGGCCTCTTTTGTAAGTCCTATGGTGACTTTTGCATTTAGACCCCAGCTTAGAAAGCTACTTAGGAAAGCAGAGTTGTCAGCTTCCCTGTTGACAGAAGTTCTGTGGGAGAAAAAGATGTCCCCATTCCCATCTGGGCAAAAAAGTTAAAATTTTGGAGACTATCCCAAGCCACAATTCTGAAGGAAAAACATTCCATGTCCATCTCTTTTTAAAGCTACAAAACATACTAATTCTTTTTGGTTTGTCTGTAAATTTTTAAGATGAAAAGATTCAGCTGAAAACTCACAAGTCTTTCAGACTAAAAATGCTGAAATAAAACTTACAGTAAACTCAAACTTTTTTCCTATTTTGTTTTGACTTTTTTTCCTATTTTGTTTTGACTTTTTTTCCCCAAGCTGGGAGATTCATTAAACCATACTTCCCCTGCATCACCCACAGTTAGATGACCTTGTATTCCTGGTCAATCAGTGCCCAGAGTTGCGAAACAGCTCTGGTACTTGAGGTAATGGCTAGCCTGAATGTGTGAGAACTGCTTTGAAATCAGTGAGCACCAGGAACAAGAGCACAGCATACAAATAGCTTTGACAATGCATTTCCTGACTTTGGAGTGCTTTACTTACAACTTCAGTACTATCACGTATATATGCTCATCTCCATGTATGTGTGTTTGTCATCACACCTCCTACAAAATGATAACATCTTCTGGGTCTCAAAGGGCACTGTGCAAGTAACACACGGCAGCCTGTTATAACTAGGCTCTCCTTATTTATACAGGTCCATCATGTCCAGCCAACAGCAAGTACAGCTCATGCATGTCTGCATGCCCAGCATCCTGCAACGACTTGACCAGCCCCTCTGAGTGCGAATCGCCTTGTGTTGAAGGCTGTGAATGTCTCCCTGGCTATGTTCTTAGTGGTTTTGACTGTGTGCCTTACAAACAATGTGGCTGCACATACCTTGACAAGTATTATGAGGTACAGTCTCTCTGTGGGTCAGGCAGCACCAAACAATGTTTCCTTCTGCTAGCCATTTTGACACTTTCCTCAGCATGTCTTTTTGTATTAGAAACACAAAGCAATTGTGTAGTAACATTATGGTCTCTGGAGGAAAAGAGTATATCCCTTGGTATGCCCCTGAAACTCTTCCTGCCAGAGTATTCCAGGCAGACACTAGGAGAAAGCATATGATTATACTCTGACCTCTATGTTAATTCTTCACCTTTATTATGTTAACTAAGAGCCTCATAGCTTCTAAAGTTTACAACCCACTACTTACAGAGAAATTCTGTCAGTCACTATGGTCCCTCTGCTCTCAGTGAAGAACGGTATAGACAGGGCTGAGAGTCTGTAGACCTGGCTATGATGTGAAGAGAGCTCCAAGGAAGGATAGATTCTGAGAAATGTGGAGAATTCACCATTGTCACTGCAGGACAGAATAGCTTTGTAATCTCATAGATTTCTGTTTTAACACTAGAAATTTGGTACAGAAAAGGCCTAAGCCAGTGAATATTATCTTACAGGGAGGAGGGAGACACTATGAACAGGTGGGACTTGCTAGAAAAATAGCATAGGGCATTCCCACATTTAACCTTGGAGTCACAATGAGCCGCATCTTCTCTCTTATCTCCAGCAACAGTTAGATGCTGTTTGTTGTACATGTACCCATCCTGGCGCTAGGATCTCATACCCCCAACTCTCCTTATGCTTTCTTTCTTGGGCGATACTTGAGTTTCAAAGAGCTGGATTAGTAAACTGCTTGCTTGCTTTTTTGTAAAAGCTACTAAAATGCCAAAATTATCTGTCCTGTTGCCATTCATCAGGAAGTCATCAGAGAACAGCAAGGGGACCCCAGTTCTCCATATTATTTTCTTTTTTTCTTTTTTTCTTTTTTTTTAACATCTAACTGCTATTTTCCAGATTGGAGAAATATTCACAACTGATGACTGCTCTCAGAGATGCAACTGCACAGAAAGCTCCACTGTCTCCTGCTCTAATATAGAGTGTAAATCTGATGAAATCTGTGGCATTTCAAACTACAGTCGTGGATGCTACAGGAGTGAGTCAACCACACATTTTCTTTGATGCTAAGAAATCTTGACTTACTGTTTGTAGGAGATCACTGGGTTGGGGATACTTGTAATGGAGTCTGAAGACAAGAGAAGCCCTTTATACACTTACCAAGAGTCTTGCTTTGATCTTTCATCATAGAAAGACTGTTTCTCCTATTCCTGTTGTAAAGTGCAAATAAAGTCCCTCAAAATACAGAGCATGTCCAGCATTAGCAGTCAGTGTAATCTAACCAAGAACACTTCTCTGAGGACTGGATTATGTGAGAGTTTAAAGTGTTCCTCCTTCCTTTTTGCTAGGTGGACCATGTATGCCAAACCCTTGTAAGAATGATGGCGTTTGCTCTGAAACTACCAATGACACCAATCTCAGCTTCAACTGTGAATGTTCTGAACTCTACACAGGACCAAGCTGCGAGGAAGAAAAGATGGGTACTACAAATATTTTGGATTTCACTGTCTGAATTACACACATTACTTTCAAAAGCTGGCATTATTACAGAGAAGACTGAGCTTGCTCTTCATTTCCATGCTGTAAATTAGTAATAGAGTAGGTAACAGCCTGCTGTCATCCAGGCACAAAGAAGGGATCAGATCCCACAGTAGCAAGAAGCTGGAAGGCATGACCGCAGGGGTCTGGAAAGCAAACAGGACCTGGGTCTGACACCACTCCAGAAAGCTACATTCATTAGAGCGCACAGTATAAACCAAGCAGATTGCAACTGTTGAGAAAAATTATTAGCTTTCACTGACAGGGCTCTCCTTTCTTCTTCAGTCGCAGACCCTCCTGTACAGGATCCTGAGAACCATACAATTGCCATCATCATTGGAGTTGCGGCAGGCATCGTTGTTATCGTCATTGTCGTTTCTTCTACAGTGTACCTGTGCGGGTAAGGCTTTTCTCAGTTTTGCTGCATTCAGAAGAGTCAAGACACCTACAACCCTTTTAGCACCTGCAAACCTCAAAACTCCCCTTACTCACATACCTGCAGGGCCAGAGGTCAGCCACAGCATTCAGCATCTCATTTGAGGAACGTGAGGGAAAATCTTAGCTTTTTCTCAGAAATGAACATATGTCATTTCCTTTACACAAAGCACATGCATCACCACAATCACTACAAATCTTGGGCTTCTCCAAAAATCTGACTTCATTCATGCTTACACTATTCTTTGACCTCTCACTATAGATAAGAACACAAATTTTAAACTTTTTTTTTTTTTCCATTGTACAGAAGGAAGAAAAAGGCAGATAAAGCTGTGAAATCAATGGAACCTTCTTTGCAATGGTCCAGGGATGACAGAGTACGTCAGCAAGATTATGGCTGCGTTGTGAACACTGCATATGACCGAAATGAATCCTCACATACATACTTATAGTTATAAATATTTGTCCAATTCATTTGTATTACTTTCTGCCCTTTTATTTTAATAGTATTTCTAGTACTTTGAGAAGAAACAATAAATAAACCATTGCATTTGCTGAAAACTTTTGAAATTGTTTATCTAAGGTATCTCTCAGATGTCATGTTGTAGACACAAATTGAAATATGTCCTGGATCATGTTACAGATTGTGTTGTCTTCAGAAACTGTTTGAAAAACACAAAATCTAGACAGACTGTCTAGAGTGCTGCAAACCATCACATGCACACTTCTGATAGATGTACAAAACAGAGACTGATGAGGTCAGAACTAATTATAGAATCCCAGCCATGTCTTCATGAGATCATCTTACCCAAATCCCTTCCATGGGGAGGCAGTTAGTCGAATGAGCCACACACAGTTCTTGCTCCCCTTCTGGCAAGGCACATCCAACTGGGGAGAAAAAATAAATAAGAAGACACTGAGCTCACCTGGTGATAGGTGTGAAAACAAGATGGGCCTCATTGTCCCCCTTGAGAGTGCTGGACTGGAAGAAGTTATTTGTTTGAAGGGGGAGCTGCCTCTTTGCTGTCAGGGTGGAATAGACAAGAAGTAGGGTTGTCATCAGCCTCCTGTCTGTGGGGGGGAAGAGAGAGCATAACTTAACAAAAACTTTCTGAAGAATGAGATCCTGTCATAAACTCTTCTTGGGGTTTTTGCAAAGCCTGAAGCTGGGCAGTGATTCAGCATCAGCTCATCCCCAGACCATGCCAAGGACTACCATACAGCAGCAGATCAAAGGCGTTTGTGGCAAGGCCTTATCACATGCAGTGTGGAAACAGCTACCCCATGACAGGCCATTCACAAAGCTCACGGGACAAAAGGACTGTTAGAATCATAGAATCACCAGGTTGGAAAAGACCCACCAGATCATCGAGTCCAACCATTCCTATCAAACACTAAACCATGTCCCTCAGCACCGTCCACCCATCCCTTAAACACCTCCAGGGAAGGTGAATCAACCACCTCCCTGGGCAGCCTCTGCCAGTGCCCAATGACCCTTTCTGTGAAAAATGTTTTCCTAATGTTCAGCCTGAACCTCCCCTGGTGGAGCTTGAGGCCATTTCCTCTCGTCCTGTCCCCTGTCATTTGGCAGAAGAGGCCAGCTCCCTCCTCTCTACGACCTCCTTTCAGGTAGATGTAGAGAGCAATGA
>WAAB01024431.1:31737-55349 GCA_013389865.1 Piaya cayana
AGAGGGAATGGCCTCAAGTTCCACCAGGGGAGGTTCAGGCTCAACATAAGGAAAAAAATTCTTCACAGAAAGGGTCATTGGGCACCGGTAGAGGCTGCCCAGGGAGGTGGTTGAGTCACCTTCCCTGGAGGTGTTTAAGGTGCAGGTGGATGAAGTGCTGAGGGACATGGTTTAGAGATTGATAGGAATGGTTGGACTCGATGATCTGGTGGTTCTCTTCCAACCTGGTTGTTCTATGATTCTACATAGGAGGAGCTTGTCTGGCTTGGCATCCTCTTCCAAAGAAGCAGGAGGCCACAGAGCAATAGCAAATAACTCATGTCTGGAGGTGCCAAACTCCTGGCAATTACCAGGAGCTGAGCATCTTAAAACTAGCTGGCAAGTTGGGTCAACAGCTCCCAGTGGCCTCTTGGCAACCTTCTCACTGCAAGGGAGGAGAGAGGACAGGACTCAATGGGTGACAAAATGAAAAGAGTTGCCCTTTGCTTTCTCCTAGGTACTGTAACCGAACAGAGATAAAACAGAGAAGCATGTACAGATTTCTCAGCTAGGAGAGTCCTCTGTCCCACCTCAACCTGGTTGCTTGCAGGGCTGTTTCTTTCTGGTCTCATCTGTCTTCTGCAGGTGGTGAATGGTCTGTGAAATGCTTTTTTGGAACCTGCTTTTTAACAAAATGCCCAACAAAATAAACACTTCTGAGATTAAGCCAAGTCCTGCCCTCTCATCCATGAGCAAAAAGCTGCAATTTCAAAGAAGCTATCAGTCAACCTCTGGCTGGAAAGGCTAAATCATCTCTGCAGAACTCTAACAGAAATGGAATGGTTATTGATAGAGGATTTTAACAGTCATAATACCGTAGGCTTTTCTCTCTCATATCTAGAAATGGAAGTCAAGCAAGGTAAGACTGTGACTCTCAGAGGAACTCTTTTTGATGTGTGTACTTCAAAACAAATATATCTTACTCGTTATATGCTCTCTGTGTTTGCAGTAATAAACAGTTCTGCACTAGATAAAACACATCATCTTCTGGAATACACGTATTTTCCAAAACAATATGCAGTCTTCTTTTTCAGTCTACTGCCTCTTATCTCAAGGATAAAGCTAACAGAAGCAGTTTTCACTGAGGTTTTTGAAATAGAGAAGTAGGACTTCATATATACCAGCAATTATTTGACATGCTGGTCACTGGTGTGGGTATAGAAAAACCCACAGCACCCCTTCTTTAGCTGCCTCTCCTGCCACAGTTATTTTAGGGCAGGAGTGAGAGTCTGTGGAGCACACGTTACTCCAGCTCCACTCACAGTTGGAATAGATGGACTTCCCCTAGAAAAGGCAAAGTCCACAATGATGCAGTTGATAGAAGACAGTAGCCACAACACAATTTCTTTGTAAGTGAGGATTTTGTTCAGTGGTTTGTGCCAAAATCTCGGCTCTCCAGTGGGCAATGATAGCAGTGTTCAAGAGACATGGCCATGAGGACGCATGCCCCGGCTGCCTGCACACCACCTCCAGCACAGTCGTCCTGTCATGCACCCGTGCAGCCACAGGAGAATGGCCCCAGCTGAGCCTGGCATCTGAGAACATTCCTACTGAAAAACCTCACTAGTTTCCACTTGAGCCTCTTCTGAATCCCTTCCTTAGGAGAACACTGAGAAGAGAGGAGGAATATCATCCTCACTTGCAGATGGAGATCTCCAGTGAAGTCTAAGAGCCCTACTAGTTCTCATACCAAGAACACACAGGAGAGCAGGAGCTGAAATTACACTGTCTGAGCCCTACTTAAAGTCACCAAAGCAACTGCTCCTTTTCCAGGTGAGTCTCATGACCAAATCCTATTGGTTACATGTAGGCTTCTGCAGCCATATTCACAAAGAACTATAAGCCAAATCCCATGCCTTGGGCCCTGGAAAGTACTTCAGCATCAATAGTTATGACATTACTGACAGCAGAACTTGACGACTCCTTTTAATTTTTGTTGGGAAATTAAGTCAAGTCCTTGCACTCAGACTCCCAAACAGACACAGTTGGCTTTCCCCAGCTGCTAGGAAAACCAAAAGGGTAATCACGTCATCTTGTACCAAGTGTTGGTGATTCTCTAAGATTTGTAGTTGCTGAAACAAAACCAAAGGCAGCACCACTGGAGAGCTGATGTCAACTTTGGTGATACAACCTGTAGCATCTGATGCTATTTCAGAGCAACATCATGCCAGCAGCAGTAGCCTCATGGCCCTGATGCAGCCCCATGGGTTCTAGCAAGCCAGGCTTGCCAGTTGTCTCTCCTATTGTTGGTCTCTATCCTTCTCCTTTTAGAGCTGCAAGACTCTGGCGGCTCAAAAGAATGTCATTTAGTGGCTCTTTAAATCTCAGAAGTGTTTAGACAGATAAGACCAAAACAGCCTCCCCTCCTTTGTCCTTAAGTTTGGTTGCTAAATACTCCTTCTGGGGGCATCCTCCGCTCCTTATCAATCCTTTGTCTCAGGGTATTTAAAAGGCCATGAGGGTCTCTGTTCTGTCCTGGTCTCCTACAACTGTTGTTCTTTTTATGGTTTAAAATTCTAGCAGATTAATCACACACTGGTGATATGCAATGAGAATTGTCCTTAACTCCCCTCCTTCATCTGCCTTAGACACACACTTCTTTTTCAACTTTGGAGTTTTCTTTTGTTTTTCCCCAGCAGAGAGAGGCAGCTGATGTCCCAAAGCCCACGTTTTACAGCAAGTCTAGCTCCTGGGCTTCCACCACCCAGCTAGGCAGGACTCAATCCTCTTCTAAACCCCTTCCTTTTTTATGGAAGAGATGGAGTTTTATAACTCTTTTTTTCCCATTCTGGGGTCACTACAACTAATCTACACCCAGCCAGTAATTACCCAGCTTTTCACAGCTCAGTTATTCCATGAAGCCCTGCATGCCTTTTCTTCCCTCCTGAGTAATACCACTACAGATTAAAAACCTGCGGTGAGCAGTGATAAAAGATGGGCGTGGAACAGCGAAAACAGAAACTCAATAAAGCCATAAAGGGTCAGGGTAACCACAGCGGGGGAAGTAACCAAAGCAGCTTGACCTTATCTGTTCAAGGCACAAAACAAAGCTAAAACCCCCATTTACAGCTACAGTACTGTGTTTTTAGTGCTATTGATGGTTTTTGCTTTTACCATCTGTGTTTAGGATCTCTAAGAAAAATAGAAAACAGTCCAAAATCCATAGACAAATGTTTTGACCTTAAGATATTGCAGAGCCACTTAACTACCTTTCATCTGCAGTGGTTTTTTTCTTTGGTTTCATTCTGTAACTGCGATTTAAATACCTGGATTAAGCTGCCATTGCTTTTTTGTTACTAATTTGCTCAACAGATCTGGAACCGAGTACGTTTCTACATGAAGAGGTAACTGTCTTTGCATGCATTTGGTTAAATGGCATTATTGCTGGCTGCTCCATGACTGTGTGCAGCATATAGATATATATACTTTTTAAAGTAATAGCAAGTGAATCTATTTGTGGTTACTGTTGCACTTGCCCTTTTGCATCACTTTACTGCTGTAAAATTCCAAAATATCAGCTAACACAGACAACACTCTCTTAAAAACACAAAAAACCTCCCAGCATTGGAATTTGAGGATCAAACCAATTAAAAAACCCTTCTGCTTTATTTTCTATAGTTAGTGAGAAATGAAGTTTGGTTTCTCGGTATTTTTGAAAGTAGGGCACTCATGACCCCACACACCGAGCTCAGAGCAGGCAGCAGCAGCCTGCAACTACATGAGGACAGAGCCCAGCAAACTCACCTGATCAGCTCTGGCACACACCGGGCACTGGGGATCACCTCATGTTCTGACAGTGATTTCCCTGCATGGGTCGGTCGGTCGGTCGGTCATTCATTCATCCATCCATCCATCCATCCATCCATCCAGCCTTGTGCATTAAAGGTTTACTGGTGCTTTATAAATTTGCTTCAAGTGTTCTTTGTAATTGATGTTCTGCAGTTCTCTGGCCCAGCTGATCTCATTTTCCAGATTCATTACCTTCCCTTGAGCTTAAATATTTCTTTTGTTCTTTTAATCCCATTATACCTATTTGCAATCCTTTGAACTACTCTGTATGCTGTTTCCCACACTGGAGTTTGTGCATACCTCTCCTGTTAAACAGTCTTCTAAAGCACTAAAATTACAATTTTATCTTTTCTATTCCTTTCACTCTCCTGTTTGTATTTCTTTTATTGTCCTCTTAATGAGATCCCTAGCCTTGTTACCTCTAACTTAGGGCTCAGGTGTAGGCTATGGACAATATTACAAAGCAAGTTAATGTACTATTACAAAATTATATTATGATAACATATTTATTATCATATTATTCTATTATTAATTCATGTACAATTTACTTGATAGGTTACAATAGATAATAATAATATAGGTAATATAATAATAGCTTTTGTGGCTAAGCCCCTCAAATTTACACTTGTGTAAGAAAGTCTCTTGCCTCTATTTCTGCAGGGGGAAGAACCCCAAGAGTAATGCTCTGTTGTAGTTTATATTAGTATAACCCCCATCCCCAAGCATATTTTACAGTAGCACAGTGACCAAACGTACCAACAGGCTAAGTTAGGGCATTCTGTGAGAAGCAGTGTTGGGCAGCCTCTTCTCACAGTGCTCCTTAGGTTGAAAGAGAGGAAATAAAACAAGAATGGGAGATGAGCTCCTAGTACCCCACCGTCATCAAAGGGAGCAGGGTGTGAGTGTTTGCAAGCAGCTCCTGCAGCAGCGTCTTGGCTTTTAGCAGCATTTTCTTCCTGGCTGTCTTTGTATGCCCAAAGGTATAGGAATTGTCGAAATAATACAGCAGCTCCTAAACTACCATAAATTAGGTACCTTTGAGAGGGCAAGGAACTTCATCCCCAGAGGAAGCACCTCATAACCAGTAATTGTTTCTTTTTCAGAAAGGTATCACATCTTGTTTATGCTTAGCAAGCAGTAGCTATAGACAACCTGAGTCCTGTTTGAAGGAGGAAGAATTCCTTTGGGGAACCTGAAGAAACATCTTTGGGATTAAATTCCCAACTGCACCAGGTCACTTCCAGCCTTGCTATAGCTACAGCCAGGGCAGCACCAGACACCACACAGGAGTTGCTGGAGGTGGGGGCTGTTTGTATATGGAGGGCTCTACCTCTGTATTTCTATCTCATCTTCATTTAATGCTGCCTTCTGTACTGCACCAGTGAAAAGCAGTGCCTAAGTCTGGGCAAGGAGGATGCAGAGGGATCTCTGTAGGGGAACTGGGAGGAAAGCTACCATGAGACAGAGATGATGTGTGCAGGAAAGGAGGGTCAGGTCAAAAAAAACAGGCCTGGAGCAGCTGTAGCTGGGATGATTTGGTTCAAAAAAAGAAAACAAAAGAGAATCTTACTTGAGTTTCTGTAAACCCTTCAACAAGCCTAGACTTCTAGCCACGAGACATACTAGCAAGGACANGGGAGAATAACCTCCCTGGACCTGCTGGTCACACCATTTCTGATACAAGCCAGGATGCCATTGGCCTTCTTGGCCACCTGGGCACACTGCTGGCTCATCTTCAGTCCTTGTCAACCAACAACCCCAAGCCTTTCTCCTCGTGGCAGCTTTCTAGACAGACTTCTCCTAGTCTGTAGCACTTCTAGAGAATTACCTTTATCTCATTTTCATTTAATGCTGCCTTCTATTGCACCAGTGAAAAGCAGTGGCTAAGTCTGGGCAAGGAGGATGTAGAGGGATCTCTGTAGGGGAACTGGGAGGAAAGCTACCATGAAACAGAGATGATGTGTGGAGGAAAGGAGGGTCAGGTCAAAAAAACAGGCCTGGAGCAGCTGTAGCTGGGATGATTCGGTTCAAAAAAAGAAAACAAAAGAGAATCTTACTTGAGTTTCTGAAAACCCTTCAACAAGCCTAGACTTCTAGCCATGAGACATACTAGCAAGGACATTTGCGCTCACCAGTATTTGCAAGAAAGAGTAACAGGCCCTCTTGGGGATGTATCTGTGCCCTCAATGCTTCACCAAGGCAGGAATAGGTCTCCCTGACATGTCTCTGACACTTGTAAAACCTTCTAATCACGCCTTTCAAACCCTATTATGGTTTTGTTACCCTTAGGGTTTGTGTTTCCTCTAATATCAGATTTGTCCTGCTCAGGTTCCTCTTTGCCTCCTCCAAAGGAGATGCTAGGAATAATATTTCAGATCGAAGCTGGGAGGAATCCTCCAGACCCAAGATTAAGATGCAACTGAGGACAGATGCTGTACATAAAAAAAATCAATCTTTATTGTAAAAGGAAATAGATGAAAAGTAAGATAAAGGCAATAGTGTGGTTTTGGTGGCTTCCTGTGTAGCAGTTTGACAGCGGCTTTTGACAATCTTTGAGGCAGAGTGTTCCAGTTCAACTCCTTACACTGGGAAACCAGCAATCGCCATGTGCTCTGCAGCAGCCGTTAGAGCGACAACGTTTCATGTGTTCCCAAGTGCAGAACAGAGAGTTGATGACAACAGCAATAACACTACTCAGCCTGAGGTTTCTCCTGCCTGAAAATCTGGCCAGAGAGTATAAAATCTATCTCTGTTTAGGACTGCGTGACAGAAGCTGAAGATTTCTGCTGCTAAATGTGGGTACTTCAAGTTTCCAGTGACACTGCTGAGCAGGGGCCATTGCCAGATGTGGTAGTGGAACACGGGAACGGGGTTGATGTTTTTAATTAAAATAAAACTGAGAAGGTATCTGTAGATTAACTCCACCACAGCTGCTCAGAGCACCATAGATATCCCTGTCATTTTAGGTCTTAGAAGATGCTGAAAGCAAACTGCTGGGATTAAACCTGAGGCACGATGAGACACTGCCAAGAGTTGTCAAAATGAGAAGTGACAACCCTAAAGCTACCAACTGAAAAATATCTTTCTGCTGGTACACCACTGCCATTTATTGAAACGTGAAGGCCAAGGAAGTGCTTTGCTTCCTCTGAACTTAGTTTTGGGGGTAAGATGTAGAAGTGCTTTATAACAACCTGACAGGACTTTGCATTCATTGCAAAAGAGTAGTTGCAGTTTCCTCTTCCTCAGTATGAGTACACTCCTAGAAATAAGACAAGATATATTCTCAGACTGAAGTCATGGCATTTCACCTCAGCAGCCTCCAACCAGGCAGACAGGGACACAGCCTTCTGTAGCATCTTTTTGTAAAACATTACCACTGGCAGTACTTGATTTTCTAGCTGTATTTCCATTCTTCACTAAACCCTGTTAGCCACAGGCTTTTAGTTTAGACACTGAAGTTTGATCCAGCAGATAGTTGCCAGTCATTTGTGGAGTTATTTTGTATGTCAACCTGAGCAAAGACCCACTCTATTTCTCCCTAATAAGTGCCTGGTCCATACCACACCTCCATATACCCTGGGGCAGATACAAACTAACCCCCAGTTTTTCTCTGTTCCTCAGAGATACTTCCAAATCCTTAGCAAGAGGAGTCTGGATCTAAGCAGCATGGACAATAGACATTAATTAGACATTAAAAGCTTCATTAATTTCCCCTGGCATCCAAAAGCAACCATCCCTGGCTGTGCTTATGTGGGAAGCAGCTGTGTTTGCTTTGCTGCATCCTGCCAATTGCCAGGCAATGGAAGGTGGAGTGGAGCTGTCTGGTTTATTTGCTTTGACAAGGATGACTGCTGCCCACACGACCTGGCCATGGGCCTGGCCATTGTCTGCAGCTTGTCCCCTGCAGGGATAGTGGAGAGGCAGCCTCCTCACTTCTGCCATAGAACAGTGGCAGCCCAGGTAGAGACCATCGACATGCAGTGGAGAAGGCTGGAAGAGTGAACCTTTCTCCTATGTGTCCTGTGGCAGCCAGCACGAGGAATTTACCTGAACTGTGATGCTCCTGATCTGGGCAGCAGCCAGCTCTTGTAGCACAGGTTTTGTCTCCTGCTTCAAGTGCCTCTCCACTACCATAACGCTCAGGAACACCAGTCCAGTCTCTGTCTTCTCTCAGAGCAAAGACAGAAACAAATTGTATTGTTTCCTGAGGACAGCACAGAGGGTGAGACTCTCCCTGCTGTTCAATGGGAAAACAGTGTTTGGTGGAAAATACACTTGCTCTGCAGGGAAACACAACTGCTGCAAGTTCAAGAAAGCAGTGTTCAACAAGCACCAACATTTCTGCAGCTTCAGCGAAGCTGCTGATCTGCTACATTGCTGTCTCTGGGAAAGAGTAATGCAGCAGAGATGTATGCAGAGTAAGGGATAAGGATTTGCAGGAACTGGCTGGTGGAAACCTACAGATGAAGTCACACCATTTCCATTGCAGCCCCAACCCATTGCCATAGAGAAGCACAATAACCAGCTTTCATTAGTCTCCAATAACAGATTCTGAAATTCAGCTCAGTGAGCCTTGCAAGGTAAGTACTAAAGCAGGCAATTAACAGTGTAATTAGCATCTGCTGAGAGGAAGGTATGTTACAGCTTCCCAACAGACTTCCTTTGGCAGGAGAGGAGGGGAAGGTTTGGGTCAGGACAGGTCAGTTTGGGGCAAGCTGTAACAAGTAGATAGGAAAGTCTCTCTGTAGCGATACGAGGGGCTCATCAGTGCATTTTGCCTCTCTAGGTTGCTCATATCTACATACTTTCTAAGGTTTGGCACTTTATGATCTAGAATACTGCCTCTGAAGTCTTGGCTTGTGTATGTCTTAAAGTCCTTCAAGAAATTTGCTGGGACTGTTTACAGGAAAAACATTTAATGGATAGAATAGTCCATCTTTGCTTGTTTCTTTTCTAGGGCTAAATGCCCGTCCTTTAAAACATTTTATAGCCTTGCTTACCGCAATGTGGCCTTTCATAGAAGTCAGCTGGTTTATACCAAGGCCATGTAACTGACTGTTCAAATAATTGGTCTACGTGGCTGTTTTATACTTTTTAAAGTGCAGGTAGATAAGATGAATTACTGAGCAGAGGTCAAATGATTCATTTCGAAATTCTGTCCTAAGTCTTACTGGATACATGTTGAGTGACTAAGGAAATAATATTTATATTTATACCTTAATGTGAGAATTCTTCCAAATCATAAAATTTCAATTCTCTGGTCATTCTCTTGACTCTAGAAGCAAAGTCTTCCATTTAAGTTTGCAGTATTTTGTACTCGCTACTCACTGCAATCACAGCCTTACTATGTGGTAGCTAATTCATTAAGCTGTAATTAATATAGAAACAACCAAGACAGGGTAAGAGGAGCTATTAAGAAACCTGAGAATGTGAAACACAATTTTGAAGACATTTCTCATGTTGACGTTGACTTGTTTGGAGTTTTACATCATTAGATGTTAGACAGTTCTAAACTAAATCTTTCTATTGTCCCTCAAAACCATTTTCACGTATTTTCAGGTCAGTGTCACCTGAAATGACAAACCACAGAGCCACAGACTACCAGTGCCACGTTTGCTTGCATCATTTTACAGTATTCAGTGAGTGTGACCTGAGTTTCAACTTTGCAGACAAATTTGAGTACAAGCCTATAATATTGTTCACAGACAAAAAAGAAAAGCCTACGTTTACTTGCAGAGAGAGGACAGAAGTCTTGGCTCCAGTGTTAATACCAATTATCCTTAATAACGATAATTTGCATGTCCACAGCAAGTTTTCCATTGCTGAGATTTAAAGCCTTTACAAGCTGGGTCCGTAACTCAATGCTGAATTTACAGGGCAATAAATCTAGGTGAAATTTAAGGACTGCTACAGCACAACACACTTGTTGTGACACATGTAATTACCATGATCCTACATCTGCTCTGGGTATTTTGATGTATCAACATTATTTATGCATTATATCTTCAGATGATACAAGTCAGCTAAGGGATCTACAGCAACTGAACCTCAGGCTGTGCATCTCAGTAGCTGTTAGGCTGCGTGCATCTTTCACTTACAAACAAACAATGCAAACTTATTTTTAATACAAATTAACTAATGAGATTTAATAAGCTCAAGGCTTGTTTGTGGGAAGTCATACACATGCAGTTGCAGTGTGGCTGGTAGAAATCCTTCTACTAGGATTTCAGTCCCAACATAAGCTCTGTTTTGGATTAAGTCCAAACAAATCCTGTAAAGTTGCCCCGATTCTATGCCAGCACGTTGTCTGCAATAGCTAGATGCTATTTATGGTCCTTCTTTCATGTACAGGTCATACTGTTCCTCTCTGTTGTTTTCTGAGGCAGCAGACATCCTCTGCTGCCCAGAAGAAAATGGGAGTTGATGTAGGATTGCTATTCCTTCCATGGGAGTTTGGAAGAGGTCAGGAAAGTGAGATGTTAACCAAGTCAGTGATTACACAAAGCAAATCCATTCTAAGCTTTAGTTCTCTTGAGTCTGCCTTGCTAAGGTGGTTTATTATTAATAGGAGACTGTTTCATTTTTTCAGCCTTCTGGCTATGGGATCAGATCACTGATTACAAGTTTAGGAACCATGGTCTCCACAACTCTGTCTTCTCATAGTACTTCTGAGGAGCCTCAGTGTTTTCCTTCATATTTAACTTATTTTCCAGGCATTGTTCCAGCCTTTCTCTTAATAATTACAAAGTAATGTACTGCTCCTGGATCTGCAGTCTTGGGAACTGAAATTTATGAGTTGCAGTGGCATTACCATGGGAACAGAGCAATCCTAGAAACAAGACTTATTTCCTTGTTGCCACAGCACAATCTTCCTGGTATTGATAGCAGAAATCACACCCCTTCCACTGGGAAGAATCTATCTGGGTTGACATTTGGCTTATAAAAATTTTTCAACTGTCAAAACACAGAGTTTCCTAAGAGGCCTTTTAAGAGTAAGGGTGAAGAAAACACCACTGTGCTATGGGGTGAAGTTTAACATTTAACAATCAATAAATCTGCTAGCAGGGTTGCACAACCATCACCACAGGACACATGGACCCATGTCCATGCTTCTCAATGTAATGCCTTGTCTTTGCACATATTGTCTTGTCCTGTAGATGAATTCATGCTGTAGACATTTATTCCATCTACATAATTTCTCTCCTTTAGTTTTCATTTAAACCAACTGGGTAGTTTCATTTTGCCAGCACGATTACAGGGTGAGAATTCAGAGAAGTCTGTACCTTTCATTAGTGCAAATAGTAGAGTTGGAAATAAGGAGCTTTTAGGCCCTTGAAGTGCTTCAGATAAGTGCTTCAGGAGCTTCATCTCTACTTTAATCAGAATTTGCTTCTCTGATCCTCTGATCCTGGCAGGGAAGGTATTTTGGGGCAGGAACCACACAGTACCAAGAGCGGTTGAAAGGCATTTTGCAGCTGCTAGCCCAGGTAAATGAATAGTGCATGTGCTAGGAGTTTGCACTTGCTGTAGCTTGAAAACACAGAATATTCATTCTTAGAAAGAAATGGACTTACACTGATGGCTTTGGTCCTGGTCTGACATTGCAGATGTCAAAAGCACCAGCCTCAACATGAGCTGTGCTGGAACCTTTTACCTCCTGTACAAGAAAAAATTTATTTCTGATATTTTGGGTTTGTGGTTTTTTTTGGCTTCACACCTGCCTGTTAAACCAGATGCAGCAGCACATGGGAGCATGTTTCCCCTTTACTGTCGGAACTCAGTTGCAGAACTATTTTGTTATGATGTAGTAGGTGTTCCTATCCATCATCAGTGACAGCCTCCCTGCAGCCTTGTCCTTACCAGAAGCCTAGGTGGCCCTGTGTGTTTTGACTTGAGAGTAAAAACCTGTATCAAATTTCATGGTTTCTTTAAACTCAAGTTCCACATAAATTTAGCACCATATCAAAGATTCAAGGAAAGAGAAATAATTAACCTTATATAGTTGGTTTTATCTTCTAGTCTCCTGCTTTTAAAAGACTCTCACTGATGCTCTGTGCAGAAACAGGGTGGTAGGTTTCAGCATTGGGTGCTTCTAGCCCTCCAGCTTATTTTACATGCTGCCAAGGCTTATTCACCCCGTGGCTCTGCTGCTTCCTGCTCTTCCACAGGAGCAAACAGCAGCCTGATGCCTTCCCACAGTGCTACCGAAAGAGCTGCCATCTGGTTTCCTTATTGATTAATCTCTTGAGCAAAAGGCTGAAGGAGAAAAGATGACAAGGTGCAGAGACTCAGGACTCCTCCAGGCTAGGACATGGCAGGGAGAAGAGCAGCCCCATTCCTTCTTATGCCTCGGCTCATGCTACTTCCCACTCATGCACCTCTCCATCCCTACAGATCAGCCCTGAGGCTAAATCTCTCACCTTCCCCCCAGGTTCCTCCAAGACTTGCTGTTCACTCAGCTGGAGGCTCCAGCCTTGTTTTCTGTATAGGGATGTCCCTTTGCTAATCAGAGGTAACAGCCTTTAGCATAAGGGCATTAAAATCTGCTTCTGTGTTTTCTTGACTGATTTGTGGTCTCTGCACTATGTGGCCAACAGCACGGTCTGATCATTGGCTTCCAGCAGGCAGCAGACAGACTCCCCTTCTGCTTCCTTACACTCCAGTGTTTCCAAATCAAGTGAGCAAACGCAGGCAGCCCAAGGAAAACAATTGCTGGACTAGCAAAAAACAGCTGCAGTGCTGCAGATCTGTCATGAGATTAGTACAGATAACAGAACAAATTCCAGCTGTTATGACCAGGAGTGCAAAGGAGTTTCCCCTACAGGCATGTATTTGAGCTTACTGTGAGAGTAAATTCCCATGGGCTGCGTTGGGGTGTCTGTCCTTTGGATGTGTGCAGAGGATGTGAGTCGTTACCCAGCAAGTGCTTTCAAACATTTTCAGGTCCAGTGGCTCTCTCTCAATCTTTTTAACCAAAAGAAGCAGTGAATGACAGTTCACTATGGTTTTGCACACAGATGCTCAGGGCAGAGGAGTGCTGTGTGGGAACTTAGGGATTTTCTGAAACTCGATTAAAAGTGACGTGTTAGTGGGGCTGCTTATAAGCGTGACACAGAGACACAAGTCAGCTAGTGCATACAGGTGCTGCTCTACTGCATTCAGTAGAACTGAGCCAAATAACTGCAAGCAACACGCTGTCCTACCCATTTTTCTGATTAACAGATCAGATGTATTCAGGAGGCCAAAAAGTACCCAATAATTAATGGGCATGAGTACAACTTGATGTGAACCAATTGAGATGGTAAAACAGCCAAAGAGGCCAATGTAGGTAGGCATGGGAGTCCTGTTTGTCAATTGCTGTTTGATATCAGACAAACCAAAGAAAATATTGGAGAGGAAATAACTTGCAACAGGGATCTTACAGAAGTTTTGCAATGTACCCTAGGAGATTTGTAAAGCTGCAGTGTGGAAAGGGGGTGCAACTACTTGAACTGGTGCTAGGCACCCCCCAAGGCAGATAAGCACTGTCAGTCTACTATCAGCGTGCCTGGGAGTGATGCACAAGAGCCACAAGGAGCCTGACCTTCACTTCCAGCTGTGGGGTTTACATCTGCATAGCCACAGACACCAGCTGCTTGTCCCTCTCATACATTCCCTCTTGGAAACTGGCTGGCTGACAAGCTATCAGACCACAATGCAGCCCATAACCACTTAGGCTGGCATGTTAATGAGAAATTTAAATAGATTTTATTTAGCTTTGCCCACCACTAGCATCCGTTGTTACTAATGCAGGCGCAGTGAAATGAATCTGGAAGCAAGTAGTGTGACAACTGGCAGCCCTATTAAAAGGAACAATGAATCCAGGACCTGTTGTCCCTCTGGGCTATCAAAGTCTGTTCTGTTTCCAGAAAATTATACCTTGTCCTCAGCCTAGTCATAATTGGCTTATTAATTAATTAATGCTTGAAAGACACTGTGAAACTGCTAAACATCACATTAAACCAACAAACATTTATCTTATTAAACATACAATAGGATATTTTGTAAGTTGAATGGAATTCCGTTACTGTCGTTGCCTCACGGTATTCGGCTTAGCCAACAGCTAGTCTTAAATATATTTTTAAAAATGTGAATATTTAAGAAAGAGTAATTATACAAATAAACTAATGAGATCAACAAAGACAGCAATAGCTCCTCCTTGTGTTTTGGCAAGACACCAGCACTGATTCCCAGCTGGGTGTAGATTGGATGTGTCTGCGTGGAGAGCTTTACATTTTGATACATACAGATGATTTATTAGAGGAATTTATTCTGATATATGACTCCAGTTTTGTTCTGCTGCTGCATTTGTGAGCAGACGCTACCTACAAGGCTACCTTGGCACTGCTGCGAGCTGCCTGCCTTTTGGTGGGCTCCAAACCTATTCAGCCTGGACCTATTCAGTGTGGCCTCCCCGATACGCTGGCAGAGGGCCAGGAAGAGATTGTACCATGTGCCTGCAGTTTCATCCCCCCCGGAAGAATATTTAATTGGCTGACACTTATTAATTTCTTCTCATTAATTTGCATCAGATAGTAATTTTCTCACTTCCTCAAAGGACGGTATTTGGAATGTGATTTTTTCCCTTCTCACAATGAATCCATCCTTTCATTCATTATGGCATGATTATCTCTGTGGTGCTGAAGTATCTGATGTATTAACAACTACTAATGAAAACCTGGGAGTAGATATGGAGTGTGTGATTTTTCCTGGTCACTGACAAAGATTAATATTTTGAGTTTAGCATAACAGGCACTGCACAGCTGAAATCTGTTGCTATATTATAGTAATATGAATTAAAGTCAAATTCTGGATACAGTCAAATTTAATGTTTACATAGTGGTTATTTCTTGAGGATTTCAGCTGTCTTTGGGCTTAGAAATGAGATGGAGACTGCCATGGGTCTGAGATCATCCCCAGGAACTTTGCAGGTCTAATCTCTGGTCTAACCAAATTTTCACAGCATTTACAGAAGGTAGGTGAGATTCAACAGGCACCTAAGTCAACACCTTATTTCAACAGGAGCATTACCCTAACATTTAAATGGTGAAAGGTTTGTTGACTAGATTAAGAGTATTTATTGAACTGTGCTGCAAATGACATAATTAAAAGACTCCGTGAATATTCTCCAAATCCCCTCAGGGTAATTCAAATCACTTTCACTGCTGCCAATTTCTGTTTGTCTTGAATTATCAGCAACCTTTATGGCTGCACCTGCCACAGTGGTGCCCAAATGCTCCTCTCAGAGAGAAGCTATGTCTCCATATCCTATGCAACTGCCTTCCTCCTAACTAGAAGCTGGGGAGTACATTCACACTAGAGATTAGCCCTTGTTAAAGGACATACTTCCTTATCAGCTTCCCTTGGAAAGGATGATACCACAGGTCCAGCCAGTCTGTCAATGTGACAGTCTAAATATTAATAGATATCTAGTAACCCTGCAATTGTCAACCACTTCCCCCTGTGCTTCCCCAAAGGTCCCTCCTTGGCATCCAGCAGGGTAAGAAAAGCCTCCTGCCCACAGTGTGACCTTGTTGCACAGGCACGTGTAGAGAAGTTTTCTCTGGGCATAGATCAAGGTAGGTGTGGTGGAAAAAGAAATAACCTATGTTCCTAGCAGCCTCCAGCATCTTTCAGTGCCCCAGGAAGCACCTTACTTTGTCAAAGCAAACAAGGTTGATCTGCCCACAGATATCAGTCCTATGCGGGCTGACACAGAACATCTTTTTCCAGTCTCATGTGGGCATAAACAGTGCCTGTTGTCAAGGCAGCGGTGATGGTGGGAAGCACAGACATGGTGAGGAGGGTCATAGCCAGCACATCTGCCACCGGCTTCTGCAAACAGGGATGGAAACAGCTTTCCTGCCCTGTTGCTCTTCTGAGGTCCAACCCTCTTTCCCAGGAGAAACACACCCCAAGCTCTACCCTGGGGATGACAGATTTATTCTGTTCATTCCCTCTTCCCTCTTGTCTGATATCTGAAAACTGGATTAGAGAAGGGAACAATGTTCCAACAAGTGACTGAGGGCTCAGAGATGGTGCCTGCAGAGAGGAGGCATCCCTTGCAGAACCCAAACAGACACAGTGTAGATGAGTCCAAACATGCTAATTACAGAGGCCTATGATGAACTTCAAGGCATCTCTGTAGAGTTTGAAGTTCACAGTCTTGAAGTAGAGGATGAATCTCACCAAATCACCTTCAGCTGTATTGAACCCTGTGTGAGGACATGTCCAGTACATCGCATACATGACATAGCGGTGTCACGCTGCACTGGTGCTATTCAAACCCTGATAACAATCCTTAGCCATCAGGTGACAACAAGCACTTCTCAGCGACAGCAAAGAGAAACCAGCTGTCCTGGTAGCTTCTAGAGCTGCTCCTCCCCTCTGTTGTTTAGCAACTGATAAAACAAATACTAGTTTGAAGCACTATGGCTCTAGCTGGCCCTCTGCCCATCAGCTTTGTCTGTGTGGTGATAGTCTTTCATGCTGTGGGTTTTCCAGGGCTCCGGACTCTCTGCAAGGGCTAGGAGGTTTTAGTAATCAGTATGCTTTCACCTAACAGCATGCAGCTTCACTTAAAGGGGATTTAAAGTCTGTCAAATTCTGCATATTGGAAAGTGACAGCACCCTTTAGGTGCTCAAGCCTGTCTGACTTATGTACTTGCACATGTGGATTTGTGGTGACAGCCATTATAGTCCTAGTTTCAGCAAAGACCAGGTGGCTTCTCTGAGCATTTTCTATCAACTTGGGCCAAATTTTGCCCCTGACCCAAGTTCCTGCCTTATAGTGGCTTGATCTTTAGGTATAACAATGACCCCTGTGCTCATACATTGCTGGCTTGAACAGAACTGCTGCAAGATGAGAATCCAAAACCTAAAAAACCCCCATATTCAGTGTAATTTGGTAGTTTCACCTTCTACTCTTGACAGTATATTAATCCTACTTGATTTTAATGTGGATAAGAAATGCATATTACACAATGGCAGTGTTCAAAAGCCCAAGACAACTCTGAATTATTCAAGCCACATTTTTTTCCACCTCCTGCTGCAAACTATTCTAATAAATAGTAAAAAATTTGCTGTCACAACAGATAGAGACATTTCTCTGACAGGCAATCTGCACAGGGTGTTAGCATTTCAAACGTGAAGACTGCACCCGTGAGCATCCTTTCACTGACAATGCAGCTTCCAGAAATCAAGACCGCATCATATAGGAATGCAAGATTTTTCCCATCTAAAAGAAACAAATCCAGGGATTAAGTCACAAGATTCCAACTCTTTGCAACCTGTTGAACAATACAAAGATGAACTTAATGTATGCATAAATTCTGGGTAATTAAAGTCTCAATACACTGACACACACCTCATCACCAAACTTCTACACTGCCTGGTTTAAGGTCAGCATTTCTTAGAAATCATACTGATTGAACAGTAACAGCACAAAGATCAGCCCTTGTCTGAACGTGTCACTCCAAGCGGTTGTCTTCAGCTGTATTTGCCCAGTGTCCATAAAACACTGACCACAAGAACCTATACAAGGCCTTTGCAACTCCCATCACCCTAGCAATTGCCCAACTCGGCATCTTTGGGAGGCAGAAATAGCTATAACCCATATTTTATGGACAAGGAAATGAGACCCAGGAAAGAAGGTGCATACCTTGGTGGGAGCCGTGTATCTATACTCCTTGAAAATACCTCACAAGCTACTTGACAAGATTGTGAAAGTAGCCTATAGCAAAGCAGAGAAGCAGGTCTCAGAAAGCCAGAGTTGCTATCTAGCTGCTTGTTTGTGAAATTAAATTTTCCAAGCTATTCTCAACTCTTAACACTAATTACTAGGTTCACCTATATCATTACAGATGCTGCTGATACAGATGATAATGATAAAGATGCATCATTACTGCACTACATGGGCTGTGCCCACATTGCCCTACCCGGACCACCTCCCTCTGCTCCATTCCCCCTGCAGCTCACCCATCATGTTTCAGCCACAGAAATCAACAGGAGCTGTTGAAATGTATCTGGAATTGCAAATGCTAATTATACAGGCAGGTGAGGAAAATAAGATGCAGGTGACTCACCTTCAGTCTTCACGCAGACCTGTAACCTGGACTTTCTTATGCTCCTCAGTGAGGTCATGCAGCTTGGTAGACTGTGGTTGACGGGAAAGCAATTACAGTGTTGAAACACCAATACCCAAGTGAAGCAGTAGGTTACAATTCAGTGATAATACTCACATCACAGAAACTGAACTCTGCTGTGTTATCCAGGGGAGGTTTCACATCACTTGTTAGAAGTCAGGATGCAAGTTCATCAAGCTAACCTAGAACAAGCTGCTGTGGGAACATAGACCTAATTTTCTATTTGCTTCCCAGTAATGTTGCTGCCCCTTGCTTGACCTTCAAGGCGTTATTCCTGCTTCACACCACAGTAGGTCTCCTGAGCTGCAACACTGCTATCTGCACTCCCTTTGTAGAGGGTTTCTTTGTGCTCAACAGTTTTAGCCTTGCAAGGAGACTGTGAGCAGGACAGCCGAGTTGTAAAGACTATTGTTACAAAATCACCACTGCAAGATGAGAAACAGAAATTCTAATTGAGCTGAGTGTCTGTGCTTTGCCAGTTTTTGCAATCCAATTCAGACAATTACATAACCTGAGATAATGATGAAGTCAACTGTCATTGCAAAGCCATTAGAGAGAGAGTGTCTTATCTTGACATAAAAGTTGCAATTGCAAAAAACCTAATCCCCGAGTATGGATTTCTTCATTAGCATCGTTCATGTGAAGATGTCAAGCCAGTTTGAAGAATGTCCGGAGGCCCCAAACATTGTAATTCTTCCTGCCAAAATTATCAGTCACACAATAAAACCAGCCTTGCCAAAGAAAGCTAAGCAGACCTTATCTGTTCTTCATGCGCTCCAATACTAGGACGGACACTAATACTTTAAGTACAAAGGCGCTTTCAAAGAGATACAAGTGCTTGTTCAACATGGGAGTGCTACTCATCCTACAGGTATCAGTCGGAGATACAAAAATATGATGTGTAGCCAACACACCTGTGCTGGCAAAAGCCCCAGCTGTTCACAAAGCCCTCGCTGAGCTCGGTGTAAGGCTGCAATGAACACTGTGTACCTTTACCAAGCCAGGGAAAACCAGGGGCAATCCAAACAGAAGGCCTCTTGGAAGGCCTCCCCACCCGAGCAGTGCTTCACAGAGCAGTTTGCCATACCACTTTCTCAAGGAAACTTTCTAAGGGCTGAAACCTGTCCTTCCCCAGTAATTTAGTGCAGAAACAATGCTTTTAGCAGTGAATTTGGAGGCAATGTGAACTGCACCTGGCTTTGAATCATGGAATCATAAAATAACCAGGTTGGAAGAGACCCATCGGATCACCGAGTCCAACCATTCCTATCAAACACTAAACCATGTCCCTCAGCACCTTGTCCACCTGTGCCTTAAAAACCTTCAGGGAAAGTGACTAAGCCACCTCCCTGGGCAGCCCGTTTCAGCGCTCAACGACCCTTTCTGTGAAAAATTTTTTTCCTAATGTCTAGCCTAAACCTCCCCCAGCGGAGCTTGAGGCCATTGAAGCAGAATAGGAGTGTGACAGTCAGGTCAATGCACCCCAAGCTGCTATCCCTTCACTCTGCCACCACCTCTAATCATATCACACTGCAGGAACTATAATTCTCATTGTTGTTCTCTAACCTTTTTATTTTCCCTGAAAATTAACGAAACACTTACCAGAACCCAGGAATCCCCAGGGTTGTTTTTGCTTTATATCTTGAGAATGTAGAGAAATGTGATACCTAAAACTACATATCTGATGACCTAAAATACTGCCTGTCAGATTTCTGTTCCTATCACTCTCTCATGTGTACTTTTATTCACGTAGTTTCTCTTTTTCCCCTATTGTATCCTTGCTTAATGCATTTATTTTTCTTTGTGTATTTAAAGTGGGCTTGGAAATCAAAGAAATATTTTCTGAATTCCCAGCAAGTGTTTTGCATTTCCAGCATGAAGCACCAGGAAGTTCATCTGGGTGCATGAGGATACTCAGTCACAGGTAAACATTGCATAAGGCTCCCCTCGATTCACTTGTCTTTGCCATAGAGACTGAAAGTTTTGGGTTTATCACAGGTGAATGCATTAGGTCACAAAGTGAATGAGTTGAAACTATTAGAAAATTCTCCTGAGCAGCTATGTCCATGACAGAAGTGTTGAACAAATTAGAGAAATAAAAAGCCATTCTGCTTTTTTGCTGTTAAGATTTGCTATTTAGCAAACCTTAAAAAAAAGGAAAAAGGTGAATACACCCAAATTACAACAGAAATCAGATTAGTGCACATAAATGAGCTTCATAAAATCTTACAAAGCTACAAAACCCAAGCATCAGACTTTGATCTTCAATTTTGGGGAAGTTCAAGACCCTTGGGTATACCTTTTAACTCTTCTATAGAAATAAGTATGTAGTAATATAGCAGAATATACAGAAAAAAAAACCACAGAAAGAGTATATGAATAGCTACTTGTGTCTGATAGAAGAAATTGCTAGCAGAGTGCAGGATGGGGAGTGGGCAAGGTGTGCAGCAGACTTACCTCTCTGAGGTTTTTCACATTAAGCCAACAGAAATGATTGGCAGGACCACGATGGGTACTGAATGGCCTTGGCTCAGCCCCAGCATGAGGGTGAAGGCTTGGCACACATGGAAGGGGTCTAAAATCTGCCAGCAGCAATGCAATGCTTGTCAGGGGATGGAAATCACACACATCAGGAGAGATCGAGAGTGGGAAGAACCAAGAACATTTGATTACAGCATGCAGGAGTTTTAAATACCAACTTGAAGGCTTATTTTGCCTTCCCAAGGCAGCATTCTTTCACGGCTGTTTTAGAGCATTAGTAGCCTCTAGCTCTGAACTTACTGGCTTACATGTAGTTCATGGTGTTTGTAATTAAAGGCTGTTGCTAACCAGTTACTATGCAGCACGGCAACTTTAAGTCAGGCTTCAGGGATTTTAAGTCAGTTTGCCTCCTGCTGAAGCCATCTGACAAAGGTGACCTTAACATCTCTGATACTAAGTGATTCCTACTTAGGAGATACTACCCAAATGTGGGGGGAAAAAAGACCAAATTACAGTAAATATCATTAACACTTGGTGATTTAGGAAAGTCATTATGAATATGGTATTTCTTTGGAAAATAAAAGTAGCAAAGCAAAAATAAGGGGCTGTTGGGCCATCAGTAACGGGTCTTAGACCACAGCAAAATGAAAGGTTAATTTCTATGTACTTCCATACTTCTGGCTACTCTACATGTGTCAGTCTTATAATACCAGTGATATGCTGAAACAGGAAACAAGCCCAACTGAAGTCTGGGAATATAAATTTTGTTATTGTGGTACCTAGATAACAACACAAGAATTCAGTGAAGTTTTCCAGATATTTGCTCGCCACCTGACTTTTCTGAAGGAGTGACTAACATTTCTGTAGACCTGGTATAACTAAAATAGCCACTGAAAGAACTTTCTGCATAAAGATTGGGATGGAAATGAATTATTCATCTGGTCCCTCTATGAAAATTTAATACTTTCTTTGACATTCAACAGGACAAAGAGACAGACACTAAATCAGGATACCACTCTTCAGCCACTGAAGCTCTATCTGGACTGAAATACCATGAGTTATGAGGACCAGTCTGCCCCCAGGCTTCACTATTAATATTTAAAACATGAAGCTTCAGCCTTGGGTAGAAGTGCAAAGTTCAAATTAAATAAACTTTTTAGTGCTGCACTGGAGTTCTCTTCAAAACCATCTCCAGGAGGCACTGAAATGTTGGTAACATCAAATCCAACCAATTTCTGGAGCCCTGAAGCTTTTAATATCTTTTATAGGATTTCAAACAAACTCCACTAAAGTTCAGACATGTGAGCTTGGAGTCCCAGAATTCATAGCTCTTTTCCATTTCAAAGACATCAATGTAGCATCCATACTCCAGTGAAGTGACCACAGGTGACATGACAGTACCCCGTACGCAAAGCCTCTGCTTACAGGTTGGTAAAAATACATGGCCTGCATTTCTATATGCAAATTCAACAACTATCCATATGTGTCTCTCCTCTTATCCACAAGGTGTGTTTGGTTTGTCCTCTGCAGAGGAGAAACAGTCTCGTAGGGTGGCCTCGTTGATGCAGGAAAAAAACTGCCTTGCACGTAAGTCATAGTGAAAATGAACATTAGTAAGTGAATGGTGCAATTATAAAACAGGAATTTTGTAAATGTTTTCCTCCATTCTAAAGCACAGTCCCAACTTAAACTGCTGTTGAGGCCACAAGCAAGCTTGTACCATGTTTTATGCTACTTTTGGACTTCTAAAACAAGGCTATCAAAACTGAACGAGTGCGCCTTAGATTTACCAAAAATGAGTGCACCTTAGATTACTCTGAAGGGCCTACATGAAAGAACAGAGTTACCGACGTGGCTCTGGTCAGTCCTGGGAGTTGCAAAAAAGCACGAGCACTCCAGGCACATGTCACTGCTCAGTCATGAGGTAAGTTACCGCAGCTCATGGAAGATATTAAGTCACGAATTAGAGTCTCCAGCCATGGAGGAGGACATCAATCCCCCACCACAACTGCTTTCCAAGAAGGGACACAGTCATCATAAAGGAAACATTTAGCTGTTATGAGTACGCAGCACCAAGCATCCTCTTAGTTTCATATTCTTCCCTGTAACCTCCTGCCAGGAATGTACACTAATACCCATAAAAAGGGTCCACCAGCTCTTTACCATGGCTTATGACTACGAAGTCTCAATTACCCCATCCCAGTATGCCCAGGTAAAGTCTTCAAACTACTTCAAACCCAAATTAAAAATGAATGGCCCTCTGAAGCTTGACTCATCCCTGATGTTCTACTTTCAAGCGTTATTAACCTGCTACATCACGCAAGGACAAACAGGCTGCCCTATCTGTGAAAACAATAGGTTCTGCAAATAACAAAGAGGTAGGAGGGTTCACCTACTGTTGTTCCGAGAGAAAAATATCCGCTTCTTCCAAGATGTAGTAGATGAAGTTTACCCACACATCCCACTTGGGCTTCCAGTCAAACAGCAGAGCAGAGCCCCACAGGATGAGACGTATCCAGAAACATACAGTACCCTCCACCAGCATTGAGCTTTGCAGCCAATTATCTCCTGTACAGANTTAACAAGTTTGATCTTGGCATTTGTTGGTCAGGAAGCCCAAGTTGTGGAAAAGAAAGGCTGGTGACTGAAGCCCTCCCCGATAACTGCTCAAGGTCATTTTTGGAAATGAATGGTTGCTGATTGATATGACAGAGTTAAGAATACAACAGAGCTGCTGAAAGAAGGATGCCACTGGGCTGCTGCCAGCAGAGGAGCTTTCTCACATCAGCTCTTTCACGATTAATGAAGAATTAACTTCAGTCTGGAGCTTTTACCACCAAGACTGCAGGTGACTCTTCAATGTAACACTTTTCTATCTGCAATTATAGCACCAAACAGCCCTGCCTACCACCAGGGAGAATGTCCCATGTGAGCTTAGCACTAACTGCTGAAATCTACCTTGCAGCAGGAGCAC
Source organism: Piaya cayana (assembly GCA_013389865.1). NCBI lineage: Eukaryota > Metazoa > Chordata > Aves > Cuculiformes > Coccyzidae > Piaya > Piaya cayana. The sequence continues at coordinate 55,204 of WAAB01024431.1, forward strand.
AGAATCTGCCTCAGGAACAGAAAACTGCCAAGACCCAAGCAACTCCTCTCTGGTACTAGGTACTGTACCTACTAACGTGTTATCTTCCACCACGTACACCCGATCTTGAAAATAGATATGGAAGGGCTTTCTGCTGTGTACACTCT
>WAAB01024431.1:56886-109849 GCA_013389865.1 Piaya cayana
AACCTGCCCATCTTACTAAAAATAATTTTAGTACCTCTAGCATAACTGGATCCCACGCTACATCCTTGTTGCTTTCTCAGTCCTCCCAGTACCCTGCAGGGCATGAGGTAGGGGAGAAGATGCTCCATACTCAGCTGGTGGCTCACAGTGCCCCCGGGATGACAACCCATGGGACAAGTCATCCACATCCAGCCTGGCCACAGCTCTCACAGCATGGATACAGCAGCCTTGGTGGATGCTAACCTAGCCCTGCAGCCCTACCCCTACCCCCTCAGCAGCTTTGTCTGTCCCTTTCTCCTTCCCCACAGGCACAAAGGCAGCAACCCAAGCAGTCCCCATGATGGGGCTCCCACTGCTGGAAAAAAAAATTGTCTNGGGAAAACAATTTTAGTTTAAGGCTAAGATGAAAACCCAGAAAGAGAGATTTAATTTGTTGTATTATTCCCACTGCTGGAAAAAAAATTGTCTTGCTTTGCATTATGCGTCTCCATTCCTTCTGCAGTGGTTCCCTACATAGCTCGCCTCCCCAGGAACCTCTCAGTTCTCTTCCCTACTCCAAAAAGCCCAGCTCCAGGCAATCCTTGTGAGTTCACCCTAGGGCTGATGGCAAGGGCCGGAGAGCACCCACGCTCAGAAGTGAGCAGAGGAAGCAGCGGCATTGCAGACAAGGACCTGCAGTGCTGCCCATTGCTCTGGCACCAGCACAAGTGCTGCCAGCCACCCTGGCTGCTGCAGGATGGGCCTACACAGGGAACTGGAGAAGCAATCCTGCACCAACACCGAGGTGAGATATCTAACCCAGATTATAGATATGGAATCATAGAATCACTAGGTTGGAAAGGACCCACCAGGTCATCAAGTCCAACTATTCTCATCAATCACTAAACCATGTCCCTCAGCACCTAGTCCACCCATCCCTTAAACACCTCCAGGGAGGTTGAATCAACCACCTCCCTGGGCAACCTCTGCCAGTGCTCAACGAACNTCTATCCACTGGGCAATGGCTGCATAAGGGACTTGCCCCTAAGGAAGTATCAAGTGACCCTGCAGACAGGCAGAGGTAGTAATTTAAAGGAAATGTTCTTGTATGTCATCCACTTGTGACTGCACCAAATGTTTTTCCAGAACAGCTTTTCAACTAAAGTACACGATGTGGTGGGGTAGTGTAATCTATTGACATAGCTTATGTAGTTGGGAGATGGGGGAGAAAATGGTGTTCTCAATTACAAAACCAAAAAGAATAAGAATGAGGAAGTTCCACATTTGAAATGCACATCAGAGAAGTGCCAGAAGGATGACTGCCACTTTACAAGACGGAGTTTGCAACAAAACAGAGCTCCTTAGGGAGGGCTTGTACAAACAATTGTACTGGTTCAACTCCAAATATAATTTTGAAGTGATTTAAAGGCAGTGGAGTAAACACCTATTTTGGTTTAAGAGCACAATTAACTTGATTTACCTGAACTCTGATCATAAACAACATAAGCTAAGCTGAAATCAATGCAATTCAACTGAAATGAAGATAATCATGCAGCCCTTATACCTGGTTAGCAAACTCCATTTAAAACCAGCTCTGTAGCTTTTACATGTACAGCCCTGTTGTATACAAAAAAAATTATCTGGAGGCCACAGAGTTTAAATAAATGGTGGGTTTGGGGTGGGAGAACAAACCAGTGTCCACAGCTAAGGAAATTCAAGGATATTTCCATTTGTTTCTCTTCTCATAGCAGGATTTTTATAAATACAGTCCAAAGACATGCCTGGAAAACAAGGACCTTGTTATGGGGGCAGCTGGAATGACAGGAAGCGTGTGACCACCACTCATCCGTCACCCACAAGGAGCTGGATATTATCAAATCTGCAGCCAAAGATGGAGTGAAGGCCAGGGAAGAGTTAGGGTGTTAGGGCTAGAAAAGTGCAAGGCTGGGAGCTGTCCAGTGAGAACATATGGAGATTTCCAGTGCGAGCCAAACATGGGCTGTTACCAGCAAGTGGGAACCTAGCACACAGCTATATGCCAAGCACAGCAACTAAGGAACCCGGAAATGCATCAGATGTGATTGAAGATAATCAACAGAAATACACTGTACCTGATTTAGGTGGCTGATTTAAGCAACTGGAATGGTGCTGTAAGCTTCTGACATCTGGGGTGCTGGCCCCCTTCCCACAGGCTGCAGGACCTCAGCACATCTGGATCACGTCAGGTCCTCAGCACTGTGTCAGCATGGTGGCAGGCAGGAGCCCAAGCCTCCTGGGGCACAGAGGTGGCCTTAGCTGGTGCAGTCAGTCCCTGTATGGCTCAACACATGGCTGGTTAACTCTGCAAACGGGACCACAGGAGATGCATTATGAGAAACACCACTTGGTCTGATGCAGACAACTTTGCACAAGGTGAGCTGTGTCAGCAGCATCCAGGGCAGAGCTGGAACCATTCTCTGCTGGTATGGTTGCATCCCCAGGCTAGATGTGGCAAGGGAGGTCTCTCTTGAAAGTGGGTGCAACTCATCCAGGGTTCACAGTCTTCCAGCTACAAGGCTGCATGTGGCAACGTCCTCACTCCATCCATTTGTGCTCACTCTCCATCCTCATCAAGGAGCTGGCATTCTCATTGCTTCTTACATAAGTAGACGTAGACACTACGAGCCACGTTCACAGGTCAGGTAGCAAATCCCTGAAGAACAGTCTGTGGCAACTAGCATGACAAAGATGATCCCTAGCTGACTCATTACCTGTCTCCCACATCAGATCTTTCATGTTGTGCTGGATCCAAGCTGCTGAAACTGGCCTGAGCAGTCTAAGCCAAAAAACAGGACTACATAAGAAACAGCTACCTCTCAGCAGGAATTTGCTAAAGGGAACCAGGGAAAATGAAGCTCCACTGTTATTAATAGCCCTGCAATCAATCCTGATACAGAGGTGCAGGGGTGCTCTGCAGGGCAGGGTCTCCCCCCTGTGCAGGCCCCAAGCACCTGCATCCCCAGTATGGAGGCGCTTTCTCTGTCCCCAAGGCTGGTGTAATACTGGAGCTGCTGCTGCACCTCTTCACAGCCTCGGAGTGGCTGGAGCAGAGTTCTGGTGGGCAAGAGAGGGAAGGCAGGTGTGGTCCTGTGCAGGGGAGATGTCTTTGTGTGGGGCTGAAAGGGAAATCAGGGTACACAGCTAGGAGAAGGAGGTTGCTGCAGAGCTGATCCCAAAGCAGTGCCCTAGTATCAGGAGTCAGTTCCAGCCTGTCAGAGAGGAGCATCTGCTCTGGGGAGATCATAGGGTCCTGACCCTCCCTCCCAGTTCTGGGCCCCTCACCACAAGAAGGATGTTGAGGCTCTGGAGCGAGTCCAGAGAAGAGCAACAAAACTGGTGAAGGGGCTGGAGAACAGGCCTTATGAGGAATGGCTGAGAGAGCTGGGGTTGTTTAGCCTGGAGGAGAGGAGGCTGAGGGGAGACCTCATTACTCTCTACANTAGTAATTGATGGGAATGGTTGGACTCGATGATCTGGTGGGTCTTTTCCAACCTGGTGAGCCTATGATTCTATGATTCTATGTTTCTATGAAAGAGCAACCCCTTTGGAGAAGTGCAGCTGGCACAAACACAGAACCCTTGAGCAGTATGTGGCATGAAACCGTGTGAGACAGGGAGAAATGGGGCTCCAGCCAGTCCCTGTGGCAGGGACAGCAGAGACAGGCAGGCTTTGGAGCTCCACTGTGCATCTTCTAGTCTCTTGTGCCCAAGCATTCAGTGTTGTCAGAGACATTTTTCAGGTAATAACTTGAAATTTCTATCTTCCCCAATTCTTCTGTCATGAAGTCTGAAAGCAGTCACAGCAGGAAAAAAAGTGCTGTGTATTGTCCTGGAATAAAGTACATGTTTGTCTCAATAGAGGCAGCAGCTCTGAGTTTTCTCACACCCTTTTTTTTGGCTCATCTACAGGGAAGCAATTCTCTGTCACTGATGAAACCAGGGGATTTAAACTCCACAAAGAGACACCTCTTTGCAGACAATGTATTTCACCAGTGAAGGCACAATAAGAATTCTGCCAAACTCTCCCTCCCCATGTGGCAGAGAGAATGATGCCCAGGGACTGCAGTGCAGCAAGTCTGAAGTCCTCTAAGTCTCACTCCACCCTGGAAAGAGCTCAACAACAGGGAGAAACACCTTTCACTAGGCAGATTGTTGAGGAAACTACATTTATGCACATTTCTTCTCTTTGAAACAGAGGAATGAGAGGCAGCCTGACTCTAGGATGACCAGAGAATAATTATTACTTTGCTGCACCCTGAATCTACCTGGGCACAGCATGGTGCTATGGAACAAGGAAGAGAAAGGCTTAAATGTAGGCTGTGATTCAACTTTCTCTTGCTTGTTCTCTTCTGGAGAGTGCCAAAGCAGTCTGGGCTGGCAAGCCAAGGGTCTCAGAGCAATGAATGCTTGCGTTAGGTGAACAGATGTGGGAGAAGGGAGCAGGAGCCAGCGGTGATTCTGAGATGCCTTTATCCATCCATTTTCCCCAAGACAAAGGGACACTGTGAAAACAGAGCAGTCCAGAGCAGGGACAGATATGCTTTGTATTTCAGACACACACGACATTTGGTTACTTTCTTAGGACAGAAGTCATGTTCCTAACAATTAACAGCCAACCAGGAAAAAAATTTACACAGTCAGGGTTGGCCGGTGGTGTATTTGAATGTTTCATTCCTTGCAGGCATTTGCAATTAGCCCTTGGTGCACTCAACCATCGTGCAGCACTGCATGACCACCCTGGCACAGGGTCTATGTGCCATCCATCCACGAGCCAGGCAAAGGCTGTAGAGGGGTTAAGCACTCTATGGTGGGGGTTATTAGTGCAGACTGCTCCAGGACTGTTTTTCCAACATGAATACTTTAGAGGCCATAAGAGCAAGTAATGAGTCCTTTAAATTTAGTTGTTGCTAGCAGGCACCTAATATCTAGGATAATAAATTCTTTATTCCCTTTCCTTGTACTGGATGGTCCAGGCAGCATCTATTCATGCTTTCCTTTCCTGGCTGATCCTTAGCAAGTACTTTCTCTCTGCAGCCTCCTCTGTAATTCTCCCTAAGAACTGTGTTATGCATCAAGTTCTTAAGACAAAAGGTGCTACATAAGTGGAAAGCTCTTGTAAAAGGTTCTGGTTTGTTAGCATTTGTACAACTACAGCTATTATTGATAAGGGTCTGCAGTTGTTTCTTTTCGTTGTGTGTGCAGCCAAGCTGAACTCTAGAGTGCTGAAGAGTAGACAATAACTATGATAGCTTTGCAAAGATAAACAAGTAAGAAATACATGGGAAATTTAAAAAAGTTATTTTATTCTTTAATTAAGTAGGACAAGTGTATTTCATAAGGAAAATCAGATTTTGAAATTTAGCTGTTCAGAGCGGCTGCATGTCTCAGTGGATTGGCTGTGCTCCAGGGAGTCTGCTCTTTTGATTTAGTTGTAGAAAGCTAAGCAGGATGGACACTGTCTCCTGGCAAAGATCACTGGCAGTCTTTCCAACTGGTGTCTACTACCAGTCACAAAAGGAGCCTGGAGCTTCAGTCCTCTGGGGGATTCTTCAGTTATTTGTATAGCTTGGACTGCAGACGGGGACTGCGGAAGCGACATTCAGGACTGTTAATCTGTTTCTGCTCTTATGCAGCCTGGAATTTGCAAAACTTCCCCTTAATGCCCCTACAAAAGGGTTAGGTTTACTTTCTGTTTCTCTACCTTCTGACAGTGTTACCAGCTGGGAGTGCCAAGGAGCAAGTTCATCCACTCAGAAATTAGCACCTACACTGTACATGCCTCTCTTGCATTCACAGCAAGTAATGATAGGCAAAAGGAGCATGGCAAGTGTCTGGTAGACAGATTGTGCAGGCAGGATGCTGCTTGTTGCCACTCTAAGTTCCAGAAATATAAGAACCTTTCAAATTAGAGAAACTCTCAAAATGGAAAATGCAGATGTGAAGCCTAAACACACTTCAAGTTTTAAGTTTTGTTTATCCCTTATCTCGACCCTAAATTCATTCTGAGTCCAAGTTTAAAGGGATTAGTCTAGCACTGGGGTGAGGACTGGGACCTGTGATGTTCCACCAGAGGTGAGGGAGAACACAGGAGGTTTCAGGTGTGTAAATGAGCTGGTTTCTGCAGTAAGGATGTGCCTAACATTGCTTATCTCCTGATGGCCATCAAGTTTTGCTATATAAGCAGTTCAGTGCAGCTGGGACACACTGCACAGCTATGCTGAGACCATAAAATCATAAAGTGTGTCTCACTGTGGCTGGAGACATCAGCCTTTTGCATAGGAACGTGGAATACAAGACTAACACCTTAATGAGTGGTAGAGGTTACATATCACCTAGCATCTGAATTCTGTTCTCATGCAGGTAAGGCAGTATTTCAGCAGCAGGCAAGCAAGTCTCTGTGTTACTGAACTTACAAGCACCACAGGTTTGCCACAAGTTCCTACTTCCATACTGTCAGTTGTGACATAAACATAAATTACATGCCTAGTCTGCAATGCTACTGCAACTGCTAGCTTATGTAGCAACATTTCTTGTGCGCAGGAGTTCATAGATAGGACAGTGAATTTTGTCTCCAAGGAAAATGTTACTGTACCTCAAACAGAGGATGGCAGTAATAACTCCACTAACTTGCTCTTTGATGTCTCCTTAAGCTGCAAGGAGTGCGTATAGCATCTAGCCTTCACTTTCCAATGGATTTTGCTGCAAACTGGGAATGTGTGCCAACTTTGGAGATACTTTTATGAATAAATGTCAATAATTTCTGTTTCCTGTCATGTGGGTCTGTAGCAGGTATTTGCTGTTAGGTAAACTGCAATAGGTAGGAAGGTATTGCTCCATCTGCTTATGTCAGACTTGTCTAAAATGAGAAAAAAATTGCTTTGAGCCAAACAAATGTTTTATTCAAGTTGAAATATTTTTGTGTAAATTTTTTTTTCTTTTTAGAAAAATAGTATTAATTGTTTTTTGATTCAAGGTAAATGCTTTTCAAACCCTCTTGTGGTACAGACATGTTGAATCAAAACAATACATAATCTCTCATGATTTGCTCTAAGTTTCCCAGAGCTAGTTTTTAGTCTAAAAGACCAAAGGAATCTTTACCATGACTCCCAACCTCCCTGATCCTCTGTGTTTCTGCAGCAACATAAGAATACATTACCACCAAATACTGAGAACATACAGTCCCCAGCCCTCAGCCCCACCCAGAAAAAGCATGGGGAAGCTCAAGCTGTGAAAATAAATTGTGCAGTCAGTTCAGAGGGGACAACTCTCCTGCACATCTTATCCAAAGAAGGAAGCATTCCTCTTGGCCCAAAGCCTCCCTGATTGGTATATTGTTGATTCACCCAGCTGGGGACCATGGCTGCAAAATATGATGAGCAGGAAGTCAGCCTAGCATCAAAAAGCTAAGAGAATACGTGCTGTTAGAAGTGGGGGGGGGTTTGAGTAGGTAAAACCTCCAGAAATGTGCAGGGCTCTTGCATTTATTTATGGCAGAAGCAGCACAGCAGAGTGAGTAAAAGTCACCATCAAAGGTTAACAGGAGAGGGATATGAATTGATGAAGGACACACGGTGTGTAGCATGTACAATTATGATTGGAAACCAGAGCCGAAACCTCAGTCTTCAACTTAGGAGCATGCCACAGAACTTAGTAAGATTATTCTGAGACCTAGCTGGCTCCCTGTCTTTTAATTCAGGCCCTAGGCCATTGAGGGTAGAGCCCCTTCAAGTTCTGCTTCTTTTACCACTGGTAAAACAGGAGCTGATGCCAGATGACTGCCCAGCTGTACAGCATCAGCTCTACTAAAGCAAGCTCACACCAAAAGGGCCAGCAGGTCCCTGTAGACCCACAGGATGAGATCAAAATTTGCAATTATCGTGTGTTTCATTCTAATACTTTAAAACTGATATCCCAAACAAATACCTCCCTCAAAAAAAGAACTGTTAAACAATGAAATCATTCTGCTCTGCAGATCAATAGATTTTTTCACTCAGAAAATGCAAGTACAATGTGTTTTAACCTGAGAAGAGGCCGAAAGGGTTGCCTGGTAGCAGTGAGATAGCAATAGAGCTCTGCATGGTTCCCATACTGAAAGAGCATAATGGTTCTGCGAGGGGATGCTTCTAGGCAGCTTTGGTTATTTGTAGCTCCTTCCAGCTCCAGAAAGCCAAGCATTGCCAGAAGGGGAAAAAAATACTTTGCCAATATTCAACAAGCTGTTCCATTTACAGCTGGCAGCCATTCATACATGGGCAAGGGGACAGGAGAAATCCTGTTGTGGCTTTACATTACTGCAGCCAGCTTTTCTGCTTCCAGTTAATTTAAAAAATAATCCAGAGCTGGTTATTCTTAGAATGTAGGGGGAGGAGAGGGGAACGGGAAAGAGGAGGCTGTCATGGGTCAGTCTTTCCTTTTGTCTTATGTCACTGAGATAGTCCTTCTGCAGCCAGCTGCAACTGCCCTGGACACGTGTCCTCTGCAGTCTCTTTCAGAGTGCATCCTCATTGCTGTCAAATGTTGGATTGGTATGGCCTCCCATATTTCCTTCTACTGATATTGCCACAGAATCTGAGAAGATGGTTTCATTCAGAGGAGGCCAGGCCGAGTCCTGCTCTAACACTCGCTGCAGCTTCTTGTAATTGCTCTTTGAGTGGTACTGGAAGGTCTTTTTCAGAAGCAGCCATAAGGATCTGTTCTCTATGATGGTTTCCTGTAAAAGCAAGAGCAAAAGGAAAATTCCGGAGGACACAGATAGCAGTTTTCTGTCTTCATCCACAGGACATACACGGGGCAAGTAATGGCAACCCAGATCTCCCACCCTGTCTTGCTCATCCACATCCCTTAAATAACCTTTTACTGACTACTTATCAAACTAGCTCCACCAGAGCTCACCACCAGAAAATTGGGACCAGCACCTCCTGGCAGTCTTCAGAATTTGAGTAGAAGACACCAAAAACTGTCCATATTTCTCTAGCCTGGGGCTAGGCCTGATATATCTCACTCAGAGGAAAGAAAAGGTGGTTGGGCTTTGCATTTCCTTGTATCTGACCACTCAGATCTGGGGCTTTGCAGAAAGAAAGTGAGGGTGAGGTAATAGCAATGGGTCTTGTTTTGCTAGATATTTGCAAGATGGGCTGAGGAGGAGGACGAAAGAGTAAGACCTGACCCTTTCATCTCTCCAGTTAGTGCTGACAGGTGTATTCAATGAAGCATGCTAACCTCAACAAGGAAGGACACAGCAAGTGTAACTGCAAGCATTATCATCATGGAGATCCGCCACATGGTAGGAGTGCAAACGAGCTGGAAAAAAAAAACAGGAGAAGGTGTTCAACAACATGTGTGCACACTAGACACTGGTGGGAGCTTGAGTCATAGAATCATAGAAACATTTGGGTTGGAAAAGACTATCAAGATTATCAAGACTAGCTGTAAATCTAACGCTGCCAACTCCACCACTGAACCATGTCTCTAAGCACCGTGTCTACATGGCTGCACTCTTTTAAACACCTCTGGGGTGGTGATTCAACCACTTCCCTGGGCAGGGATTCAACCACTTCCCAACCAGTGCTTGACAAACCTTTCAGTGAAGAGACTTTTCCTAATAGCCAATCTAAACCTTCTCTGGTGCAACTCAAGGCCATTTCCTCTCTTCCTGTCGTTTGTTACTTGGAAGAAGAGACCAACATCTGTCTCACTGCAACCTCCTTTCAGGAAGTTGAAAAGAGCATAAGATCTCCCTCAGCCTCCTTTTCCCCAGACTAAACAACCCCAGTTCCCTCATCTGCTCCTCACAGGACTTGTTCTCTAGATTCCTCATCAGCCTCATGTCATCAAAAGCCAGAACCCCACACTGGGTGTACAATACTGATGAGCCAATATTACTACTTGTCTTGAGGAATTATTGATACAAGATGGTTTTTTTTAAATTCTGATGCAGCAGAGAAAAACATACTGCAGAACTGCAGCAGGAAATCTAAATGCTTCATTTCTTTCTAATGTAGGAAATAGTTTGAAGTCTGAGTATTTCAGCTCCAAACTCATCTCCAGCTTCCCACAGCTGGCAGCACAGGCTTTCTGGCTGTAGCCCAACTTATTTTGGAGATGAAGCTCAGATATAAAATTTGGATCAGCAATTTCTGCAGGGCTAGTCTATTGCAGGGCTTCTAATTGCCACTCCCTCTTTTTCTCTACTCAGCAAATTCAGTGTATTCCCTCCAGACAGCCTGGGAATTTTGCACTTCCTACCAAAGGCATTTTAGTCCCTCACATACAGAGGGTTGACAATGCCCTGTGTCACGACAGATCACAACAGGACTAAGACTTGCTTTAAAGTGCCATCTCGTGGCAGATTCTTCAACGGGGTCTGCCGGCCGAGCCACTGCTCTGGAAAGAGTTATACGGGGAGGCAGCTTTGGCTAGGCTGCTTGGCATTCAAAATCCAGGTCTGTGCCTCTTGTCTGTTTCTTTTTCCACGTTTCATTATTTCCATTTCTACATCCATTTGCTAACTGTCATGCAAGCATATAGGACTGGAAGCAACACTGTGCTCAGTGCTTGTTACTCAGGTACGCTTATCTGCATTAAAAAATAGATGAGTGTTGCTTTTGTTGTTTCATTCCTGTGACTTCTACTACAACGCTGCAGGAGTGTCATAGTGGAGGAGGTTACATCTCCCAGCCTCAACATACTAATTGCCAGATCTGCTGACAACCCTGTCCTACAGCTTATGTAAATCTTATACTTCCCTTGCATCTCTGCTGGGATGGACTTGCACAAGGCAACTCCCAGCTTGCATTCTGCCAGACTAAATAACCTGAGCCCTATTGGTATTTATTAATCAAGGATCAAGATACATCCTGTATTGCGATGTCAGCCCCACCAGTCTTTCTCTACAGCTTTTCTAAACCCAAGTGCTGCTTTAGGAAGCTGCATGTTGTCTGAAATTTAAACTGAGAGCCTGAAAATACTGGGGGCTGAGGATGGAGAGCTGCTGTAAGTGCTGGCTGACAGATGTTCTTTGTAAAAGGATCTGTATGCACAGTAGCATAGCCTGGGAAAGACAAGTGAATAGTGCTTTACTTTAAACTTGCTGGTCATAACCCCTGTCTTCTGGTTTCTCAACTGTCAAGCCACCAATGTACCAAGCATGGTAAGCTTGGTGGTGTCTTCTGTTGCATGGACAATGCGCTGAAACCGTCAAATGTACAAGTGCAGCTGTCCAGGTGTCAGAATGCACAGATCTTATTTTGGAACTACTAGACCTCCAGAATGATCTTCAAACCCACATCATTTAAAATCCATTTCTTTAAATTTGTTTTATCTTTAGAGGCATCATATACTCTTGTAACAGTCTGTGTCTTTTGTTAAAAACAATCCCAGTCCACTTAAAATGGGACTGGTAGTAGGAAGAAAACCCGCCTTGGAACAATACTCACATCCATAACAGAGTAGACACCATCAATATCAGCAAACACCAAGAAGAGGCAAATGCCCAGCTGCCCTGTAAGCGCCAGTATAAACACATCTGAAGGGATAAGAACAACCAAATACAACCACAGGTTTATGACCAGTATCAGCTGCTTGCCTTCACCACAGAAGATTATAAACATTTTCTGTGACAGTAAAAAAATTCCATGAGATAGGAAGGAACTCTCAGCAGAAGAAAAACAGAGTAAAATCCCAGCTTTACTCAGTGAAGTAGAGATATGTGAGGCTGGGACAAGCCTTGTAACCACCGATTTAAAATTCTAAACCAGTATTTTGAACATTTATTTGACCCTTCACCTGTGAGGAGCTTTAGAGCCTTCCAGTGGGTCTCACTGCGCTCAATAGCTCCATTCAGAAAAACATTCAGGTGGTAGCCTTGCTCTTATTTCAGTAAGGATTTCTGCCCTCTACTTCAGTGATATCAAGACTTTGCTTTCTATTAAGGTCTAAGAGTCTAAGTAATGGATAATCTATTGCCCTCCACATCCATAGGCAGATATGCAATGATGAGTAAATTGATTTTCTCTTCAGCTGACATGTATCAAACTTCACTCCCCAGGTGTAAGGGGGCCTTTAGTCATTTAGAAATCTAGTACTGGGCTCCTGCTTTTTTTGGCTGGCATCGCTTTGGTCAAGTTTGAATTTAGACTAGCGAATTGACCTCCTGATTTGAATTACTCACAGATCCCTTGCTCTCTCCCCACACTTACAGTTTGTGTAGATTGGTTGCCTGAAAGGCTTTCCCTTGGAAAACACTAGTGCTACAATAAGGCAGTTGATGGTACTTAGTAACCATACTGTGGTGTTTTCATAGCTCTTGTAGCCATTGTCCATTTGCTCATTGTAACCATCCCTTATACCATGGAGTCCCAGGCTGGAAATAGAGGAATTATTCTCCGTGTGGTTGTGCGTTGAGAGGCAGGCACTGAAAGAGAGTGTCATCCTGGTCAGTAAATGACCACAATCCTGGTTATTTCCCCCAGCTTCCACTACTACTATCAGGAATTCTCCTTTACAGTCATGATTTGGTCCTGGTATCACAAGGGTGTAGGTTATTAGCAACGTCCTCAATCTTACCCACTGGATTGATTTTGCGGAACTTGACAGATCCTGACCTCAAACCTACTTGGACACTTTCCCTGCAATCAAATACTCTTCTTTGTGCTCAACAGAAGTATTCTCACCATATGCACTGTGCTGCACAGTAGACTTGCTGAAGAGATTAGGGACCTGCAGACAACACTGGTTAATATGTTTACACTCAGTGGGGAAGTTCAGGGTCTGCCTGCAGCTGCTGATCAGGCTTATAGTTAAGCTGATCAATAGTATCATGCAGACCTGTCCCACTAGGTCTGCCCTGTGTCACCCAGAGTCCCAAGAAGGGGACCTACCTGTGTATATCAGTCTTGGAATACCAAGGCTGTTTCTGGACCATCAGAAACCCAAAAATCTGCATGCTGAGGCTGAAGAGGATGTTAAGTACAACAGAGAGCAGCAATGGGGGTGAGATGAGTTGGCTAGGAGGTCTGTAGGGAACCAGTTTTGGATAGGCACCTGTGAAACCCACTGAAACATACATAGAGATGTTTACTAGTATGTCCAAAATACAAGCAATGCTGCTCTGTATTACTGTTACCAACGACCAGCACTTTCAACATCTATATTCTTTATAACACATACGAATACAAGTACAACATACACAATAGTTTTCTTACAAAATCTTATTGGCCAGAGAAGATGTTAACTGATGGCATTTGACTATAATGCATCATTTTCAGAAAATATAATCTTGGATTTTTATTTTATTTGGTGCTGTGAGGTCCAGAGGTAGAAGGATATGCTCAGGCTCTCTTATTGCCTTCCTCTGCCTTGTAAATTGTAGCCTGGGATTTTCTGTTGCCCAGGACTACGTCCTGGACTATGTCCTAGGTACATTTTCCACAGACCCCCTGTTGCCCAGGAGTACATCTTCCTGGACTAACCACCTAGTGCACGGTTATTTGAGCTGGTATAGGACTGCATTAGCTAACCCAACAAGTTTTCCTCTGTTCGTAGGTTTAACAAAGTTATCCAGACCTTGAATAAAGATCTATACAGAAAGCCTTGATGCAATGTTCCAAATAGGCTCCTTACAGCAAGGTCACTTTTGACACCCACAGTTATGGCTGACCCTTTTAGGCTTGATTAAATCAAGCCTTTTCCAGTTGTCGGTAGTTCTAGCAGGGATGAAAGACAGTTATGTATTCCTGCTATATGCTTTTCATGCCCCCACACTTGCCATTCCTGTTTCTAAACATCTTCGTGCATTTAATCTATCTCAACAATCCTGTCTTTCTCTTTCCCCTCCAGCACTGGTTTCATCTCTTACTATTGGCTTACAACTTCCTGCTGTGTAGTTTCTGATGTCTGTCATTTCTTTCTTCTCCATTTTATCTTTGTTTTTCATCTCTCTTTGCTCTTGTGCCTCCTGCCTATGAAGATACAGTTATGAGCTGGACTCCAAACAGTCGATCCCTACACTTTTTCATTTGGGCATGGGTCCCTTGGTATCTTCTTAATCTGCTTTCCTAAATCAAGAGGGAAAAGCCTGGATAGACTTTCTACTGCATTAGGTCTCTTTGCACTGCTTCTAGAGATAACAACCCAATTATTAACAACCTACATGCTCAGCAAATGCACCACTAAGAATCACCCATCTTATTTCAGAGCTTTCCTCAAACAAGACACCTTTTCTACTAATCTAAACATCCTGTATTTTATGTAGAGTCTCTTTTATTCCTTTCTGTACACAGAATTATGCATTGTCAAGGAAGTGAAAAATATTTGAGCTCGTTCTCTCATTAATACATAGGATGACTAAGGGGCTTACTTGTCACACCAATTACAGTGGTAATAGCCAGATCTTGGAACAAAAATTGGTAATTCCCAAGGGAGTTTAGTTGCTGAAAAGAGGAACACAAAAGAAAAAAAATCACAAATCAGACATTTGCTGTGGGCTTGTTTATATTGTCTCCAGAAAGCTGTATTATTTTCATGGCGCTAATGCTCTGTTGTTTGTTCTGAAATGCTACTCAGCAGATAAGGGGACCATACAATCCACCACCCTGCCAATAAATTCGTCATCCTTGGGCCTGTAGTGAATACTTTAATTTTGTACATTGTTCAGAATAACAACACTTCCAGTTCACTCACTGCAATAAAAAAAGAAGGCTATTTGAAGAGATGTGCTTTCTCAATGCTGGATGACTTCTGAATGCAAAGCCCTCCTCTCCATTTGGGAGGAAGCCATGTAAAAGTGGTTTAAGGCACTCCAGAGGATTTTGCTTACTGTCAAGTTAATTCATGCTTTAAATGCTGAATGAATTGTAACAGCATATGCTTACACCATATCCTCCCTTTTCACAGACATATGCCTTCATCCAAAATACTGTTCAGTATCTCAGCCTTCTTTTTGCCCAGCTTGGATCTTGAGCCCACTGGCTGAAGTTAATTGGAAGAATCTTTCCAGTTTTCAGCTGAGGGTATGGGAGAAAACTATGACCATGCCACGGAAGTTTTCAGCTCAGATAAAGGTAAAGCTCCATACCCTAGTTTTATTGTGGCTTTTATGCTACATTTCTCCTACAAAGGAGTAGTAACTCATCCAGTTCTAGCCAACATGTTCCCAGGACATACCCAGTAGAGTAAGAGAACAGCGAGGTACTGAATGGTGCTGTACAGCGCCATGTACTTGAACATGCAAAAGGAAGTGATGAGGGCAGCACGGCCTTCCCTGTGTGAAGACATGAATAAAGGACAGCAATTAGGTTATGAGTTTGCTCCTGCTGCCACTCCCCTCAAAACACTGTTGAAAAACAAGGCATATGTCACAAGTAGAGGTGTCACTTCCAGTATCTTGCTGGGAGGTGAAATAAATAAATCTGACCTGAATCTTCTCTTGCAGAAATCTTGCTGCAAGCAAAAGGCCTTGATTTCAGTCATCTATGTTCCCAAGACTCCAGTGAATTTTCCTGCTGACATTAATTGTGCAGGTAACAACTCCATAGGAGGAAAAACATATAAAGCCAAGCAGCTGCTCAGTGAGTTCAAACTAACAACTAAGTTGCTAACTAACTAACAATTAAGCTGCTCAGTGAGTTCAAACTAAGTCCTCTCCTCCTGCAGTGAACATACAGTATCCAATGCACTCTCCCTGGTTATTTAAGCTAAGCTAAGTCAGGACCCTGGCATAACAGATGCTAAAATTTTGCTCACATAGGGTATCAGAGGCAGGGTCTAACTGCAGCATGAAGGTTGATTAGTAAACTTTTGATTCAGCTTTATGGACCACTGTTCATTTTGCTCTTTCTTTTGAATTTAAAACACTGCTAATGACATAAAGCTTAGCTGTAGATGCTCTCCTCCTGTAGTTTTTAGGGAATCTATGTATCTTAAAGGAGCATCAGTTGGGAGCTAGGTAAATGTCAATTTCAAGATGAAGGACATACATTTTTCTCTAGATATGTGCATTTTGGTCTGGTGGGAACATCCAGCACTAACATTTGAGAGGAGTGGGAACTATCTATCTCCTTCAAGAAACACGAAACAACAATCCACGCTTACCTGATTAACTCCGGCACACATGCTATGCTGGGCGTTTGGGATGTGAAAGGTGAAGCCACAGATGCCTCCTGCTCCGACAGTGATATCCCTGCATGTGCCACTTTCAAAGCCTGAAAGTCACATTCTTCTTCAGCACTCACATATCAGGAAGACATGGCAGCTGACACGTCAGCCAAGAAGTGAACCCCTTATTACAGGACGCATTCTGTGAACACCAGTCCCTCTTCAGTCCCTGGGTGTGTCCACCCAAAAGGTTCCTCCAGTGGGATGTGGTTGATGCATCAGGTCCAGATCAAGGATGGGGATGACAGCATGGGAAAGTACATTTTCCACAGACCCCCAAAACCTTCCACTACCAGCTGCAGAAGACAAGTTTGGCTCTGCCTTCTTTGTCAGCACTTATTTGCAGTCACACCTCATGCAGACAGTCTAGGTTCATTGCTTGCTTCCCCCAGGAGAATTCTTGGGACTTTGTGTCATGGTAAGCAAATGCTTCACTGCCTAAGTGGCAACAACGCTCTCACTGCCACAAGGATGTGTAAAGTCATAGAGTGAACCAGCCCTGTCCAGAAGTGAGTTATCGGTCTCTCCTGAGCATTTTTGGGAAAAAGAAAACTTTATGCACTTCTAAAATGTGCACTTATAAAAAACTTGTAGGGCTACAGCTGTTCCCCAGGGAATCTCCTCCTCACCCTCGTCTTCTCCACCTTCAGACACTGAAGATGTTGACAGAAATGACTGGAGGATTTGGAGAAACCTCTGCTGGTTTTTGTGAAGGAAACGAATCAGTCCTTGAGACCACAAACTGCAACAATCTCAGCCTAGGACAGCTCTTGCATGATAAGGGTCACATTGAGGGATCGGGCCTGAATCGGTACTGATTCCAGTACAGCTGCTCCATGAATAAGCAGAGCACTCCCATCTCCAGCATGTGCTTAGTTTGAGATATTCTACTGGAAGCGCATTCGCTTTTCAATTTTTACATAAATACATTGTAAAGAATTTTCACTTACCCCACAGTCATTGGCTCCATCTCCACACATGCCCACAAAGTAACTAAAAAATAAAGTGATCTACAGTTCAGTTCCAGGGAAAGTGAGACAGGAGGGAAACAGAGCCTCCTCCATGAAAGTCATTTATGCAAGTCATGCAAGTTTTTTTGTAAAAGCCCTTCTGTAAAGCTGAAAGGCTGAAATACAAGCCGAGGAGTCCAAACTGTGTGTGAGACTTGGGCTTGCACCAAGATGTGCCTGCAGTAAAGTGTTTCTGCTGTGATGGACTGAAGAATACATCAGCGTGATGTTTCATATTCGCTATGGTGAACTCAGTCTCCCACCCGCACTGTGTTAAAGGTCAATCATAAAGAGGAAAGCACTAATGGTGACAGCCTTGCTCACAAAGGAAGGACTACAGCTATTTGTACCTCATGATCACTAGCAATAGACATGAATGGACCCTGTTCTATAGCAAGGCCAGGGACTAACTAGTTCAGTTGAGGGATAGGGTCTTCAAAACAATTGGGAAACAGCTGAATAATAGGCAACGAGACACCTGAGAATCAGGAATAGATACACAACTCTGTGACAGTGAGTGGCACACAGCACACTGATCTAGACCGCCCTAGCAAGTTTTCTAATCCATTACACTGAGTCAGCAATAGTGCAGTAAAAAGACTGCTAACATCACAGTAGCTGCAGTGCTGGGTGATATTCCTAAAAGTCTTAGGTAGACAATTGCCCCTCTTCCAGTCCCAAAAAGTGAACTAAGGACAAAGGATGATATGAATAAATGAAACCCAGAATCATGGGAGCTTTAGGTCTTTGATGGGTTGCCAAACGAGCATGGACTTCAGTGTCTTTTCTTTAACAGTCTTTCAGAATTTAATTGCCAAGCTGTATTTCTGTGGAAGTCTCAGTTTTGTGCACTTTCAGAAAATGCTGTGTTAGACAAAAGCCAGCTCTTACTAGACTCTTTTCAAGCCCAGAAATCCATCAAATGCTTCCTAACTCTTATCGCTCATTATGAACTTACTCCAGCTTTTGAAACTCTTCTACAAGGCTGGATTTCTGACCAGGAGACATTCTAGCAAAAACTGTTCCGCTCAGCAGAAGCTGTAAGGAGAAAAAGGGAAGTGATTTTTTTTAAGCATTTGAGGTGAAATTCAAAGTAATTTCAGTGATAATCTGGAAGAGAAATCACCAAAAATTCACCTTTCCAAACAACTGATGCTAGAGTCCAAAGCAGGAAAGGCTGATGATCAAAGACAAAAGGTATCTTAATTAATATTTGGAAAAAAATAACAATCACAATAAGAACAAGAGGCCTGGAGAGTCATCTGAGTTACCTGACAAACATAGATTACCGGGAAAAGATTTACTAAAGGAGGATTCAGGAGACTATCCTTACCATAAAACAGACAAGTCATGCTGAATTATGTACTGTACAATACCATGTCTTCTACTGTTTTTAGATCATTTCCCATCCATTAATATCAGAGATTAATCCAGACGGTAAGTATTTCATGGTTAGAATTGTTCCCAAAAGATGTCCCGGTACAGATCTCTTCAGCTAATTATACAAGGACAATCTAAACTGACTGAATGGCAAGACTACTCCAGTTAAATATTCCAGATCTTACCTTTGGAAGGAAGTGCTTGAAATGCTGTGCTACGATTTCATAAGAGTTTCCATTCATGGCAAAATGATACTGGCCTGATCCCAATGCCAGCCCAATTCTTCGTTCAGTGAGACTGTCATCTTCCTATAAAACAAAACAGAATGAGTACTGCTCCTAGGCCTTGAAATGTGCATTTATGCAAGTACAAGGGACACCTGGGTTCATGGCCCACTGCCTTTGCCTGGGTTTGTAAAGGAATTGAGGAATATTTCATCAATTTCAGTGTGAACTGGGTGCTTTACATGTCTTAAAAGCTTGCCTTCAGCACTGCCACATTTGATAGAATTTATGTAACAATGCTGTTCTGCTAGGCTGCACTGTGAGTGAGAGAGGCTAGAGACAGCATATGAAAGCATATATGAGAGAGCTAGACATGCATTTTTGCAGTGAAACACAGTGAAGATGCTGCTTAGGCTGAGCTTTGGTAGAAACCAGCACCTCAAAAGCCCCTGTAGGGCTAAGCATGAAGCTAGAGAAAATTCTTTCCTCTGTTTCTAAAAAGCTGTTCTCAAACCCAGCTAAACAGTTAGCAAGGAAATGTTCACAAGATAATACACTAGGAGGGAAGCTCTGGGGGAGTATCTTTTCATAAATGTTGCTTATTTTAAACACTTTTCTAGCAATAACATTCTGACATGCAGACAATGATGACTTGTCTCTGTTGTACTAGTATAATACCACTGTATTATTTAAAACATTCCAGCTTAGTTTGCTTTCCTGTAGCACAACACTTGCTTCTTATATGCTCACCAGGTTCCCGTAATCTTCAGTTTTGTTTTCTGCTAGTGGTTTAAAGGTTATAGATGCTGAAAAAGATCCAGGTATTTTGTTTGCTTCCACAAGAATCACTGTGTTCATTGGAGAAATCATCCCAGCATTTTTGGCAACAGTTACAGCTGTCTGAATGTTGTCACCTAGAAAAATCAAAGACAGTGTTGCAATGAGAAATTGTTTATGGAATTATTATTAGTATTTTCCTAAATTCTGAGTTTTCTGCAAGAATTGGCAAAATTTTGGTGTCTGTGATTAAGAAAGTTTTAGATAAAAATAAAAATTTTGCATATGAAATCTGTCTCAATAATTAAATCTATTTTGCTCTGGAAATGAAATATCTTTACTTCCATCTGGAGATTAAATAGTTTCATCTTCAGTGTGAAGAAATACAGATGGGGAACATACTCCTGGATTATGTGTTTTAGACAAAAAACAGTAAGAGATTCACTGCTAAGTTGTGGCTAGTATCACTGATTCTCACCAATTTGCCTTAAAAGGTTTTTGTGTAGGATTTGTGCTGGAAGGGGTGAAGCCCAAGAAGACAAGATCTGTGAGACTCAAAAAATGTCTTTGGACCATGGAAAAACTGGGGGTTATCCTATCCAAATAGAAGCCATCTCTTCAAGAAAAAAATGTGATAAATAGAGACTGGTAGGCATGAGTTACCAGATGTCAGAAGTTTCAGTGATTTGTCCTGGCATCCATGCTCCATTTCTGTTCATTTATGATAACAGGATTTCATGAGGCCCTATAAAGACAAGATCTTGCATGGCATGTCTTTGTGCGTGTATCTGATAACCTTAACAGGGAGAACAAATGGACTCACTGGAAAGCATCAGAAGAACAGGAAGGCTCTGATCTGTGGTGAAAGTGAGACAGATTAATAGTTAGGTATCTGTCACAGCCTGGTGAAATTGTCAGGGACATAGCCTGCATGGCTCAGCTCATGTAATTATTACAAGACAGATGCTTCTCGGACTATAATTGTCTGAAAGATACAAATGTCTGTGCCTTCCTACCAGTGGCGGTGACAAAGTAGCAGGCTGTTCACTCAAACATTGTTGAACTCCTTGTCTGGACCAGCGACCAAATAAGTAATCCACCCTTTTTAGATACCTGTTACCATAACACTCCTGATACGGGCAGCACTGAGCTCTTCCAGGACAGGTTTTGTCTCCCTCTTTAACCGATTCTCCATTATCAGCAGACCCAAGAACGTCAGATCAGATTCTACCTCCTCCCTAACAGTGAAGAACAAACAGATATATGTAATTCTTTTTTTCCCTTAGCCTGTTTTTGCATTGAATTTGCTGATAGTCAGTTATAACTGTTGACCATCCCACCTAACTCAAAAGAATTAAAATAATTTGTTAGTTTTCAGCAGTTCCATGCTGTCCCTCTTTTATGGTGCTATTTCAACACCAGCAAAGCTTGTTTCCCACTGGCAGCAAGTGGTGCAGGTTGTGTGTGGAGAATCTTCACTTGATTTTTCATCCCTCTGTTCTCTTCCTCCCTTGTCCTGAAGAACAACAATTAGCCAGCTTCTAGCTCATGTTTGATTAATTACCAAATCCAAAAAGAGCCAATTTCAACCTACCTGCTCCACATACCAACGTGAAGCCAAATGGATAAGTTGGACTGTTTTCCATTCATGCACCATCCTTAGTCAGCATGAAAAAGCGCCCTGAATTTCTCCAGGATTCCTAAATTGTGATGGTCTGATTTGGAAAGTTCATGCATGCTTTAGTAAATCTATCTTCTATCCTTGACAGTAGGACTTGAGCAAACATTATGTGGGAACTCCAGTTCTGTTCTCTCCTGCTCCTTTCTTTGCACCTGTGCTATTTTTATTACAGTTTAATACATGCAGTTGAGAACAGAATTTAGTAAACAATCCCATCAATGAGTCATAAACTAGAGGTCTCTCAGGGAGACAGACTGACTCTGATGAGTCTGAAAAAAAAGAAAAGCTTTCAAACACTTATTTCAGCCACTCAAGTAAGAAGGAGGTGATGACAAACACTTGTATTGCAGAGGAGCTGAGTCAGCTGATGCCTGAATAGTCACTGCTTTCATGGCAGATCTTGTTTGTCCTTCAGTTTTCTTTTTTCTCTTGGTATTATATACATCACACATGCTATAAATGCAGACACACCTGCAATACTTGGACCATACCACACACATTTGGTTGTGTGGTTCGTTGGGTTGGACGGTTCTGTTATGATGCCTGTCACAAAAATTAAACAAACCACTTGCACTTTGCCTTAGCATCAATGGCCCTTGTAGCAAAGCAAAAGTCTGTGGAAGAGTGGGTAAGCCCCATCTGGATTAGGACCTGCAGCTAGTAAAGAGAGAGGACAGCAGGTGCTAAGTAACCACAAACATTTCACAGAAGTGATGTTTCTGGAGTATCACAGGAAGAAGCTAGAAGGATTTGGTTTTACCCAATTGATTCATGTGTAGGTGTTCGTGTGTGAGGCTTGTGGAAGACTAATTCCATAAGCACAGCGGAAGAGTTTGCTGGCTTCTCTAGAAACTAAAGAGAAAATATAGAAAGCTAAAAGATTGGACCAAGACAACAGCAGTACAATCCACTAGCTTTGACTGGACCAGAGAACAGGCAATGTAATGGGGGTCATCTGCTGCCTTTGCTTCATCAAGGAGACAGGATTAGAAAGAAAAAAAAAAAAGAAAAAGAAGAGAAAGACTTGTCTTCAGCTGAAAGCCTGAATAAATCTGAAAGGAATTTTGTAGAAATGAGGGACTGAAGGAGGAGTATACTAGAGTTATAACATCGATCCAAAGTTAAGCAATGTGCAAGGATTCTGGGCGTGCGCTATAAGCACAGGCTAGTGAAGAGCCCTCTACCCATTTTCAGACAAGTCTGTATCCAGATATAAACCAGATTCCCTCTGACCTGAATCTAGTAGAACCCCATACTGCAGCCCTGCTCCTGGCAGGGGTGTTGTGGTAATGGTACTACGTAAGGCACCACTAGCCCATGGCTGAATGTGGCTGATAAGAAGCAGTCTGTGGCCTACCTTGTTAGATTAGTAGATTGCTTCCCTGCCTGTAGAGATTTATAAGCCAGTCCGATGACCCTAAAGCCCTGTGCTGTGTAGAGCAGAAGCTTGCTTTCAAAGTTCAGTGGCACTGTGGAAAAAAAGGAATAGACAGTTCATCAGGGCATTTGACTGCTTTCTAATAAAAGGAAGTTCTGGAAGAGCAAATGTTCCTGTCCCAGAGGGCAGGTATATCTAGAGTCTATCAATAGAGAAAAACATCAAGGAAAGTTGTCAAACTGGATTTGCTCAATGAGAAAATCACTGCTTCTCCTCTGTCACTTTGCACACAGGATTTTAAACTATTCTGCAAAGCCTTTTACCTTCTTCCTGTATGTCATGAAGAAGCTGTTCTCCTCTAGCTGCCCAACCAAGGTTTGGAGAAAAAATAAAACTTTTTTTGGTATATACTAGACCAGTAGACAACTTTTCCAAATTCCTATTCTGGTAGAGACTGTACACCTTGTATAAGAGTTGGTACTTGCATTTATCTACCAGCATTCCTTCTTTGCTGAGAAGGGTTGTGTGAAAGCTTAGCCTTAGACTTGGAGCGCAACAGAGTCACTCTAACTTTTCAGACTGAAATACCAAGTCTTAGACCCAGAAATTTCATTTGGACTTTCCACTTCACTGCACCATCAAAAATCACTTATACATGTGTATTTCTAGGAAGCATCTATATACGTTAGTTACCTGTTTCTGCTCTACATAACTTGGTTATCACTTCTGGAGCCCCTTTTGTGAAGACCTGTTTTTCTCCACCAGTTTCCTGAGCAACAACAGACATTCTTTGCAAGGCTGAAGAAAATGGAAACTGATGTAAAATGGTAAGTCCTTCCACTGGGCCCTAGGAGAAACGCAAGTGGATTAGACACTGCAGTAAGGATTTTAAACTGAGGCCAAAGGATTTTAAGTCTGTCCTTTGGTTAGAAGAAGCTACCCATGTAGAAATGAGCTGATACATCACAGTGGGACAGAAAGGACTGGTATATAAAAGAGGAGGTGAAATTTGTACAGAAATATTTAGCCTAAGTAGAGGAAAAGTTCACTGACAGTTTTAGCAGACTATTAGATGGAATTTACTGAAAGGAACTCTTTAGTCCTGTTTCTTTAACAAGAATCTGCTAGGTCTTACACTCATCTTACAAAGGAAAAGTAGCTGTCTGAAAGCACCTCCCTTGGTGTATATCACCAGTAATTGTCTGGCATCAGCTACCAGACCCTAGTGCAGTCCCTAGTGCTTTTAGAGACCTTCACCACTCAGCTGAGTTTGGATTGAGTCTCAAGCCACCAGGACAGGCAAATTCCTGAGTCAAGCAATCTATCTCTCAGCATCCCCCTGCTTCTGGTGTGAGCAGTGAGCTTTCCCAGTCAGAGAGCAAGGCAATCTCTCAGCAGGCAATACATGAAGGACAAAGCACAAAAGAGCTTTCTTGGACTAGGACAACCAAGCATTTCTGTGCTGAAAGGTAGCTCTTACATTGACAGTTTAACTTGACCAGGAAAATGAATCTTGCAAATAGCTTACATTGCTTGCTTTAGGTCCAGGTCTAACAACTGTGGCATGTGTGGATCCTTGACCTTCAGTTTGGTGTCTACTGGAATCTATCACCTGTGAATTGAAAGACAAAATCTTTCAGAACACAGCACCAGTAGAGCTGAAAGCGACGTCAATGAAACTTTTAGGGTTTTTCATTCCCTCAAAATAAAGTAGTTTGTTCATTCTTGGGGTCTGTCTGATTCCACATGAAAAAACTCCAGTAATGGAAAACCCACTGCCTCCCTTGGCAAACAAATCCAGAGCTTTGCCAGCTTCTCTAAGATACTGCTGCACTCTTGCACAGCAAATAGATTATGTCCTCTCATCAACAATAAATCCTTTATCCATTACAACTCACTTAAATATGGAAAATTCTTCAGACAGAACACAGACCCAATGGAAAAATAATAAAGAAGAGTTTGTATTAATGCAGAAAGCACCATCCTGTGCTCTTGAAGCATTCCACAAGGATGCTGGATTTTTTAATCATCACATGGCTGTGAGGAATAAAAACATTTTATGGTGTCAAAAGGCACATGATTATTCCTGTTCCACAGGAACTATTTAACAGAACTATTCCTGTTTAATTTATAAGTCTGATAGGTGCCTGCCTAAGGCTGAGATGGCAAGATGGTCCCCATGGGGAAAAACATTCTCTAACTCTTGTCATTACTGGGTAGTTTATTGCTTGAAACTCAGTTACTTTACATATTTTTCAGATACAAATCAGATAGGTATTAAGTATTGATGTTGTCACCCACGTAACCAGGTAATCTGGCCCTGAATCTCTTATCTTGCAACAGCAAAGTCTTGTGGCAATGCCTTCCATCAGGTAACTATGGGCTGTTTTCCACTTATCCATCTCAGATTTGCAGTCTTTTAGTTTTCATAAATGCTCTTCCCACCCACACGATTGGTCAGAGAGTAAATAGCAGCGCTGATGGCTGTTTGTAGGTAATGGGGCAGAGACTGAAAGCAAAGTGCTTTCACAGGGGCATGGGGTTTCAGACCTGAGGATGGTAGAAATATCTCCACATTGATAGAGTCCTAAAAAATGACAAAGTCTTGTATCTAGTTCAAAGCTGGAAGAAGTCTTCTACATGCTCTGGAAAAGTAGTTTTAATCTGTGTATAAGTAACATCTGGAACTTCCTGTTATCTGGCCGAAGCCACACTTGAAGTTGATACACCAGTGGGGTTTGCGTGATATCCACCATTTCCAGTAAAACCAGCTAAGTACTCAAAGTACCCCTAGGTGATAGTTCTAGCCAGAAACAAGGAACATCTCTCCAGAAACCTGAGCGTGTGGTACTTTTTCTGGGTTTTCACTTCTGTATGGGAAGTGGCTACTTGCATGGGAGGGCTTGGGAAATTTCTCCTTTTGAAGAACACCAAAACTCCCCCCTACTATTCGACTATTTGCATTACAACAAATCACAGCTTTACCCAGTTAGTGGCCTCAAACATTTTCACGTCCAACGGGTCTCCTTGGATCTTGCCCTCCCAAACAATTAGTGAATGACAAACTGCCATTGCTTTGAACACTGGGCCCCAGGGCAGGCTGTGGTCTGCAGGGAAACTGTGGATGTCCTGGAAGCTAATGTGAAAGAGAACATAAAAATTACCATTAGAGAACATCAAACAACAGACGACTAACTGAAAAATAAAATTAAGTCAGTGTGCTGGTTAAGTCCTGCCCTGTGGTCAGACCACAAGCCTGTTTCTGGGGACTTGTCCTCCCCCATGAGCTATTTCTCATGCACCTGTTAATGGATGGGATACACATGCTCTGAACAGGTGTATTCTGCATAGTTGAGGATTCTATTGGGAGGGATGAAAGAACAGATTTTTATGAACTGTATTCCTTGGGGATTGTGTGAGGACTCTGTGAGTGATACAGGTCTGAGCATCTTTGTGCATGCACATTTCTGGAGATGTAAACATAGGCCCTAAAGAAACTGAATGGCAATCTCATGGGAAACAGTGACCTCCTGTCATAAAGGATTGGGGCACCATGGCAGCTTTCTGCTGCACGTGTACTGCAGCCTGCCCTGCCTTGGCATGATGTGCCAAGTGCTGACAACAGTGGCTACATCTTTCCACGTGGAGCAGGAATCCCGTGATGAGGCAAACAACTCATTTTCCAGAAACTATAGAAATAATATTGGGAATCTAAACATCAGAAACTTAAACCTGCTGTTTGATGCTGTCTTTCAGATTTGTTCATATATCTAGGAGGAGAAACTAGTCATTATCATATAAATGTCATTAGTGCCTTAAGGAGACTTACCAGCTTCTTTCAGAGGGCAGCAAGCCCCAAAGATCCAGGCCATCTTCTGTTAAGGTGCCAGTCTAAGTTAAAATGTACATTTAAATTAACTTCCCACATGAGAGTTCCAAGAGGAATAAAAAGCAAGACATATTTTATGAGGTTTCTATCCAGAAAATGCCAGCACAATGCAGAGTGAAAGTGTCACCAGTCAGTTCCTAGATTCCAAGAAATACAGTAATTCACAATGGTGTCTGTTCAGACAACACAAACTTAAGTATGCAAGATTGGTCAGTGTGTTTCTAAAATGCAATGGAAATGCTTGATCAAAACACATACTCTCCCACCCCCAGCATGGCTCCCATTACTAGTAAGAGAGTCACCACCAGAGCGCAGGTACTTTGTCAAAGCAGATGAGGTTCAGCTGTCCACACACGTTGATCCTCTGTGGGCTGATGCAGAAGATGCCCTTTTTCTTCAGCCTCCGTTGGGTATAAATGATCCCTGTTGTCAATGCAGCTGGCAAAGCTGGGGGGACAGCAATAGTGATAACATCCAAAGCCTTCTTCACCACTTCTCCTGTCTCCTCCTGACATAAAACCAAAGGCATTTATTAGCAAGAAGATGGCAAGTAGTGCTGTTTGGATTATCTGAGTGTAGCCTTCTTCATCCCTTGTCCTCTCCTCTTCACATATATCAGGCTATGCTGTTTTCTGCCCGTGGTCTATCACAGATTCATCTCCCTAAAAAATTAATTGCTTTGACCTAACCAAAGGCTTCAAGGCTATGCCACTGCTAAAGAGCAGCCTCCAGGCTAAAGAGCAGCCTCCTTCCTTCATTCTCCATGCCAATAAACCTGCCAGGC
Source organism: Piaya cayana (assembly GCA_013389865.1). Lineage (NCBI taxonomy): Eukaryota > Metazoa > Chordata > Aves > Cuculiformes > Coccyzidae > Piaya > Piaya cayana. Next base: position 84,179 of record WAAB01024431.1, read on the forward strand.
AGAGCTCACAATCTCCTCCAAATCACATGAGTTCAAGCATTCCTTCCAGGTTATTGCACCCTCAGTCAAGCCCATTTTCCTATGATACAGCACATAAGAATCTGCCATTTATATGGACACTCATCTGACTGCCTACAGCGTAGCTCTGGGCACTGTGTGAGGGTGACAGGTGAGACATACAGGATGGTGCTGAAAAGGAGTGCACAATGCATGAGCTAATATTTTCTTCCAAACTTGTGTTCTAGGAGTTGGGAAATGAAATTACTTTTACCTGCAGGAAGAGACATGGAAGCAAAAGTTATATTCCTAAAAGCAATCTCTAGTTCAGCAGCTTAGAGGTCAGCATAAAACTGACTGCCAGTATGCTGAATGTCAGCATTATTCTTGGTAGGTGATATCACTGCTAAAGGATTGAATGCCTTTCAAATTAGAGTCTCAGAACTGAAACGCTGCAAACTAAAGCAAATCTGCCATTCAGAAGGATCTGCAAACCATCATAGAGTTCTGTTATTACTGCTTCTGAGCTTCATGTTCTCATTCTTCCCTCACTGATATTTTTCAGACTACAGAAGGCACTAGTCTGATAATATTTTGTATCTATTTTATGTTAGAATGAAGTGCCTGCCACCTTTAGACACACACTCACAGAAGAGAAAGCATTTAGTGTATCATGTGATTGAATCTTATACCAGTCTGACAAGATAGTTTCATCTGCTGTGATAACATCAACGTGTATTTTACATATCACAAGAAGCTAAACAAAGAAAAGGAAAAACTGCAAATCAGACACCAGGACACATTCGTAAATGCACTTTCTTTGATATCCTGAGGGGAATTAATCTTCTGAGCCAACTGATCACAGATTATTCCAAATGAGAAAAATTATTCAAAAGCTGAACTGCAAAATCAACCTTGCAACTCAGAACTTGGTCTTTACCTTGGAAGATAATAATTAAGGCATGAAATGATTTCTTGAAAATTTTGGAAGAATTTCTAAAGCAATTAGGCTTTAAAAATTGCAGAACTGTTGTTTACAGCGTACAACTACTTCTTACATTGATGTTGATGCATGAGAACAAGTGAACTGTTTGGAAAACGGTTTCAGGTTAATCCCCTGGAGAGTGAGAGACCAATATGGCAGGACCCTAGGTGCACTAACAGGTCTTAATTACCCCCACTAGCCTCACCTCCACCCCCATCCCATGCTGATGGGTTCAGGAGCTCCATTTTAGCTCAGTTCTGGGCCTTCAGTCCCTGTCTGTTGTAGGTATACCTGCCTCTAGTATTGTCTCTTGGATGGGCACTGTTAGACATGTGTTGCAGCTGTGTCTCTTGCCCTCATCACCATCTGCTTCTGACTGGTCTGCCTGAATTATTTATCACTTTGCCTTGTCTGGAATTATTGATTGACCGTTCCCAGCATCCAGCTTTTCCCACCATGTTTAGATACTATGTGACTGCGCCCTGGTTGATGAGGGCACTACCTGTGCTCTAGTCACCCTCGGCTCCTGGCTTGCCTTCCCCTAGCGAGTAGCTGGCCCTTGCTGACAAAGTACATCTTAGTTCTATATTGAGAAACTTGATTTAAATGATAATACAGAATTAATCAACCCTTGATGTATACTAGAGAAAAGCTATCATAGTCTTTACAGAGGGAATCCACCATAAACCTCCTGGAGAACTCTTAAAAATCAGTGGAGACGTTGGTAATCAGCTGATACAAAATAGTTGGCTTTGCAAAAGTTATTCCCCAAAAGCTCTCAAGGATATTAAGCTGAGTGATGATTGAGTGAAGGTTACCTCACTTCCACTCCTGTCCCCTGCCCCAAACGACTATATAAAGACATGAAAACAAAGGACAGATTAATACAAAGAGTTCTTTGTAACATCAGTAAATTCTAGAGACCTGTGTTTACACCTGTACTGGTCAGGGCTCTGGAACATGGAAGAAAGGTGGTTTCAGGGGTGGCAAATCATCTCTAAGTCGTTACTAGTACATCACATAGAAAGCAGCTATTTGCTACTTCTCTAAAACAAAAAATCTGCAGTGCCTTCATGACTTAGATAACAGCTTTAAGACCATTTTTACACAGTACATAATGAAATTCTGGGAACTTTTGCCACAGGTGCTGTCGAGTCCAAGAGAGAAATTAATTCAGAAACATATTAAACCACACTCTAGGAGAATTCCAGTGGTTATTACAGCTGGATGATCTAGATAAAAAGACAGCTTACTGAACTGTTAAACCTTGCTCTTCAAGAAGTTATTACAGAATACAATACAAAGGAAGAATTGTTATATACTTGCCCTACTTCCTAACCAGTTTCCATAAGCATTTGATACTAGGTAATCTCAGAAAGAGTGGACAGGGATCGATAGCTCTTTGATCTATCCAGAAGTTTTTGGAAAGCTGCTTTTTCACAATGACACATCAGTCCGTGTCCCATTTAACTCATGACTCACTTGTCATTATTCTAGGAATGCACAAAAAATGCTACAAAAACTCTGTACAAACTACTTGCATAATGCTAAACTCTTGGAATCTCCCATTTTCAGAGCTCTAGAAAGTACTACACTTATTATATGCATTGATAATGACATATATCACCAAGCACAGGGCAGGCGACACACAAACAGAACAAGTAAACATACAGAAGGCTGCTAATAAGATACACAGGGCTTGCATGGGATTTGCTAAGACCTCAGAAGAAATTACTGTTGGGAAACAGTGCATTTTGGCACCTTGGAACTGAATGTATGAGAGCTTGCGTACAGTTAAACATTCAAGTACACTGTAAAATGGCCTTATATTCAAAGGCGAAAAGGAGAGCGACAAGGACCATGTTTTTATATACTGATGTGTAAGAAGCTACTCAAGTGTCAAGTCTCTTGAACCTGGATGTGACCATTTCTCCTACTTTTAGTAACTCACCCCATTAAGTGCAAAAACACACACTGCGTAGATCATTCCAACAGCTGCCAATGCTATGAGGCACATCAGGAACCGGAAGGCATCTCTGTACAGCTTGAAGTTCATGGGTTTAGGGTAGAGAATGGACCTCACCAGATCCCCTTTGGCTGTATTGAAGCCTGGAAAGATAAACTAAAATCATTCCAAAGGGAAAACATTTCCAAAAGTTCTCTTCAAAGAATGGGAGACTTTAAAATTACTCCTATTTTCTGTAACTTAAGAAAGAAGGCCAAGATCTTTCATTTCAGTGTATGTGACCTACTCTGCTAAATACAGAGAAAAGTTATTTTTGTCTTAAGAAGGATTTTTCAATGTCTCAGAAGCAAAGCAAAATTCTTCTTTGTATCCACATGCTAGTGGTTTTTGTAAAAGTTATGCCAAGCAAATGGAAACAATGCATAACAGCTTAGCCCAGCCCAGTATATTGATTCTCCATGTGGCTGTTGTGAATTTGCCTTTAACTTAATGCAACAGGGCACATTAAGTCTGGCTGTTACAGTAAGAAAAAGGATGAAAGTAAAAGCAAACTGAAGCATTGACTGACCAGTCCGTAGCACCACAGCTTTCACTACGCCTCCGTCATCTGCCTTGGTTTGTATGACCTCTGTTCCACAGAAGAGGACGTGTTTTTTGTAATCCTCTGCACAGTGTATCCTCCAGGGCTTGAAGTTATCAGCTTGAGGTAAGCGGGTCTTTGTTACTGGAATGCTTTCCCCTAGGGAAGATTATCTCCAATGAGGAAAAATGTAGTACACCTTAAAAGCAGCCCACTGACTTTCAAATAAGTAGATGGTAAATTAAAGAGAAATCAGTTTAAGGAAGTGTTTTTTGTATCATGACATCTCAGAGAGAGTATGAGTTTGAAGCCTAGCAAGCAAATTCTGTCAGAGGAAAGCTTCCTTTGCACCACTACAACAGTTTCATGTAAATATGAAAACTGAAAACAGCCCAAGGACTCCAAACTCTGGCTGCACATATAGAAACTTGAAAAGAGACCAGAACTGATGCTGCTTGACTCCACTTGCTGGCCACAAGTTGTTTCCCTAGTTTGAACTTCACATGCCGACCACTACAATATTCCCTTAGGCAGATAAAACATGTCATTCCCTATTTCTACTTCCTAGTAAAATGGAGAGCCTTTAGCTCAGTGCTTTACAGCTGGCAAATATCCTATCTACGTTAGAGCAGATACTAAGGTGAAGCAGAAGAAATATTTTGTGACAGTTGAAGCTTTCTAAATTAAAGGGTTTTCTGGAATATCTCATTTACATGGAATTTCAGAACTGTGGGTTTCAGTACAATTCAGACCAAGAACAAATTTAAAGAAAAGGAACAAAACTATGAATGTCTCCCAAAATCCTGTTTTACAGTGAACTTTCCCCCCTGGTGTGTCCACTGCTATCACATGAATGTGAGGCTAAATGTCTGGAGGGCTAGACAGATATTCTAGAAGGTAGGAGATGTTGCAGCCATCAATGATGAGACATTCCAAGTGACTGGAAGAAACCCATGCAGCCTGGACAGACTGTGGGCTCTGTGTGGAAACAGCTTTGCTCTGTATCTATTGTTTCTTCTCCTGTCCTGTTCACTCCATTGTCCTCTCTTTCCTTTCTAATCAGAGGATCTCTTCCTAAATTCTGCATGCCAGAAAAGAAGAAAGGGATGAACTGCCCTTCCTGAAGTCCATCTTCTCTATTTAGATAAGTTGGTTCTAGCTACAATTCAGTCTTTATTATAGCAAACACCTAGGAGCATCCTCTCCTTGGCTAGATATGGACTGTCTCATAATAAACGTAATACATAGCCCTATGTGCTACATCACTGGCTGAAGCCATAGGGCTATGCTGGTATTTCATTGGTAAACCTGGGAGAGATGAGCTGTACCTGTCAGCATGCTTTCATTTACAATGCACTGCCCACCGATCAGAATGGCATCACAAGGCAAAAGGGTTTTGCCCTCTTTCAAAACCAGCATATCTCCAGGAACAAGATGGCGCGATTCCAGCTCTTGGAAACCTGTAGGTGACAGGTAAACTTTGTGCTTCACATATTTCACTATGGTAAGTGAACTAGAACTACTAGAACTACATGTTGAATAGATTGTTACTTCTTTACAATGGCTGATAAACAAAGAATGACAAGTAGGACTTAGGAATATAACATCCAATATTTAGAAAAGCCTAGGAATCTGTTCGAAGTGCAGAATTCCTTCTTATCTTCCCAGGAGCCCAACCAATAGTTATTTTTCCGATGCACTGACCTAACTAAAGAGGCTTGCATCTGCATTTCGCAGTTTGACTCTGAGTTTTTGTATTGGGCTCTAAATACCATGACAATGATCAGACTTTGCATGGAACAATTAGGTACACTCGCAGACATTTAATGGCTCTGTGGCTGGCTTTGTCAGCACTGCTTTAAGTAAAACAACATAGTTTTCCTGCTATTTCCTGCTAAGTTTGCACTCAAATTGTTACCAATTTGACAGATGTGCCAGAACATACTTCTAGGTCAAATTAACCCAAACTGCAGAAGCTGGTTAATCCAGCTGGCAGACAGAAGAGGAAACTGCTTTGGAAAGAATTTAGTAGTACACTTCCTTGGCTTTGGCATAAATTGCTATAGAAATGAAACACATAGAAGAAAGAAATGTACAGGAGTCACCTTCCTTATTTCTGCAGACAGTGACCAAGATGTTGTTATGAGACTCAACCAGTCTGTGCAGTTTAACCGATTGCTATAAATTAAAGGAGAACACACACAAGTGTTACATCTTACTTACATGATGCAATTCATCCACTAACAATTATTCAATTATTCCCTGTTATTATTTGTGGTTATTAGAGCCCTCTTAAGCTGGAGTCTGGTCCTACCAGGAACTCTACAATCATACATAGAAAGAAATTCACCACCCTAATTATGAAGAAGTGTAACGAAAGGTTACAAAGTGAAGCACTGGAATGGGGAAGGGAGGATACGGATGAAGAACCACACAGATATTATGATGAGTAGGAGGCCAGGCCACTGCATCTGTTAGTACACAATGTCACGAGACCAAACCTCTGAGTAACTCTCATAGCACTGTATATGTGCATGTTGTAACATCCAGCCCTTTCCCAGACATTAGTAATAAATTCCTCTTAGAGGAAAAAGGTGAGGTGACTCACCTGTCTAAGATCATATACAGTCAAAGAAATTGAGAGAAGAGACATGATTATGATGGCAATGGCATACTCCATGTAATCTTCAGCAAACCACAGACATACACTGAAAAGCTGGAACACGTAAAATGGATTTAAGACCTGTTTGGAGAGAAAGCAGTACTCAAGAGCTGGCCAAATTTAAATGCATACCAGTATACCAACCACTCCATCCTGTTAGAAATAGGCTAGAATAAGAGCTAATATGTGTGTTGTGTCTCCTGAACACTTTTCTAATTTTGTTAGCAGCGACTTCAGTCAAATCAGATTGGCCCACCTCCAGACAGAAGGGTCAAATAATCTGGACCAATAGGATGTTATCTGGGATGTGAATGACTCAGTCCAAGCTTTTTTTGCTTGTTTTGTTACAAGAAATATAACAAGCTGAGAAAAGACCAGGTTGTGCTGTTAGGATGGAGCTCATACCAATGGTACATCTCCACGCTCTATTTATACCACATATATCCAGTTCCTTACTGAAAAAAATACTGGCACTTTACAAGGTGTTGTACCCAGAGTCATGAGCTCATTAGATTTCCCTCCCATATACTAACTACTGATGTTTACCTACACGCTGCTGATTAAGAAACAGCTTTTGCCTGGAAGGTTTGATTTCCAGTTCAGCTTATAAACTGACTCTTGTAGAGCCAATAGAATGAGCTTCCAGGACAAAGGCATATAAATGCTGAGTGGCCATACAGGCATGGGGATGGAGGATAGGGAACAATAAAGAATAAATTAAGTTATGGTGATTTTATGGGACAGTTTTAAACAGGATTTGAAAATGGAATGTGCTTGATAAGTGAGTATTGGGAAGCTAATTCAGACATAGACTCTGTTATATTCCTTATACACACTCTGCTTCACCAAGTAGTCTAGAATAAAAGCAATAGAAATGCTTGACCTCTTTGATGAGTAGTTTCCAAATAGGGATCACTGGAACATCAATGGTGTTTGGCCCACATATAACTCTCCTGTATGGGATAAAGATACAACACTTACAGATAAAACAGTGACAATGTAGCTCAATCAAGGAGATGCATCTTTCAATAGTCCTAAGATTTTGTATTGATCCCAGTCTAAAGCCTGTGAGGCTCTTTCTCCAAGAAAAAGAAAAAAAATTAAATGCCCCTACAGCGCTTATGTCAGAAACCATGACTAGTGAAACCCACTTAAACAGACAAGAGGTATGACATAGCCTTTTAGGCAAATGTTTCCATCACACAAAAATTTGTTCCAAGCACCACAGACAAAGGAATTCTGCACCTAAACCTAAATGATCTAAAATCAAATAATTTTGCATAAAGCTAAGACTGATTTGAATATAATTTTCAACACAGTCTAAGGTCAGGATCTGGATTTTCAGTATTCATTCAAATGAAGGTAATTTTTTTATTTAGTAGTTCCAGGAACATCTATTCTGTAAATTGTCTAATGATACAGTACTTTGTGAGAATAAATTCAATGACCAAAACTAATGGATTCAGAAGCTCAATACAATTAAGTGAAGTGCCACTGAAGAAGCACACACTCAAGTTATCTGTACTGTCTCGTGGAGGCTTTATCTTACTCCAGATAAGAACTGATTAGAGTTAATTATACAACATAGTTATTTTCTTATTCAGAACAATAACAGGGATGGATACTGAGACATTTCAAAAGCTTTGAAAGGAATGCACAAAATTCTCTAGTCGTTTCCATTCAATTTTTCAAGCATGTCCATTTCATCTAAAATTATATGCGTGTAACTGGATTCAAAAGAAATTCAAGGAAATTGCACCGGCTGCATTGGGTTTACATCTCTGAAATCCATATGCTGAGTACTTGTGTTTTAAAATGTGTACCTGACATTCTGTTCGTTGCAGGTGAGACCAGAACCAAATTTGGCATGTATAGCTGAGCAAGTATGGTGGTCTTCTAGGGCTCTAAAATATAAAGGAAGTGTTTTCCTTAGGACGTTATGCACAAAGAAGCCTGACTTCCTCAGAGACTTGTGTAACCAGAGCGTTGAACTTACCCGACTTTCTGGAACAGTTTTGCATGGGTATCCCAGACATAGCGGATTTTTTGTACTTGGATAGTTTTCACCTGCAAAACAGGGACAACAATACATGCAACACAGCAAACAAAAATACTCCCAAACCAGCTCACAAATCTCAGATAGGCATCCTCACAGGGGTCAAGCACAGACAGAGAAAATTATATGTATAGCAGGGAAGGCTAGAAGACAGGATCACTTATACCACCACCCTAGTTATGTTATAGAGTGGGATCTCCACTTCAGTGCAGCTTCCAGTAAGTTTTGCAGATCTTTAGGTCAAACAAGTATAAAGCAATAAGGAACACCGCCCTCACTCTCATTTCACAGAACAAAGGGAAGACATCACCTAGGCAGTGGTGAGTACTGAGGAAATTGTCAGAGCCTGTCTTCAGCCAATAACTCCCTTATCTTCTGTTTAGCCTTGAGGAAACCCGGGAGCTTTGGGCAGCTTGCAGGCATAGCTGCAAGTCCTTCAGCTGAACAGATATGCCAATAGACAAGAACAGCCATTCCTGAGTCACTGCTAACACTAAGCCCTTGCAGAGCAGTTACCCATTAGGAACACATGCTGCCATTTATAAATTGCAAAAGGAATCTGTCCTACGCAACAATAACGAAACCTATTAGAGATAATGGTGCTTCATATCAGCTGAAAGAAAGCAAGACTATACACCTAAACCCATAAGTAATAACTTACACATAAGTCATAAAGAAACCAGCTCTAGGGGACTCTCCTTACCCAGCGCAATAAGCGTTATTAAGGCAAATGAAATCTACATTCAACTAATACACTGACTCAAAATGGAGCTATAACCACAGTCATTAACATAACAAGAGGTCTGTAGCTAGGATTTCATGCAATAGGAGCTGCAATATTTGCAAGGTTAAAAACTGGAGTGGGAAATAAGGGACTCCACTCGCTGACAGAACAGGTCCTTGGTCAGCTCTTGGGCACTACACATCACTCTGTGGACTTAGGTAGCTTAAATGGCAAACAGGCTTTATAATTGACGTATAAGTTGGAGCTTTTGAAATGCTAATGAAGGATTAAAAACTGGTTGCTCTTTGCTACTTTGAAATCTGTGCTTTTCTATTTAGATGTTTTGATTGATATTAAAGTGTTGTTCAAAGGATCTATTATTTGAGGGTTATATTGGGCTTTTTTATGTTACTAATCTGATCCTCTGAAGAATGTTACAAACTAGTCTTCACTTTCATACTGTGCCAGTTGATTAAACAAGCTGGCACCGAACTTTCTTATGTACATTAATATATACCCACATAAACCAGCAGTAATAGCAACAGCTTTGCTCAGCTAAAGTTAGGTTTATAATGAAAATATCTACTGAAAATTGCTGTTGATATAAAAATAAATGCTAACAAGATAGACATCTGTTTCCTGGAAGGGAATATAGCTTTCATGAGTTCCCCAATGCAGTGATTGAATGTCTGTAATCAAGAACCAGCTATTAGCAAATGCACCATTGCATTCCTATTACTCACGCCAATTTGATGTGTAATGCTAAGCAAGACATACAACTGAACTGTCTGGTACTTGTTCTAAAATGGGGGTAATTATATTTACTCAACTCATAAGGGACTTCGTGATCTGCTTGGATCAATTAATTATCTACCTTATCCCCAGTGCCCTACTGGGACCTCAAAGCTATGGAACTGGCAAAGAGCAGGAGCAGACAACAGCGCAAGACCTGACTCCAGCAAATGTAATTTTAAGCACAAATTGATGCACACAAAGACAAGAAAGCAAAAATGGCTTCATACCCTCCCTGATAAGGCATTTCTGGAAACATAGATGCAGTTTTCCCGAGGCACTTTTCTGTTCTATTCACCTTCAGTTGCACTCATTCCTGTTCTCATGTTATTGTGTGAGCTGTGATGTTTTTGTTCCTCACGGTTTCCCTTCAGACACACAGTCACCTCTCAGTTCCTTGACTGCTATGCCAGGCATCAGGTTCTGCTTTGGAACTCCAATTCTTCCCTACCAACCCCAATGCCTTGAAGCTCTCCTGCTTATAATGTAGGTCTTCTCTCAGGAGTAGTGAAGATTCTTTTTTCATAATCCAACCCAGAGTAAGAGACGATTTTTGCAGATGTGTGTACAGCTCTCTAAGACCCCTGGCTTGTTTTACCGCAGTTCACTGTGCTCATCAAGCTGCAAATTTCTTAGCTGGGTATGTTTCACAGCTCACTTTCACTTTATGAAGTATGGCTAAGATTTGCTGTCATTTCTCAGATGCTTCAGGGAATACTTACTTGCAAACTTGGCTTCATGATGGCTTTGTTGAAGACTGAGTCTTCATCAGCAGTAGATAGATAATCTGATCTACTTTTCATGAGTTTATTCACAGATATCCATGTTGCAGTCTTACGAGAATAAATCTGAAATTCATCCTAAATTCATATAAAAAAGAAGTGTCACGATTTCCCTCAGAATCAGACCAAAATCACTATCACCTTGGAGCGAATTATTACAGGAGGCCTTCCTAGAGCACTGCTCCAGCTTTTTTAAAGAACTAACCAACAGTGGCCTCCCAGCACCTGTGACTTAGAGATAAATCAGCAGAATGAGAGTAGAACAGTCCTGTCAAAATGTGAATACTGCAAATAACTCACTGACCATGGGTCTGGTGCTTGGCTGATAAGGATGGAATGTGAACACCCAGATCATGATCTAGGACAAGCAAACAGTACAGGACAATCTGAGGTGCGGTGACCATACTGTAAAGGAAAGATCAAATGAATCGAACAGTGCTGCACTGCAAAATGCATGTTTAGTGCCAATACCTTCTCAAAGTCATTCCTGTGTAAACACTTCATTAGAGCAAGTGTGTTAGCACCATGTCTACCTTACAGTTCCTCATAAAAGCTTTTACTGCAAACCAACTTAATGACCTTGCTGGTTTTTACAAAATAAGTTCAATACTGGAAATAACTGATAACTAGTGTTGGTAGTACAGTCCTAGAGATTACAGCAACTACTGCAACAAATACCCTCATGTTAAGTTTCAGTCCCAAACACTGAACAACATTCATTAAAGTAACTATGAGACTCACATATTCACTGTGTGAGCAGTTTGGCAAATAGAAAAAGCTGATCACCTCAGTCATCCAGGTTCTGAAAACACGGTTATGAAGTTTCATTTGGAAATGACAACAGAAAAAAAAGATTCTGTACCAAATATGAGTCCTTTTGAATAATTTAAGAGTTCAAAAAAGAACACTAATGGTGTTTATATTTATTATTTGTGCACTTTAATTCTTAAACTAGTACTTGGTTAGAATAACATTTATTTTCTGATATTTATCTTTAATTTAAATTTGTGAATGAGTAGATATTGGTATGTAGATTGAGATGGGAAGTGGTGCATAACTTAGGTTTACATTATTTGAACTAAAGTGAGCCAAAATTCAATAATAAAAGTGAGTAAATAGGCTCTTATGTTGCAACTGCTGAGACAAGGATGAATTATGAATTAAGGTTTTCTATGAAACAAAAGATAATGCCATGGATAAAACTGATGGTCTTGCACCCTCATTAGTAGTAGCCATCACATTTGAGAACTGACACAATATGAATATAGAGAAAAAAAGAAAACTGTCATGTTAATACAAAAAACATGAAGGAAATCTGAAATTGTCAAATGCCAAGACCATCCTTTGAGAAAGCTTCCTGATAACAAGAACATACAGTATGATTCAATTCTTGTTTGATTACATAAAGGATGATTAAAAAACTCATTTATATGAAAAGTGCATGGCATGGCAAATCCATTTAAAATGATACACAAAAATAGATGATTTAAAATTCAAACTTAGCTGAAGATTAAAAACAGAGATTAAACCTAATATGCGGCTTTTTTTTTTTAATAGCCACAGCCTATTAGGATGCAGGGTTTTTTCAGTATAAAATATTCAACAAGCAAACCTGTGATTTTCAAAACCCAAGATTGTAACTGCATGCTGCTCTGCTCATTTAAGAAGGTAGCTCAGATAACAGTGGTAGCAAGTGATTCATTTCGCAATTGCACATTTTACAGCTGCCATTGTTCAGGAATCTTTGAAGCAGAACAAATCAAACTTCTGGAGGTAAACCAACCCTGCCAGCTCCTGGAGCATTCAGGCTCAGCTGGGATTCAGAGGCAAGTCTCAGTTTGCTTCCTTTAGTGTTGCAGTAGCATGCATTAAATGAAATCAGGGTTTGTGTATGTCGCAGTGCTTCAGTACAATCCACAACAGATAGAAACCTTATTAGAAAACTACTGGCAAAACATATCACCCCTTTAACTGCAGGACTGCAGGCTTATTAGACCTGGGTAAGGAAAATGGAAATACACAACAAACAAAACAAGCAGTCTAAGCCTGCCATCTTTGTTATACTGATCCCTTATCATGCCTTCTTGGACACTGCTGGGACAGAGCTGGAAAAATCTTTAGTTTGTCCCATTGGCTAAATTTTGGCGAAGACGGCTATCTTTACCAGGACAGCCAAGCAGGGCAAAAAGGATCTGCTGGGACACTACCAGCTGAACAGATGCTTTAGAATTGGGAGCATTGTGCAATGTAGAAAGTACAGGAATAGTGGAAGGGAGGAGGAAGGACTGAAAGAAAATAACACAGTCTTGAAATCACAGGTATTACAGGTATTTTTCACCACTGTTTATTTCAGCTTCTCATCTGATCAGCTGCTATCCTCCATTCCAATCTTTATCTTACATATGATTTGTGGAATACTTGAGAGTTCTTCAGATCAATGACTTTAAACATAAAATATTACTGCAGGAAATTAGCAATGTGAGGGATTTCAACCAACCGGATTCCTTCCAATCAACTCATCTTCCTTAACTACACACTAGTTTAAAGATTTGAAGGCTAAAGTTGGCACCTACTGTTGTTCTGAGCAGAAAAACATCTGCTTCTTCCAAGCTGCAGCGGGTGCAGTTTGCCCACACGCTCCACTCTGGCTTCCAGTAAAACAGCAGCAGCAGAGCCCCACAAGACAAGATGTACCCAGCAATGCATGAGGCCTTTCGGCAGCCTTGGGTTTTGTAGCCAAAAATCTCCTGTAAAGCACAGACAAAATTAAAAATCATTACTATTTCTCTTTAGGAAACATTTGGAATACTGCACTATCCCATCATCCACTGCTCTCCCACAGGTACTGTTTGGTACGGTACTGTGAAAAAAAAAAAAACATAGAACCTTCTTTATGTGTCCTAAACATGACTAGAAAAAAAAATGTTGTATGTTCCACAGAAGTTCTCATCCTCCTCACTGGAGTATGATCAAACCTGTAAAATACTTCAATGTAGTTGTGAAACTCAGCATTAGACATTGTTACGTGTGTGTGTGTGAGTTGGAAAGATAACAAAATATAGTGGCCCTAAACCACAGGTCACAATCCAGGAACACAGATTTGCCTGGTCAGCTCTTTCAAGTTCCCTGAGTGAGGTGGCTGAAAAACTTGAACACATCTACGCGAGGTGCAGACCCAGGGCAACAGCTGAGACAGTGCTTGCTTCAGAATCAGACACAATACTGCTATCCTGCTGCAGCAGTGAGTCTTCACTCATGTATCTACACTTTAGAGGCTCAGTATCTCCACATGGTGCTGAATGACAGTGTGGCTGCACCAGCTGGAGCTGCTTTGCACAACTCAGCACAGACACAGCCTTTGTAGTGCTGTTACCATCTTCCACGACAGCTCCAGTACAGGGATTTTGGACTTTGCCAAGGTGCCCTTGTCCTAACATCCCAAAATAACACCACCACCAATAATAATAGCAACAATAATAATAATTATTAATAATAACAATAATAGCTGTTAACAAGAATAACTAATGAACACCCGTAGAATGCTTTATATAGTCAGAGGGTCAAAGGAAACTACTCATTGTAGCTGTATGAGTAGGTATTATTATTATTCCATTTTTTAAAATGAGGAAATTGTTACAGTGAGGGAAGGTGACTTGCCCAAAACTTCAAAGGGATGACTGTCAACATTGCAGTTTAAGAGGTGCCAGTTCTTGGTTCCAAGGCCAAATACCCTTTCTGTAGTGCTAGCAGGGACTTGGTAGAGGTGAAACAAAATGTATACAGTGAATTTATAGAGGACACCCAACCCCAATCTAAGATGGGAGATTGCATGGCTGCAATTACATGAGGTGACCAGGAGAATTTGCAAATAGAAGGGTTAGTATTCCTCAGCCTCCCTCTCCCTGGTATATCTGCAGCAATTGCGAAATCTCCTTCTGAAGATCAGATATCTGCAGCCACAGATATCACAAGATTCATTGGTAAGGTGAGAAGAAAATGCATTGTAATTGGAAGGATGAGTAATGCATAATCCCTGGTTCTGTGCTGGTGTTTTTGCTTGTTATGTGAAACGCAGGCCCTACCCAGTGGTTCCACATGCTGCCTCAGCCTACCTGTTCTATGTCATGCTCCAAAAGACAGACTCTGTCTTCATGGGTAATCTCCACAGGATTTCTAAAGGGAAGAAATTGGCAGCTGTGGGGGAAAAAGTATGGTAAACTACACAGGGATGTAGCCTGCATTGCACAGGACCTGGTGACTTTGAGATGCACATGCTCAGCATTTTCAAAGGCTTCTATAATTTCTGAGCACTCCAAGAGAATACAGCAACTCTGCAGCAGATAGAAGGAAACTCAAGGAGGAGAGCAGCTAGACAAGTTTGCTAGAAGATAGTTAGTGTGCCAGTCATGTGCTACTAATTTTCACATGATCCTATAAACAGTTAAAGGCCTCTCTATTTACTTCTGTCTAATTGTATCCTTCACAAAAAGGGTAAGAAATTAGTGTCAGCATCAACATACAGAATGGTACATAGAATGATGTGAACATGCTGTTCACAACAATGACTGACTCACAAGATCCATATGCTTGGATCCAGACTTTACAGCCTGTCAACAAGGCAAAGGAACTCCCAAGGAGGTAGAGATGCTCAAGGGAAAAACTGTAAAAAGAATATGCCTTAAGACTTCCTCCAGTAAATGGCTGGACCTGGAATAACTGGATCAATATTTTCAAATTGGCAGCGGCATGAATATCAGTGTTGGGAAGAATGAGATTGCTGCTATGTGCATCTTGCTTCTGCCAGTGAATCAATCCTTTAATTTCCAGCTTTTGTGCCTTACACTTACGGTCTCAGACATCAAGAAGGCTGTGGTTAATGCAATTATGAAGGGAAAGAGTGGGCATTCAGCATGTGATTGGTAGTCATTTGGGAATCATCTTCTGTTGGCAGTGTTCTCTGCTGAAATGCTGAACAATTCTCCAAGTCTGATATGACAACACAATCACAGAGCTACGGCAGACTCCGTTTCTCTGCATAGGAACCTATATACTAAAATATGTATCTGACTTCTCATACACCTGCATATATTTCCAGGACACAACCTTTCAATATTTACCTTCAGAATAAAACGTTCTGTTAGGTTGAAGTGTTTTTCCTGACCCTGTACCTTAGGTTGGAAGGGCTACAGTAATGAATGCTGCATTCATAAAAGAAACATATAGTAGGTATATAACTCCTCATTGAAAGAGAAAAAGCAGTAGCATACACAAACACTTGTCACTTGTCAAGCGGGAAGTCAACAGGGAAATTCTTTAGAAGAATTCTCAAAAACAATATCTTCTCAAAATGAAAAAGTGAACATTAGACCCGCAACATAAATGAAGAAGGGGGAACGGGCACACACATGATGCAGGTTTCTCAGCAGGTTCATCTAGTCACATGAATGCCTTACAGTAACAAGGGTTTCAAAATTCTTCAAGCTTATTCAGGATTCACTAGGCCTATACTCTAAAGATCTCCAAGCAAATGTGTGTCCACTATAGCAAACAACACTTCCAGGGCTGGCAGAAATCCTGGTGTTGATGTCAGCAGTAAGAACATGTGTTGCAGGCTGGTTTTAAATTGTTAAGGAAAAAAGAATAACTTTTCCTGTGTTGTATTCCACTGCACGAAGAGGCCGCACTGATACAGGCATATCTGTTTTGAACATGGGCCTCATTAATAAACATTTGCACTGTGACAACTTCTCTACTGTGTGAGCAGGATTTTAGAGTTCAATATGTGCAACTATGTAGCCAAATATCCTGGGTTCTCGAGGGCATCAGACTAAGAGGTGGTGGAAAACAAAGCTAAGATTAGCTATCCGTATGACTTCAAAGATCTTCTTGTTACCTCACAAGAGGTAGCACTGTCTACAAAAGACGCTGGTATGCAGAGCGCATCTCATGCCTGTTGAATAATTTTTAATAAATTGTAGTGTCCTGTAATACATTATTTCCTCATCTGTTAGTGTTTTCTTTCTCTTGAGACTCCCAACAGTCAGATGAGTGACCAAAATGGTTTAACTTTTGAGTGAAGTGTCTAGAGAGGGGGCATGGCTTACAGGACAGATAAAGTTGCCAGACCTGTTCAGTTGCCAGAAAACATGCTTATTCCAAGAAAGGTTCTTAGCTGCTTTTGCAATCATACAAAGCCAGTACTCAAGGCCATATCACTTTACTGTCCAGCAAGTCTTTGTTACTTATGTTTAAAAGAAAAATTGCTAAGTCATCTGCACAGCAAAATTTAAATGCAGAAGACCAACAAGTTCAGGCACTCTTTTCTATGGTGAAAACAAGGCCTGCAGCTACCACAAAGGACCCCAAGCTACAGCTGTGAACTATCATATTTCCGGCAACCCAATCACCAGGTACCTTATTATGAACAACCTGTTGCTATAACAACAGATAATAGGATTAGACTTGAAAGACTGGTTAAGATTCAAAAGGAATTTAATAACTGAATCTCATTCTTAACAACCAGAACCTGTTTCCTCAGAGGTTTGTTTCTGTTCCCTCTGAAGCCAGTAGCAACATTCACTGCTGTTCCATTAGGACCAAAGTTGTGTCTTTAAGACCCTGTCTCAATTTTAGGAGTTACATTTTCCCAAACTCAATATATGTAAAATTCCTCAATCAATTTCCCTTCAGAATTTTGGCATCCCAAAGGAAGCAGACAGCTGCCAATATGCAGAGGCAAACGGGGGTTCACCAGCTACCTGACTGCAGTTGTACTATTCCTACAGACCTAGACAACTGGGGAACGTGTGCCTAAGACAGGATTCTGGAAACTCTCCCTGAAACAGTAGCTTATCAAAGTCTACCACAATCTTTTGCACCACAGTACTTGATGCTTTGCACTTTAGAGTTTGTGCAAAGGGAATGATTACTCCCCAGCTGTACTGAGAGGAGTAATATATTGGCAGAGAGCGTAAAGCTCTGATTTTTCCTTCCTCTTCCTATTCCACCAACAATTACTTCTTATTAAAACCACCTGCAATAATATCTTTTTGAAGGAAAAAAAAAAAAAACAAACCCGAAAGAGCTAATTCCTAAAACAAATTTCTTCCTATTACCAAATTTATTACTCTCTCTGAGACAAGCTCCTGTGTCCGGAGTTCTCTCACAGAACTGAGATTTTCCCAGTAATACAAATAATTACAATGAGAGAAAGAGAGATATTATCTCATGCTACAAATATACACTGTTAAATTTTAGCTGGGTTCTGGGAGAGTGAACTCTAGTTTAAGCAATGTCCTCCAGCCACATAAAGTAATTCCAAAGATATGCACAAGGATTTATAGGATAGATTTCCTAAGTCAGAGTGATTATTCCTAACTACAAGATTTTTTTCTCATTAGAACTCCTCAACTTCCCTCATCTAAATGGACAGCTGGTTCAACACAGGAAAGCATTCCATGTCCAGAGTTTAAATAAACTACCTACGTGCTTTAAAAATTACTTGAACTATTTCAGTCTGAGAGAACTGCTGCACACACAGTGTCAGCTGTTGCACTTATCACACCAAGAGATGTCATCTTGTTTGAGGACTCAAGAATTGCTTCTTAATAATTTAGCTTAGGTGGATTAAACTGATTGCTAAAAATAATGTAAAAAAATATTTATCATGGCTTAGCATTTAAAAAAAAATCTTGCAGGATCACTGAAAGAAACATTAAGAGTCAGAACCACTTGCTATTGTTGTCAATAATTTAGCATGCAAGATTTTAACAAAGAAACAATGTCTGCATTGAAGTCTGTTTTACCCTGTGTATTCTTTCCTCTGCTTAACCATAGTTTTTCTTGTCTCTTTCTTACAATTTCTCTTACCTACATTCTACTTTCTTTTTCTCTTTCACAAAAGCATGCACTCAAGCTCTCTTATTTCTATACATCCATTGTGTTTTCCCTCATCCTCTTATAGGACCTTAGAAGTTCACAGATGTCTTCCACTCATACTTTTTTTTTCTCTCTCTCTCTTATCCATATGTAATAAAGACATATAGATATCTGTCAAATCTAGAAGAATTTTGCTATAATTTTAATTGCATCCACTACGCAACCGCTTTATCAATCTTTTCTCTTTGATTTTCATAAGGGAACCTCAGGTAAAGGAGCAAAGCTCAAGCTCATTGCAGGCACAGAGTCCGTGGCAATGTCAGATACCCTGGATTCGTAGTGCAGATTGACACACACTAGCTGTGCATGGAAAACCTCATAATCACAGTGCAGTTCTCTGAGAACTGGATTCATGGCACATGTGTTCACTATGACCCTGGTGAGAAACAAGAACATTACTGGGATGGACGGCTCCATGCAAGCACAACTTGGGTGTCACTGTAGTGCACGGTTGGAATTGGGTATGCAGAGTATAATAGCACCAGACAGTACACTTAAACCTAATTAGCTCAGGCTCAATTCTAGCACTGCTAGTCACAGTGTCAGTAGTAGGAAGAAAAAGGCAGAGCGTTTATGGTCCTACAAGGACAGGGCCAGGGTAGAGTACAGCCACAGAACCAGTAGCTGCTTGGAGCTGAGGAGCAGTGACGCGTCAGGACCAGGGCTAGAGTCGGGAGCAGGGCGCTTGTGAGTGGGTTCTGTAACTCGGCAGAACCAGTTGGATTCTGTGATGCACTGAGATCATCAGTCCCCACCCTCAGAGCCAGCGCCCTGCGCTTCCTGTAGTTCTCAATTCATGCTGTTGGGTGATTCTCCACTGCATTCCCCAGCACATCCCAGATTATCCAGATTTGTATTACACAAAATATGACATCCCCCCCACCCTGAATGGCAGAGGACTGAAAATAGGGATAAGAAATGCTCATTTTTTTCCATGACATGTGTCTTTTTCATTAGAATAGAATTCTTAGTGAGTAGATGTTGAAGATTTCTCTAGAATTTCTGGAAGTTAACAGTCATGACAGTTTGTAAGTGGTCACTGTGTTTCAGTCTCTTCACTGGGGCTGTTGTACACCCAGAAATCCTACATGAGCTCATAACAGAACTACAGTGGCTCTGCAGCATGGGAATTTTGAGAAGCACTGCATTTACCAGACATGCATGAGAATTGTTGCTGTACAGCTGCATCATGGGTCTGACATCTCCAGCAGAATCTGTTAGACAGACAGTACGCAGCTGATCTGTGATGCATGTTAACGCCAAAGCAGCTAAGAAGCACTGCATTTACTACAATTGTGCACTGAGCTTACTCTTTAAGAGAGGCACCCTGCAGTAGATAAGATATTTCATGTAAATATAAGAATTATTTCCATATGTTACAGAATGTATGTTAGCTTATTCCTCCCTGAGAAACTCTTGAAAGAAATATGGTAGTTCTGTACTTAGAAATTCAGCTTTATACAGGAGTTCAGTCCGGAACAGTGTTGCAAATTCAACAAACTGCATTTGCTAATAATTTATGCAAATGTAAGACATGGTTTTATCTTCCAGAGATAGCCAAGGTTCCCAGTCCTTATCTAAATGGAACTGACTCTAGAGATTTAGCTGCCAAATGGTTACAAACACTGCTCCAGCCCATCCCTCAAGCTGATACAAGACCACATCCACCTACGTTTATAACACCACATCAATAACCTGTTAAGCCAACCCCTGTTGCATTGGATAACCAATTAAATCCAGTGGGCACATAAAACTACTTTCTTTCTACTAAAAGAAAACTCTATCGCTTTCTAACGGTATGCTTCTGCTATGGGAACACCCCCACCATTCATAACTAAACTATAGACTGTAGTATGTTATTGCTTCAACTTGAAAAAGACCTAGACAGAGATAAAACTCACCATTTCATTCTCTTCTCCCTGGTTAAGCTTTGCATAATGGTTCTTGACAGGATTTTCCCCCATGTAATAACCCTCTGGAGACTCTCTAGAGCACCCTCAGGACAGGTCTTCAGCGTTGTAAGCTTGAACTTCCACATTGAGGAAGTGCTCTAAGTACACACCTTCCTTATAATTCTGCTGATATTTGAAGAATGGAGCTCCTCCCTCTCTGTGGGGTTAGCAGGTAATATTAATCCCTCCTCCCTTCATCCAGCTGTTGGAGTTTTGCCGCTGCAAGGGTAAATGTAAAACTCACTCAAAGACACTGCAAGAAACAGAAATTTAGATCTCACAAGTATTTCCCACAATATGACTCTGGGTCATAGCTCTGATAGGTCAAGCAAGTGCTGTTGGCATGCAAATTTCAGGGGAGGGCAAGAAGGGAATATTCTTCTTAGAGAGATTATGGAATCATTGGAGACCAGGAGTGTGTCCAAATAAGAAGGAAAACAAAACAGCCATGGCTGTTAAGACTCTTAGCAACCAGCCTGACCTAAGTGTTCAGCTGTGATCCCCACATATGCCTTGGAGAAAAAATCAACTTCTGGCATTGTAAACAGGGGCTCCAGGTTGTGCAGATGGATTTGTGCACTGATTTTGTGTCAGGATCCAGCCATGTAGGATCTGTAACCAGTATTTTTATTCATTGTTATGAATATCATCACAGTATTTCTGCCAACCTTACCACATAGCTTTGGAAAACATCATTTAAGTTATTTACTCACTCCTGGGGGTAAACAGTGTTCCCTACTGATGTCAGCAAGCTGGACAAAAATGTCTCTGACCTCCAAATCAGGGCCAAGAGGAAGCTGGCAGAAAAACAGCACTGGGGATTTTATCACCTCCTGTTTTTGTTACATTTGGGCTGCATTTGTTTATTAGTCTTGTGATTCATTCCCATTCTCACTATTATTTCCTTGTCCTTTGTTACTTTATAAGAAGTTACATACCTAATATTTTAGGAATGAGGTCAAGAAAGATAAAAATGGTCTCCCAGCAAATATGTTACGAAAACTAAAATATTATTTCTAGAGTGACTGAAACAGATCAAGAGGTAGCAAGTTAATTTCTGTTCATTAGCATTTTACTCCTATGTGGCATGGACTTGTACAAGTCTCAGACTTTTCAAGCACCAGGGAAAACTGCTGCCTATCCAGCAGTGGGCAGGCTTGGAGAAACTGAAATAGAAGAAATGCTTGGAGCAGAGAAGAGAAGATGTGGGGGATAGGCTAATGAATATAAGAAGGGTTGCCCATTGCTAACAATGTGAGCCAGGCACAGACCTGTAAACCAGGAGTTCATGTATGCACAGCACAGGGACAGGTATGTTTGTAAAATGCTTGTGACAAGCAGTTCACATTGGAGCTAAGCTGACTGATCTTGGCACCTATCACACTTTCAAAAGGAGCCTAAAAAATTCTTCACTGAAAGGATCATTAGGCAATGGAATGGTCTGCCCAGGGAGGTGGTTGACTCACCTTCCCTGGAGGGGTTTAAGGTGCGGGTGGATGAGGTACTGAGCGGCGTGGTTTAGAGATTGGTGGGAATGGTTGGACTCAATGATCCTGTGGGTCTCTTCCAACCTGGTGATTCTATGATTCAATGATTCTAGACCAGAGGCTAAAAAAAAAGAATATAAAGGATATAACACAGCTGTGTTAAGGGTGGTTTCTTGTGACAAGATAAAGGGGTCCACACCCCAGTTTCAGTATTACCCTCTTCTTCCTCCACTGCAACTCAGGTTAGCTTTGAGCCATTCAACTTTTCATTTTGTTCTTCTGAGACCCAGCAACAGGAACTCCAGCTATTACATGAGAATAAAAACTTTCAATTAAAATGCAATAGAGTTTATTTCTGATAAACTTGATGACATGAGAAAACTAGTTTCTGATAAACTTGATGACATGAGGATACAACTGCACAGCTACCTTTTCCAGGGCAGGCTGATGATTTCGGGAAATGACTCATTATTTTGGGAGGTGCCAGAGGTGGAAAACAGGAGTGTCACACATGCTTTCTGCCTGCTCAGCTTTTGCTGCTTCCCCAAATGCTAGCCTTGCTCTTTCTAGTGTCTGTAGAAGATTATGGTGCAGTCAAGGTCCTTGGTTGCCCTTTCACAGAGAAGACAGGTGAGCTGCATGCAGAATATCCCACCAAACTTGGGTTTCCAAAGAAGAATGAAGGTTCTATCCAATATATTTACTATTCATAGGCTTGGTACAGCTCTTACTGACAATTTTTGCTCATACAGAACACCCTTATTAGGGATATTTATATCTTCACAACCAAAAAAAAAGAAAAAACAAATTAAAGATGTAAAACTGTAATTATTTCTGTAGTTTGTCAACCTGTCATAATATTCCAGCAAAATCTGTTAATCCAGAACCAATGAAGATGGTGGTAGTTTTCATTTCCTGAGCAGGTTCACTTTCTTCTGGAAGAAACATCTCTAAGGCAGCCTAGGTCAGAACCTTCGGTTATTTGTTGCCCTCTACTGTTCAAAATAAGAATTACACATTAATTTAGAAATAAAAACCTGTATGCGTATCATGCCCTATGGAGTCTCACCATCAGTCTCATATATCATCAGTATCCTGAGCTGCATCAAAAGAAGCGTTGGCAGCAGGTTGAGTGAGGTGATTCTGTCCCTCTACTCTGCTCTGGTAAGACCACACCTGGAATACCGCACCCAGCTCTGGAGCCCTCAGCACAGGAAAGTCGTGGACCTTTGGGAGCAGGTCCAAAGGCCACCAAAATGATCGAAGGCTTGGAACACTCGCCCTCTGAAGAGAGGCTGAGAGAGCTGGGTTTGTTCACTGTGGAGAAGAGAAGACTCTGATGAGAACTTATGGTGGAAAACCTTTTAGCAGGACCTTTTAGCAATAGGACAAGGGGTAACGTTTTTGAACTAAAAGAGAAGTTTAGGCTAGACATTAGGAAGAACCTGGCCCAGGTTGCACAGAGAGGAGCTAGATGTCTCATTCCTGGAAACATTCAAGGTCAGGTTGGATAGGGCCCCGAGCAACCTGATCGAGTTGAGGATGTCCTGCTCACTTCATGGGGGCAAGGCTGGACAATCTTCATGGTCCCTTCTAATCCAAATTGTTCTATGATTACATGTTCATTCTTAATTTTAAACTGAAATGTGCCTAAAATAACAGATGTAAGTCAAAAATATGAGTAAAGTTAACATACAAAAGCAAAGGCAATATTTAAAACAAAGTTAGTCCATTAAATTTATAAATAAATCTAAAGGCAGGCAAGTAAGAGACAAAAACGTGTGCCTCACTGCATCCCTACAACTTTTATCTCAGTCCTGAAAATAAACATACATTCTATCTTTGTGCACCTTACTTGCCTCTGAGAAATCCCACTGTATGAACAGAAGCCTGGCCTACAAAACACCCCAAGTCCCTTCTGTTTAGTTCAGCAGGTGATACCCAGTACTGGGTGTAACACAGAAAGCAGCTGGTGAGAGTCCACAGGATAGCTCAGTGTAGAACGTGAAAGGAGTCAGAAAACATGGAAGAGGGAATAAGGGTTGTTTAAAGAAAAGGAGATTGAGAGGAGTCATTACACCAGTTTTCAAATACGGAAATACTAGTTGTACATAAGGAAAAAATAGTCTTCCCTGTGCCCACTGTGGGTAGAGTTAACTTGCTACAAGGAAGACTCAAAGCATGAGGGAAAACATTCTATTAAGGCTGGTGATCATGAGCATTACAAAGTGACCACTCCAATGCCTGCAATCTTTACGGACAGGTGAGGGATGCACCTCTCAGAAACAACAAATCTAAAAGTGATTCTGTGAGGGCAGATGGGTAAATCACTGGGTGTTAGAACTTCCTCCTCTACTTCCCACTTCCATGTGATTCTGCCAGCAAAAATCCCCCCACTGCACCTCAGAAAAGCCATTTGGACACATCTTGTGTATTCTAGCTTTCAAGCTAGTGTTGTCCCCTATTTCATGCGCTTCTTCAGTGTGACAACACCTGGGGAATATCTGGGAAACTTATTTAAACAGCACGGAAGGCACTGGTGCTACCAAAGGGGATAAGGAGAATGTATTCTGCACCTCATTTATTTACTACAAACATCCTGATCCCAGAGATGCAGACACTTAATATCTTCTATAAACATCCTGGCCTCTGCTCAGGGTTGTAGACACTTAGTCTTAAGAAAATTATGAACTCAGTAGTCACATAAACTCACAGTTGAAAAAGTGTGATGAAACAAGGAAAAGGATATCAGATGGGGATGATTTGTGATTCCTGAAGGATTACCTGAAGGGTATCCTTATCCTAATTAAGGATGTGGAAAGGAATGACAGTTTTGTGTTAAAGAAGAATTGTGTAACCTAAAGAATATATGTATACAATAGGTGTAACAATTGTATTAGCAAGGTGGAATTTTGAGCATTGGCTTTGCAGAAATCAGCCTTTGGGGCCTTCAGTATAATCACAGAACTGTAGAATGGTTTGAGTTAGAATGGATCTTAAAAATCATACAGTTCCAATCCCCTCCCATGGGCAGGGACACTTCCCACTGGATCAGGCTGCCCAAGGCCCCATCCGACCTGGCATTGAGCAATTCCAGGGAGGGGACAACCGCAGCTTCCCTAGGCAACCTGAGCCATTGCCTTGCCACCCTCACCATGACAAATTTCTTCCTAATGTCCAATCTAAATCTTCCCCTTTTCAATTTAAAGCCATACCTTCTCATCCTATCACCACATGCCTTTGTAAACAGCCCCTCATCAGCTTTCTTGTAGCCCCTTCTGGTACTAGAAGGTTGCTGTAAGGTATCTGTGAAGCCTTCTCTTCTCCAGGCTGAAGAATTCCAGCTCTCTCAGTCTCATAAGAGGCGCTCCAGCCCTCTGATCATCTTCATAGCCCTCCTCTAGACTCATTCCAATAGTTCCATATACTTATTATGTTGTGTTTTCCAGAACTGGACATAGTACTTCAGCTGGGGTCTTATGAAAGCAGAGTAGAGGGGAAGAATCACCTCCCTCAGGAGTTTCAGGTTTTTTTCTTTACCAATTTCAGGTAACACTCGTAACAGCCTCCCCCCAAGCCTGGCCCTCACAACCTTATCCAGCCTTGACCTTGGTCATGATACATCAACTAGTTACTGTTATGAAAAGTGGAGTATTTTTTATTTAAGCTAAACTAGAGTTAAGTTTCATCTAAGTAACATTATTTTTTGAAAGTTACACAGGTCTTTCTAACAGCATGTTTTCTTTCAGT
>WAAB01024432.1:14275-26473 GCA_013389865.1 Piaya cayana
CTCCCAGCCCCACACACGCCCCCAGCCACAGACAAGCCCCGATCCCAACACACAACCCCAGCCCCACACACCCCCCCAGCTCCACTCCCAGTTCCAAGCCTCGCCCCAGCCCCCCCCGACTCCATCCCCAGCCCTGCCCTCTGCCCTCTATCCCTACCCCACTTCACGCCCCCTTCTCCCAACCCCCCCAACCCTGTCCTCATGCCACAGGGGGCACCTCCTGTCCCTGTGTCCCTGCATGTCACCAGCAAGCCCTGTGCCCAAGCCCGTAGGCCTTGTGCCAATCTCCCCCATGTCCCACCATGTCCCCCGTGTCGCACCTCACGGCGGGAGATGTCCATGAGGACGGCGAAGCTGGTGAGATGGTGGCACTGGCAGCTGACGTGGCTCTGGTTGCGGAAGACGACCTCGCAGCCCCGCGCTGACCAACCGCCTGTGCCACTGGCCCTGTGTGACACACCAGGACCACCCCAGGACCCCTCTGTGAAACTCACCTGGGGACAACACCTGGGACACCTGTCCCACTGGGGACACCACACGTGTCCCCATCCACCACCCACCCATGACACCAAGTTCAGGGTTGCCAACCCACAGCGATGTCCTCGTGCCACCTGCCCGTGCCACCAAGGTGAGGGCTGCCTAGTGTGGCCTCATCGCTTTGTCACTCAGTGGTGACAGCAGGGACAAGACCGCCACCCTGTCCCCATGTCACCCACCCAGCTGTTGGCACCAGGGATGTGACCCCAGAGCCCTGTCCCCATGTCCCCACCAGTATAGGTCCGTCGGGCAGGGCTCTCTCCCGTGTCTCCCACTCCACCACCACCCTTTGTGTGACACCCCTGTCCTGCCCCATTTTCCCTGTCCCCTCACAGCAGGGAGTGGTTCCAGAAGACACAGATGGGCTTGGAGCGCTCCTGGGTCTCCAGCAGCCGGAATTGGAGGGTGATGGTCTTGGCCAGCACCCGTGGCGCCTGCGTCCCCGCCGCGTGCACGCTGATGCTCACCACCGGCGTGTTGATGATGGGGCGCTTGGGCACCCTGAGGACATGGGTCAGGGTCACCCCACAATGCCCCATGGCACCCCTGTCCCTGGTGTCCCAGCGCTCCAGTGCCCTCCCTTGCCCTGACACTCCTTGGGGACGTCACCGTCCCCCACACTTGGGCACCCCATGGGCACACTCCCTGTCCCCCCACATCCCAGCACCCCATGGGGACCCCCTTGTCCCCTGTACCCCCATTCCCAGCACCCCACAAGCATCCTCCTTATCTGCTCGTGTACCAGCACCACGGGCACCCTGTCCTGGATATGTCTTGAGGACACTTCTGTCCCCAGTGTCCCAGCACTCTAAATCCCTCCCTTGCCCTGGCACCCAATGGGGACCATCCCTGTCCCCTGTGCCCCACCCTTGGGCACCCTATGGAGACCCTCCCTCTCCCCCATGGGAACCTTCCCAGGCCACCTCTGCCCCCAACCTTGGGCACCCCACAGGCCCCTCCTTGGCTCCCCCTCTCCCAGTGCCCCACAGATGCCCTCCCTTGCCCTGGAGCCCCCAGTCCCCTCCGCAGCCCCCCGTGCCCCCTCTGCTCGTGGTACCTGAGGCTGCGCTTGTCACTGTCGTACTGCTCGGGCAGGAGTGCTGCCAGCGTGCGGTAGATGATGACACTGGCGATGGCCTGGTCCTTGCTCAGTGATGGGTGCCGCTTGTGGCGGGTCACCAGGGTCACCTCCTCCTGCTCTTCCTCCTCTTCCTCCTCCTCCTCAGCAGCATCTTCCTCCTCCTCCTGCACACTTTGCCCTGCTGGCCCGTGCCTGGTGCTGGAGTCTGGGCAGGGGTGGTTGGCAGGGCTTGCCACGATGCTGTGCCAGCCCCAGGGCCACGCTGGGGTCCCCAGCCCTGCCAGTCTCATAGCAGTGTCCTCAACCCTGCCAGCCACACGGCCACACCAGGGTCCCCCCACCCCTGCCAGCCCCATGGTCACATCAGGGTCCCCCCAACTCTGCCAGTCCCATGGCAACATTGGGGTCCTCAACCGTTCCAGCCTCCCAGCCACACTGGGGTCCACCCAAATTTTCCAGCTCCTTTCTGGGATCCCCGACCCTGCCAGCCCCATCCCAGTGTTCCCAACCCTACCAGCCTCACGGCCACACCAGGGTCCCCCCAACCCTGCCAGCCTCAAGCCAGTGTCCCCAGGCCAGCCAGCCCCATGGCCATGTGGGGGTGCCCCCCAAGCCTTCCAGACCCATGGATGCAACAAGGTCCCCCACCCTGCCAGCCCCTGACGTGTGGGGGTCCCCAGCCCCCCATTCCCCTGGACTCACGCTTGCCCTCAGGGGGCCGAAAGACGCTGTCGGGCAGGATGATGGTGGTCTCCAGGTCGGGAGGCTTCTCCCCTCGCAGAGCCTCGTAGCGCGGCAGCCGCGTGCCCGCAAAGCTGCCCTTGTCCAGCCGCACCACCGACACCACTGCAGCACCACGGCACCCGTGTGCCTGGCACCCATAGCCCTGGGACCCATGGACCCCAGCACCTACCGACCTCAGCACCCATAGCCCTGGCACCCAGGGACCCTGGCACCCACAGACCCTGGCACCCCTGGACCTCAGCACCCACAGACCTTGGCAACCACAGATCTCAGCACTCATGGACCTCAGCACCCACGGACTCTCATACCCATGGACTCCAGTACCCACAGCCCCAGCACCCATGGACCCTGGCACCCACAGATCTCAGCACTCATGGACCCCAGCACCCATGGACCCTGGAACCCATAGCCCAGGTACCCATAGACCCCAGCACCCACAGACTTTGGCACCCACGGATCTCAGCACTCATGGACCCCAGCACCCATGGACCCTGGAACCCACAGACCCCAGCACCCACAGCCCTGACACTCATGGACCATAGCACCCACAGACCCTCACATCCATGTCCCCCAGCACCCATAGTCCTGGCATCCATGGACTCCGGTGCCCATGGTGCAGGTCTCCAGGTAGGTGGACCCCAGGCACACGTGTGTCCCCTGGGCACCAGTCGTGGGGGGCACAGGACTCATGTCCATGTTCCCCAGACACACACGTGTGCCCTGGGCACACACATATCTCTGTCCCCAGGCACACACTTGTCCCTGAGGCACATACATGTCCCCAACACACTCATAACCTCAGAGCACACATGTTCCCCAGGCACACGTGCCCCCAGGCACACCCATGCCCATGTCCCCGGTACAGGTGTCCTTGGGCACATGCATGTCCCCAGGCACATAGAATCACAGAATCACCAGGCTGGAAAAGACTCACCAGATCATTGAGTCCAACCATTCCCACCAATCACAAACCATGTCCCTCAGTGCCTTGCCTACCTGTCCCTTAAACCCCGCCAGGGAAGGTGACTCAACCCCCTCCCTGGGCAGCCTCTGACACTGCCCAATNTTTCAGGCAGCTGGAGAGAGCAATGAGGTCTCCCCTCAGCCTCCTCTTCTCCAGGCTAAACACCCCCAGCTCTCTCAGCTGCTCCTGTTGTTCTCCAGCCCCTTCACCAGCTTCGTCGCTCTTCTCTGGACTCATTCCAGAGCCTCAACATGCTTCTAGTGGTGAGGGGCCCACAACTGAACACACGCACACCCCCCTGTGTCCCCAGGATCCCCACTCACCAATGTTGGGGGTGACAATAGTGAAGGGGCTGAGGTAGGTCTGGGGCATGTTCTGTGCCAGGGCGCTGGCGTAGTCCTCGAAGTGCTTCAGTAGCCAGGCTGTGCCCCCCTCCGTCTGCTGGATCAGCTCCCAGTGCCGCTTGTTGCTGGCGTCCAGCAGGGCGCTGCCCACCCGCAGCAGGTTCTGGGGAGAGCAGTGAGGGGGTTACACCAACCCAACCCCTCCTGCACCAACACCCCCTCCTATTAGGGTGCCCATCACCCCAGCATCTGGGCTCCTGTGCCAACCACGGGAAAGGCACACAAGGGTGCCCGTCACCCTGGTATCTGGGACCCTGTCCCCAGCTGAAGGGGTACCCATCACCCTGACATTTGGACTTTTGTCCCCAGTTGAGGAGGTGCCCATCACCGAGGTGCCTGGGCCCTGCATTCATCTGAGACGGTGCCTATCACCCCGGTGTCTGGGCTGTGCCAACACGCCTGCCAGTGAGGGCCCCCATCACCCCAGCGTTTGCCTAGATAAGAAGGCAACCACCACCCCGGCATCTGAGCTCCTGTCCCCACTTGAAGAAATGCCCATCGCCAAGGTGCCTGGTCCCTGCATTCGTCTGAGAAGGTGCCCCCTCACCCTGATGTCTGGGCTCCTGTGTCAACACGCCCTCCCTTAGGGGTGCCCATCACGCTGATTGAGAGGGTGCCCATCACCCTGGTGTCTAGGCTCTTGTGCCAACATGCCCTCCCCTGGGGGTGCCCATCATCCCGATCGAGGGGGTGCCCATCACGCTGGCTCCTGTGCCAACAATCCCCCCCGATAAAGGCACCCATCACCCCAGCGTTTGGGCTCCTGCTGCTAATTAAGAAGGCAACCATCAACCTGGCATCTGAGCTCCTGTCCCCACTTGAGGAGGTGCCTATCACTGAGGTGCCTGGTCCCTGCATTCATCTGAGAGGGTGCCCCTCACCCTGATGTCTGGGCTCCTGTGCCAACACGCCCTCCCTTAGAGGTGCCCATCATCCTGATTGAGGGGGTGCCCCTCACCCTGATGTCTGGGCTCCTGTGCCAACAACCCCCTCCAATGAGGACATCTATCACCCCAGCGTTTGGGCTCCTGCCCCTAATTAAGAAGGCAACCATCAACCTGCCGCGTGAGCTCCTGTCCCCAGTCGAGGAGGTGCCCATCACCGAGGTGCCTGGTCCCTATATTCATCTGAGAGGGTGCCCCTCACCCTGATGTCTGGGTTCCTGTGCCAACAACCCCCTCCAATGAGGACTTCTATCACCCCAGCGTTTGGGCTCCTGCCCCTAGATAAGAAGGCAACCATTGCCCTGGCGCATGAGCTGCTGTCCCCAACTGAGGAGGTGCCCGTCCCCATGCCACACACCTCGGTGAAGTGCACGTCCTGGGTGGCAGCCAGGCGGAAGCCGCGCTGGTGGCTCTCGTGCTGGAGCAGGCGGCTGGCCAGCCGGTACGCCAGGCGCAGGTCGCTGCCGAAGTAGGCGGCCGTGCGGCGCGTGGCCTCGTGCAGCTGCAGCGCCACGTGCCGCGACTGCGCCGGGTCCAGCGACGACTCGTTGCGTGCCAACCGCTCAGCCTGCCAGGTGGTACCGTCAGCAGGGGACACGGCAGGTGGCATCGTCCCCACGGCCGTGTCCCCCGCCACCACTCACCCAGCCCCGGAGCGCGGCGAAGGCCAGTGAGCTGCAGTTGAAGAGGTTGGGGGGCAGCCAGCCCTTGTGCTCGTCACAGTGCCGCACCGCCGTGCCTAGGGGACAGGGGGACCGCAGTGACACTGGGGGGTGACCACCCCTGCACCAGCCCACTGGGGACACGGCCAGGGTCATCCCATTGCAGCTCCACGCCAACAACGCCACCACAGCGTGGCCTCCTGGACATCCCAGTGGTGTCACCACAGTGCCACCACCCCAGCTCTATCTCGCTTTTGCCACCACCATATCTGTCCCTTGTCCTGTCCCAGCAGTGACACCACGGGGTCACCATCCCATCCCTGGCCCCGTGGTGACACTGTGGGGTCATCCCAACACAGCTCCAAGCCAACAACGCCATCACAGTGTCACCTCCTGGACATCCCAGCAGTGCCACCACCTTAACTCCATCCTACCAGTGCCACCACCATGTCACTGTCCTGCCCCATCTCACCAATGACACTACGGTGTCACGTTGTCACACCACAGTGTCATCACTCTGATCTATCTCAGCTTGGCCACCACCATGTCATCCCCCAGCAATGCCACCACCCCACCTCAGTGGTGCCACCATGGTGTCACTTCCCTTACCCCATCCCAGTGGCACCACCACAGTGTCACCTCCCCATCCCATCAGTGCCACCATGGCATAGCTCTCCAGAGCTCTGTCCCAGTGCCACCACGGTGTTGTCTTCCCTCATCTGAGCGGTGCCACCATGGCATCACCCCCTGACCCCTTCCCATGGTCCCACCACAGTGCCACCTCTCCCCTGTCCCCGTGTCCCCACATACCAACGGAGCCCTTGGGGCAGGGGGCCACGGCGGGCAGCCCAAAGCGGGTGCGGGGCCACCAGATGCTGGCCTCGATGGCCCGGGGACAGCTGTCGTAGTTGACTGTGGGACAAAACTGGGTGTCATGAGGGGGTGACAGCGGGCAGGTGGCAGTGGCACCCAGTTGCCAGCACACAGGGTGACACAGGGTGACAGCAGAGGCACTCAGGGTGACAGCAGAGCGATAACAAGGTGGCAGTGGCACCCAGTTACTGGCACCAAAGGTGACACAGGGTGACAGAGACACCCAGCTGTCAACATCCTGGGTGACACAGGGTGACAGCAGAGTGACAGTGGAACTCAATTGCCAACAGTCAGGGTGGCACAGTGTGACATAGGGTGACAGCAGGGTGACAACAAAGTGACAGTGGCACCCAGTCACTGGCTCCTAAGGTGACAGCAGGGTGACACAGGGTGACAGAGGCACTCAGTTGCCAGCACCCAGGTTTTACAGGGTGACATAGGGTGACAGGAGGGTGACAGAAGCCACTCCACTGCCATGGCCTAGGGGGACAGCAGAGTGATACGGGGTGACCACAGGGTGAAAAAGGCACCTGGTTGCCAGCAGCCAGGTGACACAGAGTGACATGGGATGACAGCAGGGAGCCCCGGGGTGCCCATGACCCTGTCCCCGCACCTTCGCAGCCGGTGGCTGTCACCTCGGCGAAGGGGTTGTCGCAGCGGTCACAGTGGCGGCCGATGACGCCGGGCTTGCAGGGGCACTGCCCGCTGGTGGCATCGCAGCGGCGTGACAGGGCCCCGCTCGGGTAGCACTCGCACAGCAGGCACGAGGCGCTGCCCGACGGGCGGTAGTGGTTCTCCTGGGGACAGCGATGTCACCAACCCGCCACAGCGGGATGGGGACAAGGACAGGGAAGAGGGTAGGGATGGGGACAGGAATGGGGCTGGGGACATGAGACAGGGATGAGGACAAAGACAGGGACAGGGATGGGGCTGGGGTTGGGGCTTGGGACATGAGACAGGGATGAGGACAAGGACAGGGACAGAGTGGGACAGGGAAGTGGGTTGGGATGTGGACAGGGATGGGGCTGGGTAGGGATGGAGACAGGGATGGGGATGGGGACATGAAACAGGGATGCGGACAAGGACAGGGACAGGGATGGGGCTGGGGTTGGGGACATGGGACAGGGATGGGGACAAGGACAGAGACATAGATGGGGACAGGGGTGGGGCTGATGATGGGGACATGGGACAAGGATAGGGACAAGCATAGAGTCACGGATTGGGGCAGGGAAGAGGGTAGGGATGGGGATAGGGATGGGGATGTGGGATGGGGATGGGGACAAGGACAGTGACAGGGCTGGGGACAGGGGTGGGGATAGGGCCATGGGACTGAGCTGGGGACAGGGGTGGGGATAGGGCCATGGGACTGAGCTGGGGACAGGGAAGGTGACACAGTCACCTTGCAGCGGCACTCGCCCGTTGTCTTGTTGCAGTCGGGGTCGAAGCCCTTGGTGACGTCGCAGTTGCAGGGGCCGCAGGTGGGGTGTCCCCACCACCCCCGTGGGCACGGCTGCGCCTCCCTGCGTGGGGACATGGGGGGCACGGCGGGTGTGACAGGGCCCCATGGCTGGCACTGCCACACGCCCCCTCGCACAGCCACCGCGCCACCACGGCCACCTCCGTGCCACTGTGGCCTCATGCACACCCACCGTGACCTCCAGGTGCCCCCTTGCACACCCCTCCCACCCATCCTACCCTCCCTGTGCCTCCCTTGCGCACCCACTGTGCACCTCTTGCACACTCATCATGTCCTCCCAGTGCCCACACTCACTGTGTTCTCACTGCGCCCACCCTTGCACACCCACCCTGCCCCTTGCACACCCACCGGGCATCCTGTGCCTCCCCTTGCACACTCCCCCTGTCCCTTGCCCACCCACCCTGCCCCTTGCCCACCCACCAGGCCCTTCCCTTTGCACACCCACCATGCACTAGTGCCAACACCTGCACACTCACCCTGCTCCTTGTACACCTATTGTGCCCTCCATGCCCACTCTGCTCCTTGCACACTCACCCTGTCCCTTGCCCACCCACCCTGCCCCTTGCCCACCCACCAGGCCCTTCCCTTTGCACACCCACCATGCACTAGTGCCAACACCTGCACACTCACCCTGCTCCTTGTACACCTATTGTGCCCTCCATGCCCACTCTGCTCCTTGCACACTCACTCTACCCCTGCACACACATCACGTGCCCCTGTGCCCACCCTTGCACACTCACCCTGCTCCTTGTACACCTGTTGTGCCCCCCATGCCCACTCTGCACCTTGCACACCCACCACGTGCCCCTGTGCCCACCCTTGCACACTCACCCTGCCCCCTGAACACCCAGCAAGCTCTCCCTATGCCCACCCTGCCCCTCGCACACCCACCATGCCCTTCCCTTGCCCAACCATGCACACCCTCCCTCTCCCTTGCACATCCACCGCACCCCTTGTGTACTGACTGTGCTCTCCAAGTGCCCACCTTGTCCCTTGCACACCCATTGTGGCCCCCACGACCACTCTGCTCCTTGCACACACACCCTACCCACTGCACATCCACCACGTACCCTGTGCCCACCCTTGCACGCTCACCCTGTCCCTTGCCCACCTACCTCACCTCTTGCACACCTATTGTTCCCGTCATGCCCACTCTGTTCCTTGCACACTCACCCTGCCTCCTGCACACCCAAGACATTCTATGCCCAAATCTGCCCCTCACACACCCATCGTGACCACCCTCTGCCCACACTTGCATGCATGTCCCCTGTGTCACCCCACCCCTTGCACATGCGTGTGCCACTCACCGGTGCTCACAGTAGGGCCCGAAGTGGCCCTGGGGACACTCGCAGGCGTAGCCGTGCAGCGAGCCCGGTCGGCGGGCACACGTGGCGGGGGGCTGGCACGGGTTGAGGGCACACGCGCTCACACAGCTGTCACCAAAGTAGCCTGGGCACAAGGATGGGCACGTTGAGGACAT
This sequence comes from Piaya cayana, assembly GCA_013389865.1. Classification (NCBI taxonomy): domain Eukaryota; kingdom Metazoa; phylum Chordata; class Aves; order Cuculiformes; family Coccyzidae; genus Piaya; species Piaya cayana. The sequence continues at coordinate 23,442 of WAAB01024432.1, forward strand.
CGCAGGGAAGGGGGACATTGCCCTGGGGTGGGGGGGCAGCACCAGGGAGGGTGGCCGTGCCTAGGGACAGTGGCAAGGGGGTGGCAGTGGCCTGGGGACAGTGACAGGGAGTGTGGCAGTGCCCTGGGGAGAGTGACAAGGGGGGGGAAGTGGNGAGTGACAAGGGGGTGGTAGTGGTCTGGGGGCGGTGACAATGAAGGTGGCAGTGCCCTGGGGAGGGTACACGGGAGTGGCAGTGCCCTGGAGAGTGTGATGGGGAGGGTGGCAGTGGCTAGGGAGAGTGACAAGGGGGTGGCAGTGCCCGGGGAGCAGTGACATGGAGGCTGGCAGTACCTAGGGAGGGTAGCAGTGCCTAGGAAGAGTGACAAGGGGGAGGCAGTGCCCTAGGGAAAGTGACTAGGGGGTGGCAGTGACCTGGGGACAGTGACAGGGAGGGTGGCAGTGCCTAGGGAGGATGACAAGGGGGTGCCAGTGCCCTGGGGAGGGTGACAAGGTGGTGGCAGTTCCCTGGGGAGGGTGACAAGCAGGTATCAGTGCCAGGACATGGCAGTGCAGGGGTGCCAGTACTGGGGGTGGCAGTACTGGGGGTGGCAGTGGCAGGGATGGCAGTGGGGGTGGCAGGCGCGGTGGCACTCACCAGGGTGGCAGCGGCAGGAGAAGCTGTCCCAGTCGTCGCTGCAGAAGCTGTTGGGGGGGCAGGGCCCCGAGTCGCAGGGGTCTGGGGGGGCGCAGCCGCCCTCCACGTTCACCACCTCCGCTTGTGCCACACTCAGTGCCACCGAGCCCACACGCACACCCTGTAGCACAGCCATGTGTCACCATTCTGCGATGTCCCCATGCCCCCGTGCCCACACCCATTGCCCCCATTGCTGTGTCCATGTCCCTGTGCCCCTGTCCACATGTCCTGTTCTATATCCCCACACTCTCTGCCCACATCCCTGTGCCCACACTCATGTCCCTGTGTCCCTGTGCCCACATCCCCATGTCCTGTGCCCACACCCATGTCCCTGTGCCCATGTCCCCATGCCCACATCCCTGTGCCAACACCCATGTCCCTGTGCCCCTTTCCCCATGTCCTGTGCCACATCCCTGTGCCCACACCCATGTCCCCCATGACTGCCCATGTCCCCATGCTCATACCCCTGTCCCCCAGCCACCACCCCAGTGCCAACGCGCCCGTGTCCCCTCCCTGTGCCGTGCCCGTACCTGCAGGCAGCCGCGGAAGCCCTGCTCCACGGTGCCACCGTCCCCTGCCAGCCCCCCCAGGCTCAGTGCCCGCAGTCGCAGCCCCTGCAGCTCCACAGCCACGTCAGCCACTGCCTGCGGGCACAGGGGGAGCTGAGATACCCAGAGGTGCCACTCACAGCACCCACTGCAGGAGCAGGGCAGGAGGCCTCCCCATGCCTCAGTTTCCCCGCGAGGTCTCGGCCTACCTGGTGGCGGCCGTAGTCGAGGGCAAGGAGGAGGAGGGTGGCGGGGGTGTCCCTGCCGGGTGCCCCCCGCAGTTCCAGCTGGAGATGGTGCCAGTCGCCGTCGTTGACCTTGGCGTGGGGCAGGCGCAGCCAGGCCAGCCGAGATGCCCCCTGCCACACACCCGCTTCGGCCTGCCCCTCGCTCAGCTGGGAAAGGGACATCGGGGACCCCTGTCACCCTAGGGGGAGGCCTGGCACTGCACCCCCTCCCCTGGAAATGCCCCCCCCGAAGCTGGCACCTTCTGGCACTGCCCCCCCAATACTGATGCCCCCAACACTGATACCCCCCAGCACTGATGCCCTCAGCACTGATCCCCCACAATACTGCTGCCCCCCCAGCACTGCTGCCCCCCCCAATACTGCTGCCCTCCAGCACTGATGCCCCCCAGCACTGATGACCCCAGCACTGCTGTCCCCCCAACACTGATCCCCCAGCACTGATGCTCCCCCAGCCCCCTGCCCCACCTGCATGGTGATGGTGGCTGTGCCCATGCTCGCCTGCAGCAGGAGCCCGTCGGGGTGCCGGGTCCGGAACAGGAGTGCCAAGTGCCAGGGCAGGGCGGGGGGCAGTGCCAGTGCTCCCCACGTCACCCGGCTGCTGCCCAAGAACCGCTGTGCTCCCCCCAGCTCTGCGGAATGTGGCATGTGGGGTGTCTGTGCCTCTCCCCAATGCCGCCCCGTGCCCACCCTGTGCCACCCAGTGCCCTCCAGTGCCTCCCATGGCCCTACAGCTCCCCACGCCAACCCAGAGACCCCCAGTGCCCCCTAGTGCCCAGTCCATGCCATCCAGTGCCCTCCCAGCTTCTCAGACCCACCCCATGCCTCCCATGCTCCCCCAGCTCCCCATGCACACTCAGTGCCCACCCAGTGCTCTCAGTGGCTCCTGGAGTCCCCCATGCCCACCCAGTGCTCCCCGTGCCCTGCCAGTGCTCCCCATGCCCACCCTGTGCCTCCAAGTGCCACCCAGTGCCCCTCAATGCCACCCAGTGCCCCTCAGTGCCCCCACATCCACCCAGTGCCCCCCAGCACCCCCCATGCCCACCCACTGCCCCTCAATGCCCCTCACACCCACCCAGTGCTCCCCAGTGCCTCCCATGCCAACCTCGTGCTCCCCCAATGCCCACCCAGTGCCCGCCAGACTCACCAGTGCTCTCCAGTGCCTCTTATGCCCACCTCATGCTCCCCAATGCCACCCAGTGCCCCCCAGTGCCCCCCATGCCCACCCAGTGCCCCCCCATACCCTCCTGACAGGTCTTGCCCCCAAAGCCGGGTGGGCAGCGGCAGCTGAACCCATCCCACTCGTGCACGCAGGTGCCACCGTTATGGCACGTGGTGCCATCACACAGTGTCTTCTTGGCAGGACAACCTGGGGGGGCACAGGTGTCACACAACCCCCTCCCCACCCCTCCTCCCCCAACACCCAGAACCCCAGTCTGGCCCCACACCCCCCAGGTGAGACCCTTGGGCCCTGTGTCCCGAGTGTGCCAATGGTTAAAGGGCACAGACATCCCCCCGGGCACTGCCCCCACAGCCCTGGCACCCCCAGACCCTAAGCCCCCC
>WAAB01024433.1:0-38931 GCA_013389865.1 Piaya cayana
CCTGTAACAGACGCCTATCACACTAAATAGTACTAAATAGCCAAGACAAGCGAACCTTCCTGAGAGTCTCTTTTCTTTTTATGCCTGTATACAAAAGATTAAAAATCTGCAAACTACCATAGAAAACTCCTTGATTTGACATTCAGATGCTATCCTGTGCCTTGAGCCAGAAAAATAAATAAAATTTGGGGTCTATTCTCAAATGAGTAAGTTCTATGGCTGATGATATAAGCCATCACCAATTACATGCCTCATCTATTTGAAGATAGATAGGCTGACTTTGCTAGAGAAGTGCAGCAGCTGACATCAGCCTGCAGAGACAATTGATACTACATTTAAACTAAGAGAGGAGTCATATTGTAAACTGCAACACAAATTGAAGGTGCTTACAAATTATTTTCTTACTTATCTCCACTCCATTTCTTACCCAAAGCATGTACTCTATTGCAGATTGTAAATCACTCCAGGTGGGAGGGCAGGTGGGAGTAGAGAAACATCTGGCTAAAAATGATTGTTCTTTCTCCTTTTATGTTTACATGCATTCATCTGGCTGTTACCAGACTGTTTTAGTGCTCTTCTTCTAAAGAAAATACTCTAGTTTTCTTCTGAATTCATTTTCCCCATGTGTTCATTATTCTGTACTTCACAGTACTTTGTTTCTCTGGATTTAGGTTGTATTGACTTAGTTTCTTTGTTCATTACTAGTACTCAAATGTAAAGCTCTCAGAAGTCAGCCCTTTTCCATAACTAGTGTATTGGGTGCATTATTTTGAAAACCATAAGGTGCATAATAAGCATTTTAGAAAAACCACATATTGGACATATCTTTTTAAAATAGTAATAGAAATGGGATTCTAGGCCCACAGATTTTCTTTTCCTCCCTTCTTCATTGCCTTCCTTCTTTCATATGAATGCTTTCATACCTAAGAGCAGGTAAGCATTTTTCTGTATCAACCACGACTTCTCTTATTCAGATGCGGTAAAAAAATATTTGCTGTTATTTTATTAAACAACAATCCATACCATAAACTAGATTAATTTGTGTGTCCAGAATTTATTTGAGACTACACTCCTTCCGTAAATCTAATTGGAAGAGATTAAGTGTTCCAAATACCATTGGTTTAAGTAGACATGACAACATAAAACCCATGAGAGCATTCCTTGCCAAAAGAGCTTAATGCCTCTGAGGCACATACTAATGTATCCAACAGGTTCTGGGGTATCTGGATTTCCCCTTATGTGATGCTATAATCAGCCCTGTGTGGAGGGCTGAGTACTCTCTATGTGGGTTAATACAGAGTATTCTTTCTGGAGTCTTTCCCCTACCTGCTACTTGTTTTCCTTTCAATTAGGAAAAACAACAGTCCCCCAAGAAAACCAAACTAAGTGACATTAGTCCACCCACAGATTCAGAGGCAGCATTCCTGGGGTAGAGCAGCTGTCTAGTTATGCACAGCCATGAACCGACCAGGTATTTCACTCCTTGGAGCTGAATCATGATCGATGTCAGTTTTTTACATCATGATATATCTGGATACAATTGCAATTTGGTAGGAGTGCTGCATCAAACTTCAGAATTACAACATCTTTATAGAGTGGGGACCGTAGCAACTGGTTATTATTTTGACCTTGGTCCTCAACATCCATATGCTAGTTTCTATCTGGTGCTCCATATCAACTGGATATAAGTCATGGCACAGAAAATTCTTACAGGCATTCTACAGGTTTGTTCCAGTAGTAGTCACAGGAATTTTGCCCAATTTGTTAAGCTTATGCTTAACATGGTTCGTAACTACACATGTATTTTGTAGATTACCACCAAACTGAAATGCGATGACTGCATAAAAATATTTGTGCTTGCATTATATTTTGTAGAAAAAAATTAAATATTATAATCTATATAAGTTCATTTTTTCCTGACTTTCTCAGTTTATTATTATTATTATTATTATTATTATTATTATTATTATTATTATTATTAAATCCATTGTTCCATCTGTTGGTTTTGTTTATTTCCTAACAGAAGGCAACTCTGTTATATTAAAAAAAAATAAAGCAAAACTGATGTTAATAGATTTTTAAGTCCAAAGGGATCTGTATAAACCTTTAGTTTGACCTGAATAAGACAGGAGTTGGAGCTTCCTTGAATTTCTGCCTCAAATCTGAATTCTCCTGTTGAACTGAGCTGCTCAAGCAGGCAGCAGCCTGCTTTGACTGTATTAGTTCTGTGGAGAAATTCTTTTGTGGCTTGTGGAAACCTGTTTCAGCAGCTACCTTTTCTCAATATTAACATTCTACACCATTAAACAAGACAGGGTTTGCATTTCTTGAGCTTCTGGTGATCAATCCTTATAGTTTTAAATAATTATTTACAGAAGTTAATACTGGCTTCCCCTGGGGCAATCTTGTGAAGTGTGATCCTTCTCAACGTGAGGGTTCCTGCAAGTGCTGATAACGTGTTAAGGTGGAGTCTAGTTTCATTCATTGTACAGATCACTGTATGCTTAGACTGAGAGCAGAGCAAGGCCCCACAATGTCCTGAAGATAATGTTTGGATAACCTAGACACATTGTCATTGTTACCTTAATATTCCACTTGTTTACAATCCTGTTTACATCCATGGGGTGTTTGGTCACAATGTCACTCAGTGACTGTGATTCACTAATTGTTCTTCAGAAGCCCTTTTCAGAAATACTTCCACCTAAGAAAGCAAAGCCTACCATGTGCATCACAACCTTCCCTGTTTGTTCTCAAGGTACATGACCGAATCTTTGCCTATACTAAATCTCTTACAAGAAGTTTGAGTCTAGCTAACCAAAGGACTGTGTCCTATCTTCTTCACTGTTTATCACTCCACTAGTCTTTGTGTCATCTGCAGAATTTCAGTGCTTTTGGCAAAAAGCAAACCAACAAAGTACACAGAAAAACTAAACATTTGATACGGATACCCAATAACAAAGAATTAATTGAATGTAAAATAATAGATGCCCATCAGTCTGAATCTATGTAAAATATGATTCTATAATCCCTATCAATTAACTGGTAATCTCATCAGAATTTAAGAATACTTTATTATGAGTAACACCTTTCTCAGTCACACAATTACACATATTCCCTTCTACAGAAATCAATATTTGACTGATCCATTTGTAATAATGTTGTGACATTATTCTTCTGAAATGTTGGTTCAAAAATTTTTTCTTTTAGTAAGAACATCGTTAGTTGTCAAAAGTTCACAAGCCTGTTTTCTTAAACTTCTGCAAAAATCTTAATATTAACTGTTATAGATACTGCTACAATTCCTTTTGAGCACTGAATCATTTAAAAATGTACTGCTTGTCTCTCAGGGTTCAAGGAAAACAAAATATTTAGGATCTTACATACAGATGAATAAATCAGTCATACTGGGATGAATGACCATATCGATACAGAAGGCACTGTGAGACTGGAGTAGTATCTATGTTCACAACTACAGTACTAAAAAAATCCTAAACCATTTATTTCTCCTTCATACCATTTTGTTATTCCCAGGTGCATCAAGTAATTTTGCAATACTCCTCAAATAACAGTTTGAGTAAATTAATATTTATCTCATGGGCCTGAATCCAGAAAACAGGAATCCCTTAAGATTTTAATATGAAACAACTGAACACCCCCAGAAGCCCTCATATTTCCCCTCAAAGTTCTTTTCCATGGATCAGACTTGTAGAAATGAGTATTGTCCCACTAAACATTACTCTAATTGATAGATCTTGTGACAGAGCAGGAATCTGAAAAGGAACTTCTGGTTTCCATGTAAGCCTTTATCATTGGATCATGTAACCTTTCCCCAGTATAACCATGCCATTTGTGGAGGGTTTATCCACTCTTCCAGGTATGGTCTATAGGCTTTCATTCTATGCTATTAGTTTTCTTTGAAGGTCTCTTCTACTAGTGATTGTTTTCTGTGTACTTTTTTTTTTAAATTACTTTCAGTTCTATAAATTTGGATCCACCAAAGCACTGTCTTTAACTGTGTTTTTATTCCATGTGAATTACTTACTGCTTTGGATTTTTTTAATACTCATTATATTAAAAATAAAAGGTACAATGAGAAGGTGAACTTTCTGAAGGTTGTTTCAACTGTGTTATGGGAACTTTAGAGACAAATACCTCTGCTGCCTTTAGACCATGTATGATCTCAGGGACAACCTTCACTGATTTTCCTGAAGTTATATCCATGCTGCTTAGAGGAAAGAAAATCAACAAACCAGTAATACTGGCATGATTTTATAAGTTCCATCACTGAAACACATTTCAGGGCAGCAGGTATAGTAATATGACAGAGAAGAGTTTGTCTCATTAAGTTCAGTGGTTGAAGTTAGGGTAAAATTTGGCCTTAATCTTTCAATTAAAGCAGGAAACCCACTTGTGATATATGTGATATATGTGATATATGCAGAAGAAGCTGCTGACCACAAAAGAAGACTTTGATATGCAAAAAAAAAAAAAAAAAATCAGTGCTTTCCAGAAATTCCCAATAACAGTTAATTTTGAACACATCTCTAGCTTTCAATGCGTCCACGTACAGGCATGAGCCCAAATATATGTATTTTTTTCATTCTAGGTTATATATAAGCTCTAACCTGCTTCACTTCAGACTACGCATGGATAAATTGTTTTTCTGCAGTGAAGGATTTTTCCAACTTGATCATATTTAGGAAGTGTCACTGAACTTCAGATGGAGATTAATATATCTTCAGTATCAATAACTTCAACAAACACCCTATTCTGCAGTCAATCCTGTTGCTTCTTTGCATTTCTTTACAGTTAGCATAAGGGTGGGACTCACTGTTTTCTGGTTTTCCCATTAGTGTTCATGAAGAAGCAAGTTTCCCCCTGTCCTAGCTGGTCTGGCAGGTTTACAAGGAGAGTAATCAAGATCTTTCAGCTACAGCTTAAGAAAAGCACCAAGTAACTTAATCACTGCCCACACAGAATTACAGAAGAGGCTTGAAGGGTTCATGCATCCTTTATGTTATGAATAGAGCTTTTAATGACATCTGTGTTTATTCTGCTTTCCTTTAATATGCCCAGATAAGAAAATAAATGGAAAGGAAATATGATAACAATAAAATGGACAGACATTGTATAAATGCTTTTTTTTTTGTGTGTGTGTGCTTCTTAAGTAAGGCATTAAAGCTGGCAAAACCGCATTTTTCTGCAGGTTCTTTTTTCATCATTTTCCCCTTGGGTGGTATCTGCTGTAGATCACGATGTTAACAGCAGCCTTCTATAGCTGCTATTAACATAATAATAGCAAGTACTTCTCTATGTTTCATTTCTCTACAAGACAGTTTTAAAGAATTTGCATCAGCAATACAATAATCTGTAAATGCAGGAACAACAATAACACTAAGGTTCAGTTTGACATACCCACGTATTACCCTGTTTTCCTCAGTGCCTCTCAGGTAAGTACTGCTCACATACTCATCAGGAAACATATCATTTGACCCGAGGCAAAGCCCTTGAAGATCAAGGCCATCAATAGTAGGCAATTCTTATTGGGAAGAGTTCAATGACTTAAAATATGGATCCAGGAGAAAAAGCTTCTGAATACTAGGACAGAACTTGCTTGGGAAAATTAATTTTTAACATGTCAGTCCCATTCAGATAGATGCCAGCTTTCCTGTTACTAAAAGGTTCCATACATTCTTCTGATCACCACCTCTAACAATGCTGCTGAGAACTATTTTTCCCAGTATGTCGTTATAAGTTTGCCTTTAAAATGAGTTATAAGTATATAAGCCTGAAATAAGTTAGAATGGCAGTTAAGGAAGTTCAGAGGAAGAAAAAAGGTGCTAAGCTTGTCAAGCTAAGACAGCAGAGTGTAAAGAATGCAGCTACCTAGCAAATCAGTCATGGGAGAAAGTTAAGAAAAGGCAGCACTCTTCCTGAACTCCACAATAAATCAGTGTGGAGCATTGACTATGCACTAGATAAAAAAAGTTTAGAAACTTTTTACTGAGACCATCAAAGAAATTATTACATGGTAAGTCCAAAAATACCAAGATCAGGTAATTATTTTGAAAACAATTTCCATAAAATGGTCCCCACATGTTTATAAATTTGCCAAAACAGCACAAAATTTAAAGCTGTACAATGACTCCACCTCGAAAACGAACTGGGAATAAAGAAATTCAGGCCACTTCCGTATTTTTTACAGCAATATAAGTGTAAAAAAATGAGAACTTGCTAATTATTTTGTATTTAGGGTATTAGTTACACTTATTTTTTTCTTACATGTGACAGGAAAATCAGCTTCTCAAGGCTGTGAAGCATTCAGTGATAAAAAACTTGCAAGTTTTGTCATTAATTTGATATTTTTTCGGCTACAAAGCAAATGAAAATTACTTAGACCTATGAGGGGATATATTTCAGGATGGTAAAAGATTTAAGATTTTGCTCTCCTACCAGTCCAATGGCAACTTATCAAGCTACCATGGAGGAGCCAGGTTAAAAAATGGCATTAAAAAAATCCCATATTGAAGGAATCTGACCCTAGAGCAAACATGACCTGCTGTACTTACCTTTCAAGGAACGTTACTTAGTATGTCCTGCAATAGTTCAATAGTAAGGCAAGAGTAACTTTTACTCAGAACAGATTCTTCAGTTCTTTCTCAGACAAAAATACTGTTTACCAGACCATGAAGAATTTCTTGGAAATTGTGTAGAGACTGCTGCATTTTGCTTCTGAATCACAAAAACTTTCTAGAGAACAAGGAAAAATAAAAATGTGGCAAACCATAAATCATTCTCTTCACTGGAAATAATACAAAAAGTGTTTCTTTTATCCTTAAGCTGTGGCATCACATTGTAACTACAGATTTAATCAGAGGTCTCACTGCATGCTGCCAGTCTGTCCCAGTCCCTACTGTCACTAACAAACATGTCTGTTTCTTTTAGAAATGTGGAGCTACTCAAATCCTGATTCTCTTTATTGCTTAGCCACAACAGCCTTTCTTTTCTGAAGAGCTAACAGACAGCAAATATGTAAGGTGCCTAATAAAGACAGACAGTGGAGAGGTGGGAGGAGGAGTAGGAGGAGGGGGAATCATTCAAAGCTTTTTCAAGTGCTTTCCTTGGTACTGGCTAAACTTGCTATCGGGACTCCTGGTATTGAAGAAACGGAGAGAGGATTGCTGCTTCCTCTCACTGGGCTTTCTGGTGACATTTGCTTCTGTATTTTCAGGTGAAATCCAAATTTCCTTTGTAAGTAGCCCAAATAACCTACAGCTATCTCTTCCTGAATGGTGAAATACAATTACACTTTTAATCCCAGATTTTTTTTAAGGTCATATCTGTAGTGAAATAAATCAAGTAGCAGGGTAAAGAAGTTGCTTACTAAAACCTTTAGCAGGCAGGTTGCACAGACAAAAACCACAATGACAGGAAATTTACCAATAATTTTCACAAATATGAAAATGGTAAAACAAACCAACAACTGTTTTCTGAAAGAAGAAAATGTCAGATAAACAAGTATCAATATAGCAAAAATTATGATGTAGAATAAAGTTTTGTTGCACAATTGACACATGGTAACCCCTGGCAAGTGCAGCAGATTGCTTGTATGTTTGAGTTAAAAACCATAAAAGGCACATGATATACAGAAATTTTCTATTTTGAGGGGAGGACAGTCTTATTTATACCACCTTTTGGCCTATCACTTCTCCCAAACCTTCCTGGAACTCTCATCTCCTTCCTATATCCTTTGTCTCTGACAAAAAAAAAAAAAAGAAAAAAAAATATCCCCCAAACACAAGGTAAACAATGAACCACCTACCAATGTCTCCTCATCCAGGTATCACACACTACTCGGGAACAATCACTATATTCTCATAGCACTTAAAACATCTGTCTTGATTTTTAATAACATTCTGTAAAAGCTGCAGCACAGTCCTGAGTCGACTATCCTGTCCAAAAGCACGAAGCTTTCTTTTTTGTTGGGATATCACTCTTAAAAAACACAAACCCAGGGTTTTTTTTTCTGGTTTTTATTCCCTGATGGAAAAAAACCCCTGATTCTAACCCTCGAAATTCAAATACAATTGAAAGAATAGAGTAATTGCTTTCAAATAACATTGTAAAGAAGTTTCATACTTCTCCCTAAAAAAGTGAAGATGATATATTTTTGTGCCCCAAAGCTACTACAATCAATGCCTAAACCTGCAGAGCACCGAACATTCACTGATGTGCTTCCCAAGGATAAGATTTTAACCAGATTAGTGGGTTATATGATCAGGATTAGAACTCAAATGCAAATAGAATATTGATACGCATTCTCAGTCTGTTGTACAGAACGCACTTAATATTTAATAAACTAACACACAATATTTTGCATGTGCTAAGAGCAAAATGGGCGATTATGCAACTATTTAATTTCACCAAAATCTGGAACACATGCTACATAATAAAAACTCTAATAACCATAGGGATTTGGGGTGTGGTTTTGTTTTTTTTGGGGTTTTTTGTTTGTTTGTTTGTTTTTATTGGGGTTTTTTTTGTGGAAACATAGCCTTCTTCTTTGTGTATCACTAAGGAAAATTTATGATCACACTTTTTGAAGGAAAAGAATCATAGAATCATAGAACAGTTTGGGTCAGACGGGATATTAAGGATGGGCAGGGACATTTTCCAGTCCCCCCATGTGCAGGGACATTTTCCAGTAGATGAGGTTGCTTAAAGCCTCATCGAACCTAGTCTTGAACATCTCTAGGGTTGGGGCATCCATGACTTCTCTGGACAACCTATTCTTGTGCTTCACTATCATCACAACAAAAGAATTTCTTCCTAATACATCTACATCTCCTCTCTTTCAGTTTAAAACCATTACCCTTTGTTCTATCACTGCACTCCCTGATAAAGACCCCCTCTCAAGCAGTCCTATAGGCCTCTTTTAAGTACTAGAAGGCTGCAAGGTCTCCCCAGAGCCTTCTCTAGCCTGAACAAGTCCAACTCTCTCTCATCCTGTTATCATGACTTCTGGGGAATGAAAACCAGTGTGTAATATTCTGTTTGTTCTGTCACCTAGTGTTCATCTAAGAGTAGCCACTACCACAGCTTTTCTAGAATCACCTTTTCATAGAATAAATTCTGTCCTGAAATTATAACTGTGGCATTATCCTTGTCTACTGAAAATTGCAATTAGACATTTCCTTCAGAGATGTTAATCATAAACCTGATCCTAACCCTGAATATTCAAATAAAATTGAAAGAATAGTGTAATTACTTTCAAATTACATTGCAAAGAAGTCTCATACTGCTCCCCCAAAAACGAAGATGACAGATTTTTGTGTCCCAAAACTACTACAATTGATACGTAGAATTCCGCAGACACTTACCAACACTTCAGTAAAACGACACCTCAGAAACTTTTCTATATCTGCACATTAAATCACTATTTTTCTGAGGTATTACAGACTAGCAACTGAGAAAGACCAAATCTTAAGAACAAACTAGCATAAAACATCACTATCAGTATTTGAAACACCTTTGGTCACACCAGGAAAAGCAAGGAAAAGAATGGGAAAACAAAGGGGCATGATCAACAGGAAAATAGCATTTCCAGGAAATATAAAATTCAATGGAGTCTTATGTCTGAAGAAACAACACCCAAAAAAGGCATATAGATAAGCAAATCTGAAGGTAGAAGTGATCTTTTTTCTCTTCCATGCATTGAAGCTAACATTTGGTCTTACAAAAGACTCCCCAAAGAGAATAAGTAGCATAAAAGTGGCTAAATAAAAACAACTGACTCTTAATGATACTAGGAAGAGATCTGTCTCCTTTCTCTACCAGGCCCATTTGATAACATAAACAGGATTTTACCCCAGGTTATGTTGGCTGTGCCTCTAGATACATGATGCATCCATTGAAGAAAGGCATTTAATTTGAAATGAGGAAGAGTCAAATGAGAAAATTTTGAGATTTGACTGTAAGATGTAAAGTAGTTTGGAATCCATCAAAAAGTTGTTAGTCTGGATATTGAAACAGAAGGTATCTAGATGAGATTTCTAGTGTTTCCTAACATTAGCAAGGCTAACAATAAATTCAAGTTAATTCCAATGTTACTTGCACAGAAATATTGGCGTTATCTTATTTCAATAATGGGATCTGGCAAATGATAGCAAGTACAGTCAGCACAATCTCTTTTTTTATATAATAATATAAAATACAAAGTTTTCTATGAATATATTTTATCCTTTTAGGAAAAAAAAGGGGAACAAAGAAAAGAAATAAAATATCTTTAAATTGCTTTAGTTAAAAAAGCGTTAATTACTTTTTTCTCCTCAGTAGTAAAAGTCAAATAAATGAGTTCTGAGGAAAATTCTAGCATTTAACCAAGGCTTAAATAAAAATCCAGATTCTAATAAGAATGGGGTATCAAAGAGTTTCTCATGAAAAAAATATTAAATTTGAACAGCTATAAAGGTCTTTTTCTTCACAAGCATGCTAGAAATTAGCAGTGATTCTTTTATGGCAGTCAAATGCTATTCATATAAAAAATCTTAGTGAAACAAATGCTTACTATTTTTGCATACATTTTTTAATATTACTGGATGAGATTGTTAAGTAAGATATTATAGAGAATATCAATTCCAGCCAACAGGTCATGCAATTCTTTCCCCCATGACAATCCACATGTCGTTTTTCCAGTCCTAATACTTAACCAATAAAAGAAAAGGGCAATAAGACCCCAGGAGAACTTGCCTAAAGAAGGTTTCCCTTTCAAGAATTTACAATGAAGGTCAACAATGGCAAAATATATGGTCTGATTATTTAGACTTTTTATAAAGCATTTGAAAAATTTCCAGGAGATAACCTTTTTTTATTTTTTTTTCAATGAACAAGACAGAGAGCAAAGAAAAGATTTAAGGGTAAAAATGACACTGTGAAATACAAAGTCAGTTGCTAGTTCCCAATGTAGTTGGCCTGCTGGTGCTCAAATCAGAAGTGAAAGGTATTTTGCAGAAAGAGATCTTTTGAGCATTTGAAATACCAAGAGCAACATTAGAAATTCCTGATGGCTGTATAATTCTTAGAAGATTGGAATTATTTAGTGGAAAAACATGCAGTGAAGATGCAGAATAGATCCAGATGTATGGAGAAATGACTTGTGCAGCAGACAGCTATTAGCTGTGAAGATTTTCAACAGATAACAGCCTAAGACTGCAAAACTATAGTGAATGGGCTCTTCACAATGAAGTCTCTCCACTAAAATCACATTTGATAAAGAGAACACCATAATATAGTTTGGCATAGTTACAGGATATATAATTGACAGTCATACCTGCTCCCTCTGTAGTCAAGATCATTTCTTCAGAAGATGTACTGATCATTTTGTCAGCCTTGCAGAGAAGATGCCACTACTCATAGGTGACTCCTAGGATGATAGGGATGTACAAGAGCTCTGTTTGGTTCTCTCCAACAGCTCCAAGGAAAAGAGGCAGGATCTGCTATACACTTCTTTAGCTCAAATATAATTGAATGCCATTTTCTGGAGCAAGACACCAGAGTAACAGCTAGAAACACAGCTACAGGAATTAATTTTCTGCAAAAAAAGGCAGTTATGTCAACATTTTTTATGGTTCTGTGTGTGTGTGTGAGTAGTTCATGTGTGGATTTTCTGAATGTACTTGACCTTTGATTATCCTCATCATCCTTTCCAGTAACTATTATAATCTTTGGAAGCAGGAAGACACTAATTATCACAGAGGAGGAGTAGTATGTGCTTATACAGTGACATAAATTACCTTGTTTGGTTTTGCTTTTTTTTTTCCATTCTCTCTTCTGACACACACTATGCTATTACACTATGACACTCTGATAATTTCAAGTTACCCTTTTTAGTTCCTGTTTTCAACTCAAAGAAATTATTGGAAGCCATTGCTGGCTAAGCAACGTACTCTAATGTCAGCATTCCTGATGTAAAAAAAAAAAGTAATTATAAAGCATAATTCTCATCATGTGTTTCATTTTTTAGCATTTTTTATCACAAAAATTGATTTGCAGAGGGAAACTGCAACTTTTTCTGCCTTTTATTTTTGTGTGTAAATACGCTGCAGTATCATTTCTTCCATCGTGAGGGAGAGTGACTGGAATCTCTTCCCATGTGAAAAATGCAGCTTCGGAAATTTACAGAAGTTTGCTCCATGAGCAGGTATAATCCCAGAAGCACAGTACAAAGTTTTGGCTGCAGACTGATACAAAGATCACAAGACTAAGGGAGCCTTTAGAAAAAGCAAGGAAGAGCAGGAGTGGTGTAGGGTTTTCTCATCCTCACTAGATTACTTTTTCAGAACTCTGCCTTTGTAGTTCACTATTTTTTAGATTTCTGCCTTGTTTTTTTCTTGCATGTGTTCTCATTTATTTATTTATTTTTTAACCAAGGACATTTTAAAGGTGAAGCCAATACAAAAAAATTAGAAATTAACCTCACGATATCTCTTTCTTTTTGAGATAGATAAAAGAGTAGGGAAAAGCAGCTAGCTATTCTGTGCTTATAGTTCAGCCAGGAGAAATGGGAAGCTGACACAGCTGACAGAGCAAATGTCTATTATGAAGATAAAGCGCAGAGCCTGGAGAGCCCACTGCTGTGGGACTATGCATTTTGCATAACCTCACTATGCAAAAAAGAGAAAAAAATATTCCCTTCTTCCATCATGATTGGGGAAGCAGCAGCACTACCATAAGGCTCTTAGGTTTATGCAACTTCCCTTCAGCAAATCTTTACTCTGTGGCAGAGCTGATCCTGTTGTAGTCAGGTCTCAACAGAACTACATCAACTGCACAGGGACACAGAGATAACATGGAGATGAGACGTGCTGGACAACAGAGGTGTCTGAAACCTTGTGCTGCACACGACAGCAACATTCACTGATGTGTCCTGTGCGCCAAGGGAGATGGGGGTTGCATGGCAAGGTTCTCCACACATTTTTTCTTTTAAAGAAGACTGATCTCTGTACTGCAGCAGATAAAAGGAATTTCATGCAACTTTATTCCTGCTGTTGAAGATTAATAGGCCTTTTTTTCCCCCCATTGTTGTCCAGTGGTAGTTGAGGAATAGCAGAGAAACAGTGAATTTAAGATAAACTGATCTCTAACAGTAGATGTATTACATAGTTAAAAATGGGGGAAAAAGAGCTTCTTTCACTCATTTTCTTATAACAATTGAAATCTAAATATAGCCAGAGAACAGTTAACCAGGCAGCTAGTGCTTGTGGTGTAAGCCAGATCTATGAATCATAGGAGTAACCTGTAAATTAGGTGATGTAGCACTTTTTACTTGTTTGGTCTGAAGATGTACCTTCTGCCAGCACTGACATTTCTCTTATCTTTACAAAATGGATACAGGAAATTTACTTCGCTGGCAATGCCTTTTCTGCCTGTAGCGATATTCAAATGAAAAGTACTATGCTGAGAGATAACATGGCAATGAAATTTCTTCTACATAGGAATCAATCTATCTTAATGGACAAGATATACAACTATCAATGGTATTATTCCAGTTTTACACCAGAATCTAAGTAAATTACCATATATAAGAAATCATCTCTAGGTAAATCCCTGCACTGAGTCAGGTAAGCATTTATAATGGATGCACTAGCTTACAGCTGGGCAAACACCTGCTATAAACTACTTTTTCTGAGGAACTCTTTATTGTGCCAGCAATGTCTCTTCAGCTTCTACCTTGCTTCAGTGGTGCAACTGCCTACAGATGCTTTGTGTCATGTTGGCTCTATGGGAGCTGAACTCGTCTCAGCACTCACATGTAATTTCTAATGTGAAAGGTATGCTATAAAGCTACATAGCTTAACAATATGCAAGGCAAAGGAAAGGAAAGCTAGAGAGATATTAGAATGGAACAGTGTTGGGGCAGCATTTATGCATTTGAGTAGCTAATTGATCCTATCACTGAATAAAAAGTGTGAGGTCATGCTGCTCTTTCCCCTCATAATTTCCAGACATTAAAAACATCCAATATTTTATTTACTTACCTAGTAATTACCAGTTAAGTTGGAGATTCCTCCACTCCAATATACTGTTCTTCATGTGTATCTTGAACTGTTTCTTAAAACAGAAACTTTGTGACAAACTACTTAGTGTCCACTGAACCAGCTGAAATAAAATTGTGGATGATTTGCTACTAATACATTTAGATTAGTGACAAAATAGTAAAAAGGATTACTGTATTTCAAACAAATTTGTGTTGCCACAGCTGCATTTAAATCCAATTTTTCAAAGCTTTAATTATTAGAAGTATTCTAATAAAGAAATCTTGTAAATACAGATTTAAAAAAATTTCCTGAGAGGCATACAATGAATCTACTTTCTGATAAATAATAAAAGAAATCCAGTTATTGTCAATGTGACCAAGGAAAAATTTTCCTCCTATCATTATGGTCCATCATCCTCTATCTTGTACAATAATCCATTTTTTGTAAAAGCAAGCTAGTGATGCTAATTAATTTTATTTTAAACTAAGCATATCTATGTGGCTTGACCTGAAATGCTCCCTTTGAAGATTACATAATTATTTATTTCATGGAACCAACTATTCCTTTCTTTTCAATGAATCTAAGAATTATAATGTCACACTCCCAGAAAAACACAAGGATGGTTCACTGGCTGAAACTCTCCAGATTTCTATCAGTACGTTTGCATATTTATACCTATATATCCCCACAATTATAAGACAAAGAATGAACACCAAAAAATAACACAGACACTGTAAAACTAACGAAGTTTTATAGTCAAGGGCTCCCTATTGCTTTCTGCCTCAATGAACTCATGAGGACATTAACCTTTGGACAAATTTTTGGGTATGATGAAAAGAAGAGCTGCTGAATGGTATAGCTTATCTAGTGATATTGTATTAATAGCTTTTGCCTTTATTTGTTCTACCAGCTCTCTATTTCATGCATTTCTTTAAAGCTGTAGAGAAGTAGTTTCTTATTCATTTGGTATCATGAAAGCAAAACAATATCATAATACTAATCAGCAGACAAATGTACCCTTTTTTTTTTCAAAAAAAGGAAGGATGTTTTCAAAGTCAGTCTCACACTACCAATCTCTTCTTTGGCTTTTCCTCATGAATAAGAAACAATTCAAGTGGTTGTTGTTGTTTTAGTTTTTGACCACAAAAATTCTCCAAATTGACCCTGAATCACCATTGTCACTGTTTGTTTGTAAAGGCAGTTATCTTGACTTACTTCTGACTTTATGACAGATAAGTAGCTTTGATACTCAAGAACTAAAAACCATGCGTATCCTTCCTCTTCCAGTTCAGTAGGGAACTTCCAGGGAAGAAAGAATATGAACTTTTTCATGCCCTTCTGCCTGACAGTTCATTTTTAAAAAGTCTTCATACTATAATCCGATTAGGCTAAAGACATTATGAATACTTTCCATCATTTAATTCTCCTAATATCACAAGTTTTAATGAAATCCACTTTTAGTTTGTCATCTAAGGAACATTCATCACATCAGAAAAAACCAACATAACAGTACCACATCACCCATAAAAAGACAACATGTTTTCTTTAGCTTCTTTATTTAAAATCAATTTATATCTCAGTTAATTTCAGTCATAAGAAACTGTTCTCTGATAAAATCCCACCATATTGGAATGGTAAACTCTTAACTACTTTTATTTAAGAAAATAATACAACTATGCCCCACAAGTTATGACAGAGTTTGAAAAGAAATATCTCTTTCTTTACTATGCAATGAAGACAATGTCATAAAAGTACATAGCAAAGCTATAGAAAATTCAGGGAGAAGCACATAAAAATAACAAAAAAACCCCTATGGGTTTTGCCTTAGTCAAAATTTCTTTACTGGAAATAAAACATTAATAAATGGCTTTATACAAATAAATACATATTTTAACACGTGAAGCATATCTGAAACATGAATTCTTCCTGTTTCAAATTTCAAACTACGCAAAAAGTCAAAATGATGGGCTATACTGACCAAAGGTTGGTTACAAGAATCTTTATTTTGCAAACTATAAAGAAGCAATAAAAAAGAAAATGCATTATACTTTTCAATACTACATAGGATAACTATTAAATTTAGTATTTAATTTGTAGAAATGAATTCAAATAAGTAACTGATTTCCCTTTTAATTAATGATGGGAAACCAGTGATTGATTTTTGAAGTTATACAACCTGTATTATTAAATTAAACAGGTCATGTCAATTTTATTGTGGGCAGAAAGCAATAGATATTATATGAATGAATATGGTGGAGTCCCAAAATGTCTATACAACTAATTAACATGCTAACATAAATACAGTGATTAAAGTAATTTTCTCTACAGTCAAATTTTAAGTGCTACTCTACACAATAATTATAATCTAGTCCACATGGTAATTACATAACAATAGGAAAAAATTAAAATAACCCATTTTCTTCATTCCAGCAGCAGTACCTATACTGGTATTAATTTGGTAATTCAGTGTGCTTAGCTATTGCCTAACATCCTATACTGGTATGCATGCTATAACCTCTCTATTTCTATTTTGCAAGGCACCTTCACAATATGTTCTCTAAGTTTCTGGACTAGTAACAGAAAACAACATGAATTAAGATAAAGATGCAAAACTATCTCCTGAACTGAGAAAATAAAAACTATCATTATATATTTATTAAATATTACCTTGGGCAAGTGCCAATACTGTGTAATATATTCATGTATAAAGGTAATATAATTTTAAGCACACTTTTTCCCCCATTTAAATATATGACACTAATCTGATTAGAGAAAAACTTGGAAAAAAAACCCCAAAGAGTTAAGCAATGTTTGAGTAAATAACGATAAAGTCTTTACGAACTTGACATGAATGAAAGAAAAAAAAACAGAAGGAAAAGAAAATTTTACAATTACAGAATTGGTGCTTGTCCATGCTACTGCTTTTGAAAAAACCTTTCAGTAACCTAGCCCTTTCATAACAAAAAACATAATTACAAACACAAATGCAAAAGAGGACTTTGCTATATTTTTCCCTCCTGATAATTTTTCTCCATACTTTTGTTTACTTAAAGGCTGGTGAGATACTATTTGTGCCCCAAGGACTTTCTACTGTAATCTGTTTTCGATTTATTAAATGGATAATTTGCAAAGCCTGAGGGGCTGAAAACACTGACAGAACTAAAGTTAAATTACAGTATGTGTTCTGAAGATGACATGCACAGTTCCAAGTAAGGGCAAATATCTTTTCATTGGATTTTTAAAGAGATTGGTTGTCTTTACAGTGTCTTTTTTGCACATTTATAGTTTCAGTAGCACATAACACTCCTTTCTTCAGGCTAGACTTCCAATGTGTTTTCCTCAGCACAAAGGCATGTAAAAACTTAAAAGCATATAATATAATTATTCTTACTTAATCAAAAAATTCTATGACTCCAGCTGCAATATAATCATACAAAATATACATGTTTGTCAGAATCCTTTTGACCCTGGAGAGCTAGGGGATTTTATGAAATGTCATCTTGTGAATTTTAGGAAGGTACAATTCATGCATCCCCTAATATCATCAAATATATCCATCATGATCATCGTCATCATCAATATCATCATCTCCTTCATCTTCATCATCATCATCTTCAATTTCATCTTCATCATTCATTATTTCATCTTCATCATCTTCATCATCTTTCCATTCATGGAAATCACCAGAGGCAAAATCACCTGAAGTCTCTAAATCAATAGCTAAACAGGGATGACAGTTATAGAAAAGGCACTTACATATTTGTAATACAATACACATAAGCGTACAGAAGTCACACCAGGATATTTAGTGTCAGGACAATTACTTACTTTAAATTACACAGTGTAACACAGAAACAAAACATAAATAATTCCAAAAATCTTTTGTCTTAAAAGAAAATCTTTCCAACAGGTATTAATTTCTCAATGTTAACAAAAGGAACCAAATTTTATGAATTTGTAGAACTATGACTTCCAAGAACATATGAAAGATATTTAAGTTCAATTCACAGATTACAAGGGCTACTGATAATGTAGGCTGTCCCCTTGTTTAGTTCTACGTATTATCTTGAACTACCTGGAACTTCCCATTTACCTAGAAAGGACCTCGGATTAGACAGAGAACAGGTCTGAGCTTGTAGGTCAAATGTTGTGTTAAATTTACCCTTTGTTTCAAGTTATGTTCTTTAGTTGCAAGATAAAGGCAAGAGAGTAACATAAGGCTTTTTTTTTGAAAAAAAAAGAAAATATTTTATTACCACTTTTAATAAAATGGGACACCAAATACAGGTGACATGGGAATTCTTGAGGCAGATCCAGAGTACTGCAGGGAAGGGAAAAACTAGGGAAGATGTAGTGTGCTAGGAATTTCTGGCAATTCCCTCAAACATGAACTGAAAAAAAAAGTCAAACAGGGTTCACTACCACACTGATTACCCAAAGGGACTTCATCAAGCATTTTGGGGCTTGTCTAATGCTGCTCTAGATAATTAATTTTCCCTAGGCTTCTATATACTACACCAAGCACATACGTGATGTCTATTAATAGCTGACACAGTGATAGGAGTTGCAAAAATAATGAAGTAATAACAGTGACAAATTATAATTTACTTCAAAACCCTTGTAGCTGGGTTGTACATCTGTTCTTACTGAAGAAATTTAGTGTGATTGGTAATCAAAGGGAATCACATGCCTAAACCAAATGCTGCAAAGCATTTGACTTACCACATTCTGCTGCACCATTTGTTCTTGATCCTGTTACCTCATTACCGTATCTGTCGACACACCAGCACTGCCCTGTGCTTCCATGGCATTGACTTGGTTTGTAATACCCATCTTCATCACATAAGGGAATGTACTGTCCTGTGATAATAATGAATAATAAAAGTTGCCTCTCAGCCAACAACACAATTATAGCAGAAAATAACCACCTTTTGCTGTTTGCTCATTCTAGACACTGACTAGCTTACTTTCTATTAAAAAATTCAGTTACGCAGAAAATGGATGAATATATCAAAAACGGGAGGGAAAATAGCAAGAAATATTTCAAGAAATAAAGTGATCAATCTTCCATTAAATTCTTCATTGATCCTGTGATATATATTCCTTACTCCCTTAAGGTCTCAATCAAGATCTTTCCTTTATTCTGGGAAAAAAGCTCAAACGTATTATCCAGACCTGAACGGGATGTTCTATATCTGTGGAGTATGAAAGCCTGAATAATAAAGGTCAGGTTTCCTGGACTAAGCCATCTGCTACAAACAATCTGGTACATGCCTTAGGAGCTATTTTTATATAATATATGTTTTACAATACATTAAGTTACCCACTAATATTTAATTGACCTGAGGATGAACAATCCACTGTTTTTAATTTGAAACAGAGGCTTTTGGAAAGAAACATAAAATGTAGACAAACCACAACGAACAAAACATGTATATGAAAGCATTTTGAAGTGCATTGTTGTTGTTAGAAGCCATCTTTAGCAGAAATAGTTTCAACTACTTTGGCCCAAAACTATTATTGCAGCCTTAATACAGTGGCTAATGGTAAAATCAAGATTACGTTTCAATAATATTGATAAAGTACGAACTGATTCACAACGAAGATTTCAATTACCTAAAGAATATTAGTGGTAAAGGATCAGCAGAGATACTAATTTAGGAGTGTTTTAGACTGTCCCCTCTATAACTGTAAAAACGTACCTTCTATTAGGGTAATAAACCAGATGTAATGTCTTTCAGTAGGCAAGGTAATAAAACTAAGTTTAATAGCTTTCAAAAGCTTCATAAATTTTGTTGCTGAAATTTACTGTGGTCTATCTTTGTTGGATTAATATTGATTTTATGCTGCTGTTTCACTAGGGTTATTTATGTAAGCAATAAAACCTTCAAAAGAATGATCTATGGCTCACCTAGGAGCTTCTTTCCTCCTTGTTGCTTCTGAATGTTGCTGAATTCTGTCTGACAAGGTGGGTCTAAAATGACAATAAAAATGTTAAACAGATTACACTCTACCTAGGAAGGAAAGCATATGACCAAGTTTTCACTGTTTGCTAGATTCTAAGGTCACCCTAACTACTGGCCCTAAGAAACACATATATCCTGCATTAGTAGTCACATTCTAAACCCTGAAATAAAAGAATCAATGCATCTCGCCACAGCTCCAGAATTATGAATTAGAGCATGAGCATGGATTTGTGCAGAAGGCCACTCCCTGTTAACCCAGCTGTAAATGAACATCTGGTCAATAGTCTGGAGGATCGAGGAATGCTGGCCAAAATAGTGACTCTATCACAGAGTCATTTTATCAGTCTATGGAAATCAGTGTGATTGTGAAGCTCACCTAATGTATTGATTATAACCAGGATGGCTCTTTTAATTCTTTCCCGTTGGTCCTTGTTGGAATAGCAGTCACATTCCACTTTTGTATCTCATGTACTGCACTAAGAAAATAATTTTCTCCACTGAAGTCTGCAAGATTGTGACTCTATTGCAAAAAATTTAGACTGAATCCCATGGCTACAAAGCCCCGTGTTTGGTAAACTACATTAAAAATAGTGGCCAAACTATTAGATGGCATTAAGAGGCAGAATAGGTATTAAAATTCTGTTTTTCCATTCTTCAGAACTACACTATATTCTAGTTTTGAATACTTTCATTTGTCTACTGCCTCTATAAAAACAAGCCACAGTATGCTCCCTGAATGGAAGGAATTAAGATGCGAGTGTGCATACATTACTGTTGAATAAGTGAAAGGATTAATGACAGCGAAGTACTAATCTCTGAACACTGATACTGCTTACTACATTAGACCATTAGCACAAGGGCATTTCTCATTCTGAATCAGCACTAGTATTTGAGTTTACTCTAATGTGCCTTAAGCTTATACAGTCCTCAGACAATATTCTGATAACATCTCACTAAAATCTCACATTCTATGAATTTTAAATGCATTTTCCATTTTAGTAGACTGATTATTTAGAATACATCTTTGCCATCCATTGAATTCAAGGTTCCCTTCTGAAATAAAGGGAAACTTCGTTCCATGCAAAAAGAGAAGTCTTCCAAGCTAGTTTAAAGATGAGTAAGACTGGCTGAGCTCGTTGATGAAGAACATACTTAGACCAGAACCCAGTCACTGTGTAGGGCAATATGTAGGTAAAAATCACTTGAGTGGTGATAGTTCAAAGCAGCTTTTCCTGAGTTCCTCCTAAGGGAAAACCAAAGTAATCACTCTTTACCCAGCTAAGAGCAGCACAAGATGCTCAAAGGAGTGCAGGAATGGCAAGAATACATTATAATACATGGAGGTGCCTTTCTTGTGGAATGCTCAAAATCTAGTGATAAATATCTATATGAACTGAGGCTTGAAAAAATATTTCCAGTGAACACAGGGCATCTTGCCTGGCATAGCCTAGATATACCAATAGGTTTTCGGTATTATTCATGAACTCTTATCTAACAGAGTAAATACAAACTGGAATACAATAATAATTCCCCACTAACAGCAGGCTGTTAATTTCTCCTGGGTTTATATTTTAAATCCTATTTGCATATCCTATACATTTAAAGAAGCTTACAAATATTTAGAGTGGTCTTGACTCTGGTGAGCCAGGTTTTTGCAGTAAATCTATAATGAATCTTTTTAGAGTGATGGCCTTAAAAGTGTAGGCTTTACTTTTGAAACACTGTTCACAAGTCTTAGTGCCAGAACAAATTTTCAAGGAAAGTCTTTGCAAACAGACAAGCAAATTTCTGTGTGTGCTCTTGAAAACCACTGGAAACTCACATCATGGGGTGGGCATAGAGTTTTAAGTATTCAGTCTCTAAGTATTTGCTGAGTCCAGATAAAGTTCTAAATTTCTTGTTATAAGAAGTGATTTGACGATGATCATGCTCACTATTACGCCAGAGATGCTCACTACCTTTCAAAACTGAGCTTTCTGTCTTTCCTGGTACTTAAAGAGCTAAGCTCTTAATTCTACAACATTATGAGGATCGATTAGTTCTGAAGCCAAAAGTATTTCCAATCAATCAATCAATCAATAATCTAAAAAATTATATTTATGCACACAAGTACCACACACTAGAAGGATCTAGGAGTATGGTGGACCTCACTGTGTTAAGTTAGCAGTTGGAATCAATGATCTTAAAGGACCTGTCCAACTTAAACAAATCTGTTCTATTCTGTCTTCCAAAGAAGATGATTAATATGCTGAAGGAGAAGAAATAGTCAAATAGGAAAAATATACGTATTTTGTTCTATGGAGAAAAAAAATCCTAAATAAGAAACAGAGAGTTGCACACATGAGCACTAATGTGGAAATGCAAAAATGATGGACTATGCTTAAAGAAAAAAAAAGATCTTGATTTACAGCTGTAAATTTTTGGTGGTTAATTACAAAAACGAATACCACTGACCAAAAAGTAACAAGGCAATATGAGAAAGTTACTTACCCAAAACTCTCTTCTTCTCAGAAGCTAGGTCTTCAAGATTCACACTTAAGCTTTGCTTCTCAGGATAAAAGCAGCAAAACCTCTTAACAATACTAAACCACTCTGGTGTTTAAAACTGTCAAAGAGAATGGCAGGCTAGAAGTTCAACCAATTCCTTTAGCTCCATAGCATATTCTTCTTCCTCTCTCCCCATATCATAATGCTTCTCTATTTTCCAGCTAGTTCTTGAATTTGGAAAAGCTTTTATTTATATTTCTGAATTGATTTCAATAAGAAAGCAGTGTCACTGGACAACTTCTGGGAGTCTTGTGTCAAAGAAAAAAAAAAGCCTTTACAAAAATCAGTGTGGTGGCTTCCTTTGAAACAGAACTGAATTTGAAATCAGTCTTTCTGATAATATGAATACAAATAAGAGACCTAATCAACTTCATCCTTAATTTACTTCCACAAATGTGGCAATTGTCTTTCTGACAATATCACTGCACTTTTATGAGTGATTCATGAACCATTTAACGGCAGTAATCTACAGCTTTTCAGTACTCAAGGTACTGATGTACATCAGAGTATTCCATGTTATTAATACTGGCTTTTGAGACATCAGTATTCAATTGTGTCAAGATATGCTAGAAGGCTAGTACAATTAAGCTTTGATTTACCAAAAAGAGGCACATTAACAGAGCAATGAGAGTAAAACTGGTAGATTTAACAAAGCGTCTTGGATTTTCGCACAGATATCTCTCAAGGAGTTGCTACCCACACAGTAAGGCTCCAGTTTTCACAGATTCTCCATCTTATTCAATTACAAAACAGTGGTTTTCCATCTATCAAATAGATAATATTTGGTAGAACCCCTAGCTTCTGGTATATGGTCCACTGCAGATTAGGCTGCCGTGCTGTGTCTTGCCTGTGCTTGGGGTCAAGTATTATAATTTATTTTGGACAACCAGGGCTCAAACTTTAGGTATTTGAACTATCAATATTGCACCTCAAGAAATTTCTCTGGACGCCTTAATTCTGTGTTAAGGCACATTACCTATTCCTTTAGAGCCATCTAGAAATATATTTGGAGTCCCACAATCCAAAAAGACTCATGTAAGAAACACAAATCCTGATAATTCTCATTCTTCTGTAAGATGGACTAATTTCAGTCATAAAGCTGTCTTGTGGCTTTCTTACAGAGTCTGTAAGAGAAAGTAATCTACAGAAGTGCTAGACTAGTAGGTCCATGCAGAGGCCTGCCATAAAGAAATACTAGGCTGCTAAGCATTAATATTCCCAGTAAAATGGGGTACTCTCCTATTTTGAAGCTGTGATGCAACAAAACCAAGGCTGTAGTCATGAAGAAATATTGACAGAAAGAAATTCAACCCATAAAAAGGACAGCAATGCAAGTGCCCCAGGATTAAGAGAAGTATTAAACCATCAAGCAACTAAGAACATAAGTTCTGAACATGAGCACCAAAGAACTTGCATGAATTGCAGTTGAAACTAGAGGGCAATACTGATGAAAGCATACAGGAAGACTTGCAAAGAGCACTGGCAAAGCACAGATTTTGAGGTATTGCAGAAATGCACTGTAGTGTCTTGAAAATGCCTCTGAAATACTGAGCAGTTTAAGGCAGGATAAAGCCAATAAAAAATGCAATAAGCACCACTGAGCTGTAAATAAGTGTTTAAGCATTAGTCAGCATGGGACAGCTACTAAGGAAGAGCTTTTCCTGAGCAAGAAAGATCTGACTTAAGTATTCAGAAGAAGATGTGAGTAATGTGCAATACTGGGTCTAGTGTACTGTAATGCATCATGACAGACCTCAAGCAGAAAGAAAGAATGAAGAAGACTTGCAAGTATTTGTCTGATCCTGACAGTCTTAAACTATGAAGCTAAGCTCACAGAGCAAGAGGGCTTCTCAGATAATGACTCCAACAAATACTTTTTAAAAAGTGTAATGGAATTTCTATCCCAGTATGATACGTATTGTTGACTAATTATTTTCATTTTGAACATCAACAGCAGTACTGTAAAACTGTAGATCTGCCCAGAAAATACCCACTAAGCTTAATGAATACAGAGAGCTGTCTACCTGGGTTGAGGTATTCTGCTAATATCATTTTATTTTAGTAAACATCAGAAAGATGTCATTGAATTTCTCTAGCCATTTCTTTGCTATTAATAGCAAAGGGCTAGTTTAAGGTCTTAGTTGGATTGTTCAATCAAGTAAAACATAAGCAAACATGAATATATTACAATGTTTAGCATAACAATTCAAATGATGAATAGAGAATTCAGTGGGTCACTGATACACTGGGGATTTAGGACTCAGATAGTTGCACAAGAGGTAACTAAGACGTGACAGAAGAAGATAATAGGATTTTTTCCCTCCTTACACTTTCAAAAAAGAAGAATATAGCTTTGTTTGTTAGTGTTAATTTGGAGGGGTGAAGTGCATGTTTAATGTGCAAGGACTGCCAAAACTGAGATTTCACCTCATTTTCAGTGTTGACGATACATGTTTTTTACTACATGCTCAAACATATTGTGGGATCAAAACCTACCTGATCTGTTTCAAATCAGCATCTTATCACAATACCATGGCCAAGACAGTGAGGAAACTTGCAAAAACTGAAGAAAAGCTTGATAACACTGGAATTTATAGCAGGGAGAATCAGTGCCATGGAAAGCTTGATCCCAGATTTTTAGCCTTTGGGCTACCATTAATACAACTCAGTAATGTTTAGATCAGCTGTATAACACCATCCTCAAGTTATATATTTTAGACAAACAGAATTCACAGGCTACAGAATGCAAAATTATTTGAAACTAACCTATTGAAGTGCTTTCTTAATGCCCTGGTTATGCTGTATATGTATTGCATGAAACTGGTAGAGGAGCCAATTCGTAGAGAAACCTTGGCCATAATAGGCCACATGTTACTGTACTTTCTCTGACAAATGAAAAGAATTATGCTGCTGTCAGAGAGTAAGGGTGTTTATACATTAAGCTGAAATGATTGTAGTGGTGCTTTTTTTTTTTATTTTAAAAACAACCAGACAAAACATGTTACATTCTTTACTTTAAGAACTACTTTACTTCTGGCATGGGTCACTTTTTCATTTACTAATTTTGTTAGAGGTACATACATGCTTATAAATATAAAAGCCGAAATATTGTTCTACTATAAAACAAAGAAGCTGGTTTGAAACATTAGATGTTAACTTTTTAACTAAGAAAGCAAAGAAGTCTTGCTGTTTAGTTGGTATCTACAAGTAAAAATTTAATTTGGTTCAGATTTACAACTGACAGAATTGGCATGATAGAACTGTTTATTTCCACAGAAATCAGAGTCAAACCATAGATGCTGAGTCCAAATGGGTATTTATCATCAGAGTTCTAAGGGCTGAAGTGAGATTGAAAAAAATTTTAAGAAAGGATGAACTGACTTTGCAGACTTTCCAGCAAATCATCCTTTACTGGCAGTAGAAATTGGGACACTCATTGCTATTTATCCCTTTGAAATTCTCCCTCACGTGAGTAAGAAAAACAAAGAGGCAGTCCTGCCCAAGTTCAGTCAATATTTAATGAGCAAATTCTTTGATTCATACAACTAGTTTGACTATGTAATTCAAATGATGTCTCACCTAGATCCTCAAGAAAATAATGCTTATAGGTTATGTTTATTTGTTTAACAAAATCACATCAGGACACTAACAAGAGATTCATCTAAGCAGTAAAAACCAGTTGATTTTAGGCCCAAATAACTGAAAGTAGCTTTATCCATAATGTTCATTTAGTTATTTTAATAGGCTCAAATCCAGAACATTAAGAAGCCCTACTTTAGAAATAAAAAGATTTTATAATGCAGGCTAAATAGACTAGGAAAGAAATAATTTAAGTTATTTTGGTTTTTATTTTGGTCTCTTTCCCCTCACTGGAAGTTGACATGAGAAACAATATTGCTGTAAAAGCACTAGCTGCTGTTTTGCACTTTATTTAGAATCCTTGAATTTCTAGAAAGCCTTTCCATTTAGCTTGGGTTGTTTGTTTAGGTGTTTTGTTTGTTTTTTTTCACTTCATTTTAGGTATTCACAATGGGTCAAAAGCCTTAACACAAATTCATTGTATGGCATTTGAGAGCTTGTAGTTCACTGTAATCTTCTTAATATGATTAGAAAAGATAAAGCGGTACAAAAAGGCCAGTCATATACATATGCAGCTTGTTTTCATCTTTTACCTTGCTGTCTTTGGAAGCAGTAGCACCACTCATTGTTAGATATCAAACTGTCCTTGTATGTGTCACAAGAATTGAAGAAGGCCCTGGTGCACAGCTCATTCTTGTCAAGGTAAATGCTTCCAAGTTCTGACTGGTCCAACAAAAGGTCATAGTTCGTATCAAGCCTGTTAAACATCCAGCCAAGGGAGTCTTTGCAAATTGGCAAAATGCTGGTATCAAATCCTAAAACGTAAGAAAAAAAATTAATCAAAAAATCATATAGCAGGAAAGATACAGCAGCTGCTGAGCTCAGTCACCACAAAACAATGCTGCATCACCGAAATTGCTCTAGTGGTGCATAGATACAGTGCATAAACAGTGTATGCTACTTAAATACTCCATATAAATGATATGTCAGCTTAATTTAAAAAAAACCCCATCAAATTAACCCACTAAAAAAACTAATCTCACCATTAGTCTTAAAGCATTTAGAAATATGAGTTTTCTTGTCAAACACTATACCTATAGCACACACATTAGTACAGTAATAAATGACCTACAGTGGCTTCCTGGAAAACAATGCTGTTGAGGAATTCTAGTGATGTTATAAATCAGGACAGTGAAGCTTAAGTGGTTTGCAATGTTCACAGAAATAAGAGAATAAGTTCCAGGTAACCTGCCGGAATCCGTTCTTTTTCTTCCCATAACATATATTCAGTTCTACGAAAAAGGAAAATGATACTCAGCCCCATCAATGCCTTGAAAGCTATGATTTTTTATCTTTACCTGATGTACTTAACAAGTTGGAAGCAGCTATGGACAAGATGATTGCCAAGAGCAGCTGACTGCCAGTATCAAAGCTACTACTACAGTCTGCATCGTCCTAAATTGTTGCTTGGAAATTGGGCCATCAGGAATAGGCCAAGTTAATTATTCCTGTAGCCAGATCTCAGATCTCATATTTGTTTTTCCTGCATCAACTGTGGAGTATGTGCAGACTTGCAAATGGACACAGATGGGAAATTCAGAAATTGATGGACCTCTTGCCTACGTAGAAGACATGATCTGAATTTGATATACACACATATTTTTTTCCTGTTCATGTGCTATAGGTTGTAACATAGGCTCACAGTACATGTTACCAGGCAGGTGAGTATGTATCCTAATATAGAACAAGGTTTAGTGCTACTAAATGCTATTCTTCTACATACTTTTAAGCTAAAAGTGAGCACTGAAAAAATGAGATTGCTGGATACGGCTAAAGTTGACATGAGAGCATGTGGGAATTACCAGCAGCTACTGCTGTTAAAATCAAGCCTGACTGTCTAAGTAGCTCTTCTGAAAGCAATAAAGAAATCTGAGAAGTGTTTCTGTACTACTAAAGCAGGTCAACTTGGGTAACTAAGTACCCAGATGTAGAAAGTAGTAGATTTTTCCCTTATATATACGGGTAAGTGGTAATGTCCATGCTTTGGTAGAGCAACCACTTCAGAAAGGAAAAGGAAGCTGTTAGCACCAAGACCTCCCTGTGGAAGTCAGACAACCACATAACCCTTCCCCAGAAATTGTAAATTAACTTTGACTTATTACGAGAGCAGTCTAACGTGCTCCTGGTTGGCCTCCTGCATTCTATTTCTGAGAACAGAAAGGAGCAGAAAAATAAAGCAAGCTATTCGATATCTATATTTTAGAGGTGTTAAACACAATTTAAAAATGTAGGCAAGCGTTCAAGCACCAGACTCTCTCTTTGTCCCACTCCAGCCTCTGATAAAAGGTCAAGACAAAACAACTTATTTTTCTGTGGATTAAGAAGAGCAGAGAGAGACAGGATCCAACTGTTTGAATACAGATATATAGTAAAAGTATTATTCACCTTTATCTGCAGAAGACAGCAAAATTATTTCACAGGCGTTCCAGATTTGAAAAATTTTAAAAGGTTCCTCCACCATAAAACATCTTACCTATGGATGAATGTTCAGGATAACATTATTTACCTTCAAGGCTCTGTTCCTGAAGGTGTCTTAATACTTTCCAGATATTTCTCTTTTCTCTGCTAGTCTTGCTTTAAGCTAGAGACCCTGCTCAAGATCTTGGATTCAGAAAGGGGGCAATGTGAAATATACTGTTTCCTATCCTGTGTTTTGTGTACCTCCATGAAGGGAGGAATTATTCTTGTGCTCACAACAGTTTTCTGACTTTGGCATTCTGTTCTGCTCACCAAACTCTAAGACAGGTTGCAGAAAATCAGCAATCGTGAGAAGACAGATTTGTATGAATAAAATGCCAGCTAGAAGAGAATAGAAGATAAAAGCCACTTTAAAGGTGTATTCAGGGGTGGATTTTTGTGGGCCAAATTAGATAACTGTACATAATACATGAGCCCGTGGAATTTTAGGCATAAGCTTATTGAAAGAGGCATCACTTTCAAGCTTGGGACACAGAATTTTTAAATAAGTATTTGAGGTCCATGCTGGAAAGTTCACATTATTAGTACTTAGCATCTTTGGATACTAGAAGCTAGTGTAACATATTTAATAAACTCTCCTAAGGAAAAGGGGGAAAATCCCAAACACTTGATTTTTCTATTTCTCTCTGTCAGTTTCAGATTTTATTCTAAAAAGAAATAAATTTACCTGAACATTTCAGAGGTTTTATGCCTCACTGAGTTAAGCTTGGAACTATATTTTATGTCTGCAGAAGACTTAATCTCTATTTTTTTTACTTACTAGCATAAATCTGTGAATTGAGTTCATCCTCTATTCCCATTCTTCATTTTTTCTCACTTCTTTCTACATAACTTCTAGATGTTTTTTTAAAAATATGCCTAATAGTGAAGTTCCACTGTTTTTTTAACTGTTACATTTTTCATAGTTAATGACAGAGATTGAAATAAAAACATCTGCACTGGAGTCAGCAATATCATTAAAACCCAGATGATTTTATTACAAATCATTGATACCAACATGAATGCACCAGAAAAATCTCATTATGATTTAATGATTTCTAGAAAGCCAGTTAAAAGTTCAATGTAATTACAGTTAAACATTTAAATACAGAATCCAAAGTCTGATATTTATGATATATACTTCCTAGTAAACAGGAATATATTATAACTGGCACATTAGAATTAATAAACGTACATGAAATAATAAGATTTCATGTAACATAATTCTTTTGCTATTCGCAACTCTGAAAAGCAAAGTTTACACACATTAAAACTATGATAACCTATCTATTAGATAGTATCATACACAGTAGAAAAAGCATTGTAAGTCATGGGGCCTATCTTTCTCCTAAATAACTATTTGATGTAATATTTTCAAAAACTAATCATGCTTTACCTTGAAAGCAGTTTAAGTTCCTCTTTTTTCTTTTAGAATTTGCTTCTAAAGTAGTTTTTTGGTTTTTTTTAAGTCCAGATGTATTTGCTGTTGTTTCTATTGGGCTTTTTTTTAGTTCTTTCTCTCCTCTGGTATTTAAAATTGTAGTGTTTTAAATAGAGAAAATCACATCTTGTCTTAGTTTTGATTCGGCTTGTTTAACCTCTGCAAACCCTTTCACAACCACCAGTCACTGCAGTATACACCAGACACACGTTGACAGAAACAGAAGCAGCTTTGTATAGTCTGAAAAGGAGCTGTTCACTTCATAGAATGGTTTAGGTTGGAAGGTACATTAAAGATCATCTATTTCCAAACCCCTGCCTTGGGCAGGGACACCTCCTATCAGACCAAGTCTCTTCTCAGTGTTCTTGTACACACCCTTCAGGTACTGGAAGGCCATTATAAGGTCTCACTGAAGTCTTCTCTTCTCCAGGCTGAACAGACCCAATTCTCTTGGCCTGTCCTCATAGCAGAGGTGCTCCAGTCCTCTGATAATTTTTGTAGCCCTCATCTGGACCTGTTTCAACAGTTCCATATCCTTCTTGTGTTGGGCATTCCACAACTGGACACAGTACTCCAGGTGGAGTCTTGAGAAAGAAATAGGAGAGAATCACCTCCCTTAACCTGCTGGCCATGCTTCTTAGTAGGTCTTCTAGGACAAGAGTGCACATTGATGGCTCATATTGAGCTTCTCATCAATGACCACACCCAAATCCTCCTCCACAGGGCTGCTTTCAATCACATCGTCTCCCAGCTTGTATTGAAATCGTGCATTGCCCAAACCTAGGTGTAGGAACTTGCACTTGGCCTTGTTTCACACCATGAGGTTCCTCCAGAACTGCTACACCAAACAAAGGCCATGACCTCAGTTCCATGTTCCCAGCATAAACCCTTAAGAGATTAGCATGCCAAAGCAAAATTCTGTGTTCAATTCATAGAACTTTTAATGAAGTGTCCAAACTTAAGATTATCAGAAGTCCTTTCTCTCTGTAATGACAACTGTCACTATTGAAGCTGCTATATGTGAGAAAATGTCAGGAAATCATTTACATACCTATAGTTTAACACATGCTAATATGGTTTGACACATGGAAGGACAGGTTATCCAGAACCAAGAATCATGACCTAGAACTAGTAAATTAATTGCTTCAAATCACAAACTACATGTATTATCACTTTAAGTGCCAACTGAAATGCTGTTCTTACATATTTTTAACAGCTGTAATACAAAACAAAAAGCACAAACTAAAGATGGAAAATAAGTATAACTGAAGGATAATAATTTATTCTTGTTGATTAAGTACTAGGACATTATACTAGGGATAACAAAAATTGGTGCTCAGATATCTAAATTATGGGAAAGAAGATTTTCTCTTCCTGTTATTTTAACCACTTTAAAAAAAAAATATTTCCATATACCATAATGAAATGAGCTTCTATACAGCCATTTCTGAACAATATCTAAAAACAGAGACTAAAAGAATGATTTTGCATTTAGCTGAATTTTGCCTAATGCATATACTCCAAGAGAATTTGATTTAGAAAAATGTGAATTGCCAGCTTAAGCTCTATTCCTCAGCCAAAACAATCCCAAGGGAAATATTATTTAGAAATATGCCCCTACTCCATGACTTACACAGTAGCATTCAAAATATTTCCTCAAAAGGAACGAAGAAAAGTGCTCCTGGGTTTGTGGTTATTTCTCAAAGGATAATTTCAGTTCCTAATAAATACAATCTGCTTTTCAAGGTAAAACTATTGTTTGCCTGCTTATCAAGCTCATAAGTAATAAATCCTTGTGTATGTTGAGGAAGATAGCTTTTGACAATATATGGAAATCAAAATAGTATATATACATGTGGCTCACAGATTCCATTATATAAGAATTGTCTATCTAATATGCCAAGAAAAGTAAACTGCATGATAGTTTCCAATACCAGCACACTGTCTAGTACAATAAAAGACACTGACAAATCATACACGTGAATAAACACACATGCACTTCTGGTAGAGTTCTAACTGACATCTAGATTATGCCGATTACTTGTTCAGTGTGCAAGCTGCATAGCAAGAAGTTTTTCACTTGTGATGATTTGGCTATCAGAAAATCTTCAGTTAACAGCATCTCACAGCTGAGGCCTACTGTGCACAAGCTGGGAATGAGTTTTCCTTCCTAATATAGTTTTATCAAGACAGACCTAAGCAGGAAGAACTAAAGTCTTCCCCATAGCACATGTGAATGCTTTCTGTCAGAAGTGCTGATATAGGTGAGATTTGTTTGGCTCCATCATTGCCCAAGAAGGAGATAGCATTAGGCATAACATTCTCTGTCACTCA
This sequence comes from Piaya cayana, assembly GCA_013389865.1. NCBI lineage: Eukaryota > Metazoa > Chordata > Aves > Cuculiformes > Coccyzidae > Piaya > Piaya cayana. Next base: position 32,421 of record WAAB01024433.1, read on the forward strand.
TCTAAAGTTGTAATATGTTCTTGCTCAAAATGATTACATAGATAGGAGCAGAACCAGGGTTAGAGCAAGACATGGGGAAAGTTCTAAAGGTCTTAAAACAAACCTAGGATAACTGACTCTCCTTTTACAACAGAAAGTACATAGGAAAGAAATAAAGTTGAGCTGCAACACTCCTTAAACATCTGTCTTTTGCAACCTGAACTCTCCCCTTCTCCAGAAAATGCTTTAGAGAATCAAAGTGGAAGAGGAAAAAAAAAACCCAACAAACATGAATCTTATTTGCTGGGGGATACTAGTTTACTAATAGATGGACAATTCAGACTAAATGTATTTCTGTGGGACATCAGACCAACCACTTCAGTAACAGGAGTGACTGTTAAGGAAAAATAAAAGATACCTGAGGAGGGAAAAATAAAATAAAATGATATAATAAACATCTACCTATGTCTCACTGTGTATGAGGATAATTAGTGTACAAAAAATAGAATCAAAACAAACTTCAGTCAAAATACTGATATAATTAATTCAAAACACTTAATTTTAAGAGAAGATTACTTTAAAATTCCTGCTCAGAAGTACTTCTATGCTGGAGTTGTTCTTCTGCACTCTTGCTTTAAGGATGCCTGAGTTTATGCTAACCTGACATGTGCTGGAAGTTTTTAGTATAACCTATTCTTTCTAGCAAACTAGAACTATTGTCCAGGTTGCCAGTCTGTACAATTTTGCAGTACAGTTTATGGCACATTTTCTGAGATAATCTCAGGAAGTAACCACATTCTCCGGCAGTCGGCATTTTCAAGAAATCAAAAATGATGTTTAAAGCTGCAATTCTTTTTCTCCAACTATACAATGAACTGAATGGGAGAGTATTGACAGGCGTAAGCAAAATCTTACTGTCCTACTTATAAGTTCTGTCTATATATTAGGGTTTCCAAATATGCTTCAGCAATAACGACCAGGGAAATTTAATTTATCTCTGCATAATGTCAATTGCATCTCTTTGTCTATAAGGAACTGAGGATAGTCATAATGAAGTAAAAATATGAAACCGTTAAATTTGTTTACACTTTTCTATAGAAAATTGTTCTTTCAGCTGCAAGTTTGTAAGAGTATCCAGCAATCATACCTCACTACACTAGTTTTAGAGAGGCCAATTATAAGTAATTTTCTTTCAATCTTTTTGTATTATTCTGTTATTTTTAAAATTATTAGTGTATTAGACACCAAGTGACCAAAATATTCCCAAGGCATAAGAAGGCTCTCTATTACACTTGGCCTCTCATCTTTCATGTTCTAACGTGTCAAGCTGCAGAAGTTTTCTCCAGTAACAGATCGCCTGTTAGCATATACTTGTGGGACTATAGTATTTTTTATGCTTCATATTTGAGACAATTATCTAGATTTTCATCACACAAAATTAACACAGAAATAGAACAAATACATTAAGATAATTTAATTAGGTACATAAAATCTCACTTGATTTTTTAACTTCTTACTCCCTCACCTACAGTGGAATAATAATGGAGGGATTATTGTAATGTGTGGGTAAAGTATTCTTTTCCCTTTCTGCCATCCATTTAGACCATAAACAGCCTGAGGACAAAATCTAAGTGCTTATACAGCATTTATAATAACAATAATTCTAGATATATGCAATATGAATACATCCGGACACAAAAAAGGATTTTGGAAATAAATCTCTAATAATTATTTGAAATATTCGTTTGCTTTATTACTAAGATTCAACTTCAGAATAAAATGTGAGTTGAAAAGATTTATGTATCTTTTATTAAAACACAACAATGTAGGTGCCTTAGATTTGTACTAGTTATCAGCATATTGATATGGTTGGCCTTCTGGGCTGCGAGTGAACATTGTTGGCTTATGCTGAGCTTCTCATCAATGTGCACCTCCAAGTCCACCCATCAAATCTATCCCACCAATTTTGAAAGAAGGATGCTGTGGGGGACCATGCCAAAGACTTTATACAAGTACAGATAGATTACACCCATTGCTTTTCGCATATCCACTGATGTGGTTATCCCATCTTAGAAAGCCACTAGGTTGGTCAGGTAGGACTTGCCCTTGGTGAAGCCATGCTGACTATCTTAAATCACCTCCCTGTCCTCTGTATGCTTTAGCATAGTTTCTGGGGGGATCTGTCCCAGGATGCTCTCAAGCACAGAGGTGAGGCTGCCATGTTGGTAGTTCCCAGGGTCATGTTTTCTACCCTTTTTAAAAATGGGCACAATGTTGCCCTTTTTCCACTCACCAGGGACTTCTGACTGTCACGAGTTTTCAAATATCATGGAGACAGGCTTGGCAGCCACATCTTCCTAATCTTCCCCTACAGTGGGAGGGGCTTTGTCTCCCTGATGTCCATCTTCTTGTCCATTGATCCCGGAAGGATGAGAAGAGCGGTTATCAGTGAAGACTGAGGCAAAAAAGTTGTTGAGTACCTCAGCCTTCTCTTCATCTGTTGATAAGAGGTCACCATTTTCATTCATGGGAGGAGTTGCTGCCTTCGACCTTTCTTTTCTGGTTGACATTCCTATAGAAGCCCTTCTTGTTAGTCTTCACTTCCCTTGCCAAGTTCAGCTCCAGCTGAGCCTTAGCTTTCCTGACCTCATTGCTGCACAACCAGGCGGTGTCCCTATACACTTCTCAGGTTCCCTGTGCCTGCTTGCATTGCCTGTGCAGTTCTCTCTTGTTCTTGAGTTTGACCAACAGGTCTCAACTCAGCTATGCTGGTCTCTTCCCTTTCCTGTATCTGAGGACTGAGCACTGTTGCACTTTATGGAAAGCATCCTTAAATATTTGCTATCTCTTTTCTGCTCCCTTATACCTGAGGATCATTTCCCAGTGCGTTCTATTGACCAACTCCTTGAAGAGTTGGAAATTTGCTTTCTTATAATCTGAGGTCCTGACCATACTCCTTGCCTGTCTCATATCCCTCAAGACCTTGAACGCCACCAATGTGTGATCACAGCAGCCCAGGCTGCCTCTGATCTCAATGCCACTGATGATCTCACTTGACTGGTGACCAGCATGTCCAGTATTGCAACCCCTCAGGTGGGGGTGTCTATTACCTGGGTTAAGAAACTATCTTTGATACATTCTAGGAATCTCCTGGATTGCCTACAGTTTGCTGTGCTACTTTTCCAGCATATGTCAGGGTGGCTGAAGCACCCTTGTAAGAGAAGAACATGCAAGTGTGAAGCCTCTTGTAGCTGGAGGAAGAAGGCTTCATCAGTAGGTTCTCCTTGACCAGGTGGCTTGTAGTATACACCAACCACAAGGTTCCTTTCGTTGCCTCAGTTTCTTGTTCTCACTCATAAGCTTTAGACCTGTTAGTGGCTGTTTTTCAGGAACAGCTCTTCCACCCTAACCATTTCCTGATACAGAGGGCAATGCCTCCACTCCTCTTTCCTGGTCTGTCACTTCCGGACAGCCTATAGCCATCAACAGCCATACTCCAATCATAGGATTCATCTCACCAAATTTAAATTTTCCTTAGCATAAAAAAATCTCATGAAGAAATTACATTTCCAATGAAACAAAATAAATGCATTACTTGAAAAAAGAAAATATGCCTCAAAGAGCAATCAATCAAAAGCTAAAATAAAAAAATCCCAAATACTTAAAAAGTTAATAATGAAGGAATTAAGGCAAGCAGTGGTGGTAAGGTTTAGTGAAACATACTCTGGAGAAACTCATAGCTTGCTCTTCATATTGATGAAAGGTAGGTTTTACAGCTTATGAAATCTAATTTGACTCTCACAGTAGGGCACCACTCTTAAAGCTATTATTGCACACTTCTATTGCTATTTTAAATAAGCCTTTTGATAACTACGTTTAAAAATTTTACTAGCTTCTGCAAGAAAAACCTAGTTAAATATTTGAGGGTGTTAAAAACAAATTATGCCCCCTACTATTTCCACCTCAGTAACACTTCTGAATCTCTTTCAATTTGAAGTGTATCCTTGAAAACTCCTCTTTACTCGCAAGCTTCTTTTCCATGTGTTTTCCTGTACCAGTACCTAGAGTGGCATCAACTTGCAACAACGGGTCACACATAATTACAGTTCCTGTACATTATATCTTAGGGCTGGTCACTCACTTTTCTCTATAGGAAAGTTTCTCAAAATCCCTGCTTGTTTCTTCTGTTTAGTCTCCTTATAGAGCAGCTAATTATCAAGCTCTATCAAATACACAATTTGACCACATTTACAAATGAAAGTATTGTGAATAGTAGTTGCCATATATTCTTAAAAGCAAGAGTTCTGCCAAGCGATGCTGAAAGTTAAAGTGAAAATCTTTTATTGGTACTAAACCATATATATGAAATTAAATGTAGAAAAGCACAGTTACACTTTCATACAGGTCTATTTAAAGCACATGAGAATAAGGTAAGCCTTAGGAACAGAAATAAAAAAGTACAGAAAAGTATCAAAGAAAAAAACAAGTAGGAAACTCTTACTGGTTCTTTCAGGCCTTTGAACAATCCTTGTCTTCTTATTCTGAATTCCACTTTCATGAAGTGCCTTAAACCAGTCTCTCAATCTGTTTGCAACCTCTTTGAATTCCAGGTCACTGCACACTGGAAAAAAAAATGCAGAGCTGTTTAATATTTGGTTTAGTGTTTGGTTTAGTGTTTTGTGGGAGTGGTTGGACTCGATGATCCAGTGGGTCTCTTCCAACCCGGTGATTCTATGATTCTGTAATATTAATTTTTGTCCTGGGTGCTAAATGGAACTATGTTAAAAAAGAAGCACAACACATAAGATAAACATGTACATTCCACAGTCTTCTTTAATTCATAAAGTTAAGTTTCATTAATTAGGAATGCCTTCAAAACCTAATTAAGGTCCTCAGAAAGAAATGCCTGACATACAAAGCAGTTATGAAATATATATAGGAATATATCTAGGAATTAGAAACCTCCTTTATAAACTACTGCAAACTACAGTAAACAGTTTTATCATAGATATTTTCAAGTCTTATTGTAGACAAGGCTGTATGGCTGAGACACCCATGGCAGTCTTTTGGAGTTTTGTTTCTATTGTCATTAACGTAATTGTAACAAAAGCCTTACTAGAACAGGCCAGAGGTGTGACTTAAACAGATAATGCAGGAACACTTAACTTGCTTTCCTATGCGGAATCATGAAAAAAAAAGAAATCAGACTGATAGACAAAGTGCTTCACAAGAGTGTTCTGAAAGCTTATTGGATTGAATATGGTTTTACAAACCAACGTTGGTGAGCATCTAACTGCAAACAGGCAACCATACAGTTGCTTAGTGATAGAAAAGTGGGCTTCTTTGACCAGAAACCGCACACAAGACCTAAGACACTACCTGTAGTGCCAAAATAAGTAGCAGACTGGCTGAAGTGTTATACAGGACTGGTTGTTTGGACTGAGGCCAGTAGCAGTAGCACATTATAAAGATAGGCAGTGACAAGAAAAGCAAGCAGGAAAGACACTGGAGGTATTTTTCCCAGGATTACAAAAAAACCCTTTCATTTACCTTGTCAACAATTATCACTTCCAAATCAGGATAATTTTTTAGATCTACTAGTAACTAGCTAAGCTACAATCTGAAGAGTTCATAACTGTTAGCAGAGCTTCACAGTGATACTCTTGAACCTAAATGTCCAGTTCAGCTTATTTTTCATTTATTATGTAGCAATCCATAATATTTGGTGATATAGCCTTCAACACACTTTATGAAACTAAAACAATACTGAAAACACCTATTTGTATTTTAGAGTAAGACTAAAACATCATTATGTCAACGATTATCAATGCATGTATCATAGCAGGCATTGAAGCATTTATTTATTCATTCTTTGCTGAAGTCTCTCTTGAGACCGATTCTCTCCATGAATCATAGAATCATAGAATCACCAGGTTGGAAGAGACCCATCGGATCAGAGTCCAACCGTTCCTATCAAACACTAAACCACATCTCTAAGGACCTCGTCTACCCGTGCCTTAAACACCTCCAGGGAAGGTGAATCAACCACCTCCCTGGGTAGTCTCTTACAATGCCCAATGACCCTTTCCGTGAAAAACTTCCTCCTAATCTCTAGCCTAAATCTCCCCTGGTGGAGCTTGAGGCCATTCCCCCTTGTCCTGTCCCCTGTCACTTGGGAGAAGAGGCCAGCTCCCTCCCCTCCATAACCTCCTTTCAGGGAGTTAAAAGAGAGCAATGAGGGCTCCCCTCAGCCTCCTCTTCTCCAGGCTAAACAATCCCAGCTCTCTTAGCTGATCCTCATAAAGCCTGTTCTCCAGCCCCTTCACCAGCCTCACTGCTCTTCTCTGGACTCACTCCAAAGCCTCATCATCCTTCTTGTGGTCAGGGGCCCAGAACTGAACACAGGATTCAAGGAGCGTTCTCACCAGTGCCGACTACAGAGGGAGAATAACCTCCCTGGACCTGCTGGTCACACCGTTTCTGATACAAGCCAGGATGCCATTGGCCTTCTTGGCCACCTGGGCACACTGCT